>CM047426.1:79856985-80456985 GCA_026168455.1 Theocolax elegans | reverse complement strand
AATTATAAAACAGGTGTTTCTAAAAAAATGATGAGAAAAAAAACTGGTCGTATGTCTCGTAAAATTCTTCATGTAATTCTCAACCGAATTTCCTTCCATAGCCAAGCGTCCGTAAAGATTTTCCACAGTTTTTTGCTCTAATCTACATAACATTTCCATCTCCATCTCCGTCACTCCATAGATCTACATTCGGCTTCTATTTCTATTTCGTTTTCTATCGTACCCTCGTAACCGCATATACATGCATCCATGTTTTTATTATATTTCTCGCGTTTATCTTCACTTCCCTCTGCTTTATTTCGTATCTCGCAGCTTTTTCGTATCTCGTTCGCCTCGCGGGGTCCAACCTCACATGAATACGCCCTCGAAGAAATATGTTTTTCCTTTGCCGAGGCTTTGTACCTTCTTTCACCTACGACCTTTCTTCTATCGCGAAACGTCGATTTTTGAGATACGCCGACCACCTTTGCCCCTTCCTCTAGCCGCAAACTTCTATTTCCACCTTATTTTACCTCGCGTCTTACGACTTTGGGCTTTTCCATCTGCACCGTTTATATTTGGCTTTTCGTTTCCGTGACTCTACGTACGCGTATATTATTGTTTTTCCATACCCTCGGTAAAAACCGTTGAAATTTTATTTCCTCGCGGGATATTTCGTTGACGGTTTTAGGTTTCTCTTCATTCTTTTTATCGTTTATTTTTTTATTAGAAATGTTTCGTATACATATAATTAGACTTTGTGCCGCTTCAGGTAAAACGTCAGATACAGGAAAATGTATTTAGATTTATATTTAAATTATGTCAGTTCAAAGTTATCATTTCGCATGTTCTCCCGAGTTCAAATATTGGATAATAATAGTTCGGATTAACATATACTTAACGTACATTGTAATGCAAGAAACACGAGCCGGTATGTTTGTATTGTTTATCAACAGTAAACATTTACACTGCTTAAGCTATGTATATTTAGACTCTACAACGGATGATTTTCAATCATCTTTATTACGTAATTTTTAGATATCCTACTTTATTTATCAATTAGTCTTGTCTACACCTTCTTTTTTTACTAATGGAACATAAAATTGTAATTTGCCTTAATGAATTATGTCGAGTGAAAATAATAAAAATTTAAATTTACTCTCATATAAAATGTGTTTTATGTATTTGTAATTTGTACCAAGATATAATAAATTATAAATTAAACTAGAAGACGAGTGAAAGTCTAAAAGCTTGGAAGAGAATAAACGAATACGTAGTGGCTAAATGTAAGAGGTACTTTCATAAAAGAAGCAGGATTTGTCGTGTAACCGTAAACGAATGTTTTAAGGTGCTTAGCAAAGGAACCTCTGGAACTGTTAACATAGTTGAAATAAATTACTGTTTATAAAAGTTTTGACAAACATATTAAATTAACGCAAGATGTCGTATAACCAAACATTTGTGACATTATATTTTTAAAATAACACCGAGCAAAATTCGAGAAAGGACTAGTTAACATTTTGTTTTAATTATTTATTTTAATTATAGTTTTTTCCCAACATACGATTTTCATTACAATTTTAATAAACAATTACTGTTTAACCTAAATTAGCTATATAATCGACAAATTTTACAATGGATGTTAAAGGGTAAACTAATTTAAATTTCACACTACGGTTATCTTAACATACAACAAAAGATTAACCTCATTTTCCGCGAATTAAATATCTTGCATCACCTAATTATCGCAAAGGAGTATCAAACAAATCAATCAAAATCTATTAAACATAAAAGAAGGTCACATCCTCGAACATTTTAATCATAATCCTTCCACTTCGTCATATTCCATCGAAAAGTAGAATCGTAAGATACCACGTCAAAATGATTATTAAAGCCTAAGCGTAAAAGACGTCGCGTCATTTCTTAACTAACTGACGAGCCATTAACCTTCCAGTTTCGGAGAAAACTACTCAGTCGCAGTTTGCTCTCTGGCTGTTTCTAAGAACAGGAAAAGTGAGTGGTCCCCGAAGGAAAGTAGACGTAGCAGGGTTAAAGGGCGGGGGAGGGTAAGGAACGGGGATAGGAAGTCGACGAAGGAAAATAAGCATTTCTAAATTGCGACAAGTCCTCTGCGCACTCTCGTCCTCTCGTTGCAGTTGTAAACTGCTGCTTCAATTCGAGTTATAATTTTTTTCAATAAACTGTGAGAGGAGAACCCGGAGCTTACCGTTATTGACGTTGAAGAGACTCGCAAATTGCGGAAATATTAAGAAGCGAGATTGAAGTTGCGCGATTTAAGACTGTTCTTCGTCGTTTTTGTTTCACTTTTTTACGTTTGACGTAGTTTTCCTCTTTTTTTATTTTACTTTTAGTAGAAAGATCAAGAGTTAAAGATAAATATAATCTCCAAAGATTATGATTTGCAAATAATTCTTATAGATTCTAATGGATTTGGGTTAAATGAGTGTATGAAAACGTGCTGTTGACGTCGAGCTAGAAGACTAGAGTTTCGTATAAAATTCAACTAAAATTCTCATTTGAAATTTCTAGTAAAATACGAATTTTAATTAAAATATATGATAAAAAAATATATATGACATGTATTTTTCATTCCGAATAAATTAATTTATAATTAAATCATAAACCACGTTTAAATGTGTGATAATTTTATTTTAACTTTACATTAGAAGACACATTATAATCTTTTAATTTTATATCTTTAATGATTTTGGTTTTACAATAAATTTGATAAGTGAAATCAATTAATACAAAATAATCCAAAACTATTTTCAACAAAATACGTTATAAACAAATTTATCTAATTTATATACCTATTCATTTTAAAAGAAAAGGCGCAATCTTGACGAACAGTCGGACTCGTATTTCTTCATCGGTGTAGTTGATGATGGCGTATTCATACTTTTGCGAGGAACTTTGTTATGTAGCTTTTTTATTTATATAACTTTTATTCGGTCGTCATGGTTGATATTTTTTCTGTCACTCTTCAAAGAGTACCAAAACTTTAGGTAGCCGAACTAGCACCTTCGACGACTCATTAGCGATTACCACTTGTTCCTCGCAATTTCCTTTTGGTCACCGCCTTATTAACCCCACTCCAGAGGTTTTATATCGTAACATTCGATTTTACTTAGTAATCGGAATTGAAACTGTTACAATTCCCCCCCTTTTTTGCTTAATTTGTAATTATAAGCAAAAATGATACAGAGCCGACTATTATTGATATTACCTTTTACGATCAAGCGTTTCAATTATTATTTATTCGTTTTACTCAAACGGTTTTTTGTATTAATTGATTAACTTTTACATTTTTATAATTTTAACACTATTTACATAACATCTAAATAATCGATCATAGGAGTACTCATATGTTCGCCGTAGACTATATATAAACTTTTATTAAAACGTTTGATATCAAAATTCATTCTACTAAAATTCGCATTTCTATAATTATTCATACTATTAAAATTAATCGCATAAGACAATCATAAATTACTTTCTCAGCGCAATTCAAAATAATATTATTTTGAAATCTTAATACACAATTAATTTATTGTCTGTACATCGCTAAAGTATTGAATATAATATCATTATATTTAATAACTACATTATCTTAATATCTATTTTATTTACAGAAAACTAGACTAATCACTATATTATTATTATTTCAGATTCTTAATCACGTCATATTTTAAAACGTTATATCTATTACTTTATAATATTTTATAAATTTCATATTCATTATATAGAAATTAATGTTTTATATAATTTATATATATTTTTTCTATTACACTTATTTTTTGCTTTATTTACTTATTTTTAATTAATAAACATATGCGACTTTCAAAGCGTACGCGAATAATATTTTCTAAGATTTGCTCTGTTATAGGTTCCTATTTCTTTATTTGAATCGTTTATTTCGATTAAAGCAAACGCGTTTCTTCCGATCGTACGAGAAATTTTGTAAGGCCCTTCAAATAAATTAAAGAATTTATGGGTTACCTTGTCTAAAGCGTTTGAAAGATGCTTTACACGAAGCAAAACTAAATCTCCAGGTTTAAGGTCCACTTTGGATATACTCTTTTGATTTTTAATGCGTCTATTATAATTTTTGATTATATTTTTGTGTGCTAACGTTATAAGATATTCTCTGTTTATTTCAGGAAGCTGCGGAAATGATACAATTTTTTTTATTTCATCATAAATAGGCTTACCAAAATGAAGTTCTTGTGGGGTTAATTCCGTTGTAAAATGGGTAGTAATATTCAATAAATTTTGTATTTTTGGTACATATTCAACCCACGTTGTATGTTTCTGACTGCAAAAGGTCCTGAACAACCTACCGATTTCGCGCATTACTCGTTCGGTAGGATTAGATTGGGGGTGGCGTATCGAGCTGTAAAGTACTTTAATTCCCGCTTTTTCGAGAGTGTTTTTCCAAACCGGTGACGTAAATTGCGAGCCATGGTCACTTAATATTTTTTTAGGTTGACCACATTTACTGATATATTCATTAAATATGCGATTTAAACAAGCACGTGTTGTAGCCTTTTTCATTGTATATAAGGTAACATACTTTGAGAATACATCGAGTACAACGAACAGGTATTCTACTCCCCCCCTAGCGCGAGGCAAAGGACCATAAAAATCTACAGTGACCATCTCAGATGGAGCAGATGCTGTAATTATTTGAAATTCTCCTTCCATAGGAATTGACAAATATTTTACACGTTGACATATGTCACAAGTGATAATGTATCTTTTAATGTCCTTGTGCATTGCGCGCCAATAATAAAATTTTTTTATGTAATTGAATGTTTTGTATACTCCGGGATGTCCAAGCTTTTCGTGAATCTGATTAATTAATTTTTGTTTCATTATTTCCGGTATAATAATTCGCCAAATATTACTGCCCTTTTCGCATTGGAAAATAATATTATTATAAATTTTAAGTTGAGATAATTCTTCATTATTTTTACGCGCCTCAATTAATTTTTTTATTACAACATCTTCATGTTGCAATCTAGATAGATTCTTTATATCGTCATGTAAAGACTTATCTTTCATTAATACATTCATTATCTTTAATATATTTTCTTTATTATTTATTTCGGGTGAAAAATATTGTTGTAAAGCTGTTATTGTTAATGTTTCATTTGACCTATCTTCTAAAAACTTACTCTCTGGATTTCTGCTAAAGAAGTCTGCAACTATATTATCAGAACCCTTACAGAACTTGATTGTATAATTATACTGTTGAAGTAATAGATTCCATCTTATGAGCCGACTATTGTGAAACATTGTTGATGATAAAAATAATAAGCCTTTATGATCCGTTATGATTTCAAAATGATTTGCTATTAAATAATCTCGTAATTTAGAAACTGAATATATGATTGCAAGTAATTCTTTTTCACAAGTTGTGTAAGCAGATTCGGCGATAGAAAGGCATCTACTCACGAGTGCAACTATTCGATGATTACCATTATCATCGATTTGATACAAAACGCCACTTATTCCAGAATTACTTGCATCAGTCTGTAATTTAAATATTTTATTAGGAAGAATATGACTTAAACAAACGGTATTTAAAAAATTCTGTTTTAATTTCTTAAAGGCCTGAGAATGTTGTAGTGTCCAATTCCATTTTGCACCCTTTCGCAGTAAATCTCTAAATGGTTCAATAAAATTACTATATTTAATACTAAGAATTCTATAATAATTACAAACCCCTATAAATTTTTGTAATTGTCTTTGGTTCTTGGGTTCTTCGAAATTAAGTATTCGTTCTACTTTACTTGGATTAGAAGAGACACCTTTCGAAGATATAATAAAACCTAAAAAAGTTATTTCGCGCTTAAAAAATTCACATTTTGAAAGTTTTAATGTAAAATTATTTTTTAATAAATTAGAGAATAATTTTCTTAATACTTGTAAATGACGATCAAAACTATTTGTACCGATTAAGAAATCATCAATATACACGGATAATTCTTTTGAAAAATTATTTTCTAAGGCATTATTAACAGCACGAATAAAACCACTTCCAGCAGTTTTAATTCCAAAAGGACAAACTCTAAATTGGTACATTTTACCATTAAATAAAAAAGCGGTTAAAGGTCGTGATTTTTCTTCAAGTAATATTTGCCAATATCCATTTTTTACATCGAGCTTCGAAAATAGCGATGAAAATGGATATTTTTGCAAAATCTCCTGAATTAAAGGTGTCGTTTCATGATCGTCTTCGATATATTTATTTACATGTCGCGCATCAAGGCAAATTCTTATGCTACCATCATTCTTTCTTACGATACGGAGCGGGTTGCAAAATGGACTTATAGCTCTTTCTATTATACCTACGTTTAGCATATCTTTGATTGCAATTTCAACGTCACTTCTAAGCGCCATCGGAACTGGATAATTTTTATTTATAACGGGAGCCTTTGTTGTTAATTTTAACTCATGTTTGTATCCTAGAACACCGCCGGGTTTATCAATAAATAAATCTTTAAATTCAAATAAAAAATCCATAAATTGCTTCTTTTGTACTTCATCAATTGTTACTAGTGAAGACGCAATCGATCGTATCTCATCAGACAAATCATTATTAATCTTATTATCATTTACATTTTTATTTAAAATTTTTTGAGTCTGATTAATATTAAATATATTAGCCCCATAAATCACTTCATTTTCAATTTCATCAATATTTACGTTTAATCTATTATTTATCTTATGTTCATTATTACTTAAATTTACTATATTTACATCATTTATATTATCATCACTAGTAATTTTTAAACTTTTATTATTTTCACTACTCGTTAACTTATTATTTTCTTTCTCTGAATTTTCATTCTCTATCAAAATTTTATTTTTTCTACTTGTATTCAAATCACTTTCTTTTTTATTTAAATTATTAAAATGATTTCTTATTTCTTTATAATGTACTAAATAAATGTACATTATGTTATCATTTTTCGATACAATTAATTTGTCTGATGGGGCACACTCGAATAACATTGATGAAGAAGGTATATCTTTATTTTTTACTTTGATTTTATAGTTTTCATAATTTAAATTTATACTATTTTTTATACACCAATCGTTACCCAAAATAATTTCGTTAGACAAAAACGGTATAACTAAAAAGCAATGTGTATTATTATAATTCATATTATTTATTTCAAATTCTAATAAAATTTGATTGTTTACTGTCGTTGCTTTTTTACCTATCGCTGTCGAGACCACAACATTAGATACGGGTAATTCTTGAATATCTTTATCAATATTAATTTTTTCATAAAATTCTCTAGACACCGCTGTTATTTGACTCCCTGTATCAATAAGCGCTTTAACAATACGATCCTTTATTTTCAGAAATAAATGCGGACTTTGATAAATTGTATTATTCGATTTATTTTCTAATTCACTACTTTGTCTATTAACATCATAAGAAAGATCATCCACGAAATCAAAAAATTTGTGACACGCCGACGGATCGCAATTCAACGTGTCAAAGGCGAGTTTAAAGCTTGATTATTTGTATTTTGATTTATACTTTGATTTTCATTACTACTAAGTGATGTTTGTTGTGTATTAGACGCTTGTATTATTTGTGTATCAGGTTGATTTATATATCCATGTTGCTCTCTACTTTGATTCGAAGAATTATACGGATATGATACATTACGATTTTGCTGAATATTTGGATATGTAAAATTACGATTTTGTTGCGTATTTGTATATATAAAATTATGATTCTGGTGCGGATCTGCATTATAAAATTGATTATTTTGTTGAGTATTTGTATAAGGAAAATTACTATTTTGATGTCTATTAAAATTATTATGTTGCCTATTATTATAAAAAAAATTATTATTTTGTTGTTCTCTTTTTTGATGTTTATATTGATTATTATAATTATAAGGTCTTGTATTGTAAAAATGTTTATTATATCTCTGTACGTTTATTTCTCGATTATTATAATTCCGATTTTCATATTTATATTGGTTACTCTCTTGCGCAGATATTTGTCTTACTCTAACGGGCTGTACAAATTGCGAATTACTATTTTGTTTACGTGAAAAGTCTCTCTGCTTATCATTTATATTTACACTATCCAAACGAGCAAGCGCTTCTGCGATAGCTTGATTGTCTCGAAAATCGACGGTTGCTAAAGCCTTTTGCACCCATGGTGGAAATTGTAAAGATATATTATGATTTATTTCGTAAATATGCATTGGTGGATCAAAATATTTAGCTTCTTTAATTTGAGAATAATAAAATGTTTGTAAATTAATTTCATTATCGTATTTTTTTAACATCCAATTACTTTTTATTTTTGCTTTAATTGGGATTGAATAAAATTCTTGTAAAAATCTAGTTTTAAATTGTTCGTAATTGATAAAATTTTCTTGTAATTCTATCCATAGTTTCGCTTTACCTTCAAAAGCTAATTCAATTAATAACATTTTTCTATCCTCACTAATATTTTTTAATGCAAAATATCTTTCCAAACGCTCTAAGAATTCGCGAGGATTAATACTATTTTCATTTGAAAATTTTGGAATTTTAATATCTATATTACTCGAATTTAAGTTACCTATAAATGAGCAAATCTCTTGTGCAGTGTTGCCGACAGTCTGTCGTTGTTCTTGTAGAGGCGCATTTTGATTTTGGTTTCTGCCTTCGTCAATTTGATTTTGTTGATGCGGAATAGGATGTTGGTTCGAATTTTCTTGTCGTACAGTCGCATTGTGTAATTTTCGTTGTTCCGCCTCCAATGTCATTCTCATTTTTTCAAGTTCGGCCCGTTCATTTTCAACTTGCTGTCTCATTCTCTCCAATTGTAATCGTTCCTCGTTTATAGTATGCTCCATTTGATTATTTGAAGTATCAGTCGAATGTCCACCATCACGCTCCATTAATGGCATTTTAATTTTTTGTTTACGTTTAACAGTCGAAAAATTAAAAACAGAATAAGTTTGCTTTGAAAGTCTACCTGATTTTGTTACGTAGGCGTGTTTATATGTATCTTCCATGCATAGCCAAAACAATCAAACAAATATTGAAAAGATTCGTAGCAAAGTTATTTATAAAAATTTGAAATTATAACTACTTCAAAATTCTAAAATCAACCTTTGCCCGTAGTTGAGCGCCATTGTGATAATTTTATTTTAACTTTACATTAGAAGACACATTATAATCTTTTAATTTTATATCTTTAATGATTTTGGTTTTACAATAAATTTGATAAGTGAAATCAATTAATACAAAATAATCCAAAACTATTTTCAACAAAATACGTTATAAACAAATTTATCTAATTTATATACCTATTCATTTTAAAAGAAAAGGCGCAATCTTGACGAACAGTCGGACTCGTATTTCTTCATCGGTGTAGTTGATGATGGCGTATTCATACTTTTGCGAGGAACTTTGTTATGTAGCTTTTTTATTTATATAACTTTTATTCGGTCGTCATGGTTGATATTTTTTCTGTCACTCTTCAAAGAGTACCAAAACTTTAGGTAGCCGAACTAGCACCTTCGACGACTCATTAGCGATTACCACTTGTTCCTCGCAATTTCCTTTTGGTCACCGCCTTATTAACCCCACTCCAGAGGTTTTATATCGTAACATTCGATTTTACTTAGTAATCGGAATTGAAACTGTTACAAATGCAAACGTAAAAAACGATAAATAAGATAAAATAAACGTAAAATAAGATAAATATTACAATATACTACTTGTTGCAAATATTTTCAAAATCCACGTTCAGTTAGTTTTTATTTACCCACACGTAAAACTGTTAGTAGAAAGTTAAAAAATTCGTTTTCTTTGAGAAATAGGCTTTTAAAGAAAAATTCTTCCCAAAGAGCTATAGTTTAACGAACTTAGGAATTTCATTTTCGCTTTCTAGGAACTTATTTTTAAGTTCTTTTACTACTCAACTTTGTAATCGTTAGTAAAAAAATATTAAAATAAGTAGTTATCGACAATTTATTCTTCTAATAAATATTTATTTAAATCGAACGCTATTATATACATATAGATTTAATCACATGCTGAAATGCATCGAATTCAATATTATTTATTAGATCTAGTACATATATTAATGAATATTAATGTAAAATTAACTAAATCTTGTACCGATTACACTGATTAATAACTAGCGTAATATACAGCTATTAAGTAATTTGTAATCGATCATGCACTGAACGATCATACAGCTAGCTAGAAAATTAAAATGTTTTAGCAATAATGATAAATTTATGCTGTCACTACAACTTAAATTAGTGGTTAATTATTATTGCAGTATGGAAAAAATATAAATTATTTATCTCATTCTTTCCATATTTAATATTTTCTTGACTATTATAATATCATAATTAAAAATAATATGGCAGTCCATAAAATAATCGTTTTTTATGTTCCTCATTTATTATTCAAAATATGAATTATTAAAAGTTATCGATGGACACACTTTAATACATAATGTTTTAGTTGTAAAAGAAATATTAACTACATCAATAGCTTATTATGAATGGATGATTCTGTTCTACCAACGACCTTAGGTTCTTTGCATCCGTTTGTTATATTATCAGTATTCAGTTATTAATGAAGGTAAGCTCATTTTTATAAAAAGTAATTTTAGGATTTGAAGTAATTATTATATAAAATAAAGGGAAAGTACTTATCGAAAGCACCAATTTATTTTCCGGACAATTCATTTTCCAGTTACTCGCAAACATTGATTGTGTGAAACTTGATCATATTCTAAACGTAAATACCGATTACATGTTATATTTTAATATGAATTTGAATCATCAGTGAAAACTGAATTTAGCATTCATTGAATACGGTTGTCGTCATTGAATCATCGTATACATCGACGTTATTTAGTGTATGATAATTACAAAAAATTATATTTTTATTCGTTACGATCGTACTAAAATTTCATCGTACGTTCATCTAGCAACACATGACATTACCACAAATCAGAACTGCCGGCAACAGTAGGTATATTAATTCAACGTTTAACCAAACTATTTTATTATCCAAAATAGCGGGGTGATAATCATCATAATGATTGAAATATATGTATTAAGTTAATAAAAAAATCAATACTTGTTAAATAAATCTATTTAAAATTGTTACATCCAAAGAATTAACTATGTACTTTGATCAGAATAAACACATTCAATTACATATAAAAATCACAAATAAAAAATTGATATGTAACTTAGCAGTGTAGAGCCTATGAATTATAAAACATAACGCTGATCTTTTGAATTAGATCTGTTAATTTATATAAAATATACATTAATATTATTATTCAACATGGCAATTGTAGTTTTACTAAAAGATAGAATTGATAAAGTACAATAAAATAAATTTCAACGTCAAAAGATCAACCATATCATTATAGGTTTTCCGTCGACGTATCCAATCAATTGATTTAAAATATCTTCTTTTCTTTTACGAAATTCAATTACTGAACAGCCTTCCCATCGCCTTCCATAACAAACTTAACTCTTTTTTTTTAATAAATAGATGAAATAGACAAGAAAATAAGAGACAAAGAATGCAAGACTTACCTTGTTGCCGTAGTAGCAACAGTATCGACAGGAAAATCAACTGCGATGGTACGAAATCCATCGCTGCTTTAGGCGGTTTGTGAATCCCGCCTTGCTTTCGATTATTAACGTAGCAATTCTTTTTAGCTTCCTTTTTTATCCTCTTTGTCCTCCTCAAGACGTTGGCTGCGTCTCCTGCCTAGAGCAAAATAAATGAGATGACACTTGCTTAATGAACGTGACATAGCTTTACAAAGTTATTTATTATTATTTTTTAATTATGCTCGATTCAGGTTGCATTCAAAACGTGGATTTACTGGGAGTTGGTTAAGTGCTTGTTCTTCACTCAAAATGAATATACTCTTACTAAGAAAAAAACACCGTTTGTTGCGTAAGAATTTTTTCCTTTATTTCTACATGTGTACATTGACGATTATGAATATGATAAGAGCAGAGAATCGTAAGACAAATTTTTACGCCTACATTCTTATGATGGCCTAGTTGAAGTTGCGCAATTAATTAGAAATATCAAGTTCTATATGTTGCGTAGATTTTTGAAATAATTTATGTGCTCGATCTATTTCTCATATGCAGTAGCAACAGTATAAATTGCAAATAGTTATAATTTAATTTAATTTTAGAAGATAAAAATGTAATTTTTGATTATAAATAATAAGTGATTGTGTATTTTGGTTGTACTATTTTCTTCATCGAAATCAAAATCTCTTAAAATTAAATAATATGCTACAGGTATATGTGCGTCGTATATTTATATAGACTTCAATTTAACATCAATACCAGAATTTCATATACCCTAAAAATAGTTTTACATCCACTCAAAGTTAAAAATATTCAAGTTGTTAAATTCTCACCCGTCCTGAAAATTATATTAAAAATATAAAATAAAAATAGCCAACAAGCGGTGATACTCCAAGCTCACCTGCAAGAAAACCTATTCACGAGTATAACCGTTTAGAATCCCATCTTTCGATAATCGAAGAGACTGTACGAGATAGTTATATAGAGTGTCAAAATTCAGTAAGCGGAACTCGCGAAAATTTCTCGCGCAGTCGTTTAAGTAACTGCAAAACGAAAGTTTCCGTTCGTCACTTCGTTCGCATGTACGGCACGTACACGTGTTATGTCACTGTCAATTAACTTTACTTGGTGGTGCGACGTCTTTCCGATAAGCGTAGCCTGACAGGTGTGAAAGTGCGCGTCTTTCCCTCGTGCGTCTTTTCGTACCGGGCGGCGACAAACGAACGACCCGCTCAACCCTCGTTTCATCCTCGTTGTGTCGACTCTTGAAACTCGTCGCTCTTCTCCAATTTCTGGGTTAAAAAAGTTTTTTTAATTGAACTATCCATTCAACGCGGTAGCTTTTGAATGTCCATGAGAGACGCGTCAATGTTTTTCCTTTTTGTTATTTTTCATCTATGTTTCCTTTTCGTTTAAATTAACGCTATATTGATTCGTACGTACGCTGTATCGATTCATTCGGTTATTTAAACTGTACGAATATTTTAAACGGTTTCTTTTTCTAATTTAATGAAAATAAGACTTTAGCTTATACACTTTTCTTAAAATTTCCACGTTTAGTTGCTCAAAGTTTCACACGGTCCCTTTAAAAGCTCAAGAACATACTAGTTAACCTGATTCACACATTTCTTTCGTAACTTGTTACTATTCATATAAGTAAGAATACTAAAAGAATATTTTTAAATTATTAATCTTCTAAAGTACTTAAGATGAATAAGAAAAAACCTCAAATACTATAAAAATTATTAATAAAGAAAACGTGATAAAGCTTTAAATATTGCAATTCATATAAAAGAATGTATTATTTAATCACGATTTTCTCTCCGTATTTGATAAAGAATAGTAGTTTAAAATTAAAATAGCTTAATTAATAATTCTAATATTAATATGATCTAATCTATTTTTTTATTAAAAATTAAGTTAAAACGAAAGTGCAATTTGATACATAGATTTAACAGATTACTTTTTTTTAGAATAAATGTCGACATTTCGTCAAATTCGAAAAAGCTGACATATGTACAATTGAAAAAGAATTGCGATCATTAATACATTTTTGGAGGAAATGTGAGGTGCGTGGTTCAAAATTAATGAAGACGTGCATAAGTAACATCATTAATTTTATATATAAGATATATTTACGGATCTATAATGATATAGATGCGCATGTGCATTGCGTGAGGAATAAATTCGAAGTAATATGGTAGTGGATACCCTCGTATATATAGATATTATCTTTCCAGATTAGGAAACCTCAACAAGCTTGAGTAGAATGAATTATAGGCGATTATTTTTAAAATAAATCAAGATGTTAAATTACTAGTATGAAACTAATATTTTATACAAATATCCTATCGTTCTGACATTGCTCTTTGTACAATTTTTTTAATATGTATACAATCTTACAATATTTTTTAGTATAGTTTTAGCAAGTTTAAAAATTTATTACTTATTCATTTATGTTTTACTGTAATATATGTTAGAGCTTTAAAGAATAATTAGTCTCCAAAATAGATATTTTTATCTTTGATCCTCTCAATTCACTCGGTCAAAAACAATTGACACTCAATTGACAATTTATTAATTGAGATCAATTTAATAATTATAACAAATCAAAGATTATATACTTTTGGAATATATTTCAATAAAAATTCTGCAGGCTTTAAAATAGCTAGTAAAAAGGCATGTAAAATGTATGCGTATAATTCTATCAGACTGATTGAACTACTTTCTCGTTACGCTTAAAATAAGTGTTCATATTCTTTGAAGTGTATCACGAAGTGCAATATTGGATATGCAAAAGAGACATTGTAATAAATTTCTTATAAGGTAAAGTTAATTTTGTATCATATTATATTTATCCATTTGTTTAGACTGTACATATTAATAATTAAATTATTTAACACGTGTAGTGTAATATTTTATACCAGAATAATAAAAGGTATGTTACATTTTTTACAGACAATTTGGTAAGAATAAAATAAAATTATTGATACAATTTAAATTAATACCGAATATAAGCGAAGCATCCTCCTCGCGAATGGTAATTCAATGGGTTAGGGAACGAAATTCACGAAACTCGACCTGTGCATTCGAGCATTCCTTGTAGTAGTTTCGTATCTTTCGCTCGATTCTCACCTTTTAATACGTAATACTATACATGTATACCTGAAAGTAATAGAAATTCATTTATTTGTCGGTCATGTTGCGCTTGGTTAGTAAACGACTATTCGAAAAAGTTTTCATTAAGATGGGAAATATTTGCTATGGGATGAAATTTAATTTTCAAATTTTATTATTAATTCAAGAATTTTAAAAGTATATAGAATGAAAATAAGACTGATATTAGTCTTATATGTAATATAATGAATTTATGTATATAAATAATTTGAAAATAAAAACCATGTAAATATAAGATAACTTATCTCCCTCGTAGAAAATGAATGCAATAAAAATGTTTACTTAATGTTAACCAATGATTAATTTTTAGGTGAATATTTGTCTAAAGATGGGCAACATTAAAATCCTCAAATAGTAAGATATACGTACTGAAAAGAAACAATGGCATACATATAAGCTCGCCTAATGCTTAATGCAGATAAAAATATTATTTTACAGATTCTGATATTTGCTAAATCTAGAATTAAATTGTTATAAAAATAGAATACATTCAACAGGAATATTGTGTTTGTAGATTAGTATGGATAGCATTTTATACTGAAATAAATAGAAGAGAGGTTGGATGAATAAAAAACAAGCAAAGTATATTTAAAACGAAGTGAGACGAATTTCTATAAAAATAATTAAGTAAATGAGTTTTAACTATTATTTGGTCATTTAATGCTAAAATACTGAGTAAATTTAAAACTAATTGTTTTTTAATTACTATTGAATGAACAAATGCAATTGTTAATATTATATTAATTATCAGAGACTAATATTATATATTTATCGATTATACGTACATATCAATATAATAAAATTGTAATAATCTATAATAAATAGTGATAATAATAGTATTTTATTCTTATGCTTTTTTCATCAAAACTTTCAAATGTGTTTTAGAAAACTTTTTTAAATCTTTATTCTTTTTAGTAATTATTACTGTATAGAATGTCTGAGTAGCATTAATTTGAAAAAAATACGTACTGCAAAGATATTTTTTATATTAAATTTTTAAATAACGATCGTTTATGCACAATTAAGTGTTTTAAAATGGTGTGTAATGCAAAAGAAATGTAGAAAAATTATCATTACTATATTACTAATTTGAAAATTCGTACAATTTGCATCTGAAGATCGGATCTGATATTGACTAGTGATCAAGCCAATGTAACCAGTTGACTGCTAACCGCGTTTCCCAAATAACAAAAATACATTGTTAATTCAATTAGAATCTTTGTTCGGAAATCGCCGAGTAACAGAGAAAAGGAAAAACAGTTCACCGGTTGAAACTAAGGGTTCACGCTCGATCGGTTACTAAATCATCCGCAAATGGAATTTCATCGCGTGCCGACTCCTCGCTCCGACAATTACGAGCCCGAAAGAGAGAGAGAGAGAGAGAGAGAGAGAGAGAGAGAGAGAGAGAGAGCGAGGAAGAGAGACTGGGCGAGGGCATCGAAGGACTCACTAGGTATAATGTATTCGGCGTCTCTCGGAATCGTCGAAACGATTATTCGAAAACGCCGCGGTGCCTCTCGTTAACGCCCGTAATAAGGTTAACGATTCACAGTCAAAGGTGCGCGCGATATACAAATTCCGCGCGATACACACCCATCGAAATTGAATATGCATGTACCATCGCATGCATATTTCCCCTTGTACAAAGAGAAGTACGTTTAAAAGAAAAAAAGAAGAAGAAAAAGAGAAAAAGTGTCGTATACTTTTTTTCCGTACCCTCTCTTCTTTGGCACTCCAAGTTTACAAGGGAAACGCAGGGATAAGCGACAATTAATGCGACGCGGATGTATTTCGCGTTATACGCTTTACTCGTGTCGGCTTTTGAGGACAAGTCACTGCGATTGACGAGGAGTTTGTAATTAAGTGAAACGGTCTCCCTTACTTCTTTTGTAGTTTGGTTCAGAAGTTATGGATTATTTACTGGCTTTTTCTTCCTCAATGACTTGTTTGAATTGTATTTTACGTATAAAAAATCATTCATTAGACGTACTACATTCTATTTTTTTAACGATAATAAATTTTAAATAAATATCTCTTTTTTACTTGATTCACGATTTTGCTTTTTTAATTGAATTCAAAAATTCTATATTTCTTTTTATTCATAAATATAAAATATTTGAATAACGAAAGTTTTTTTATTAACTTATTAAGAATATAATTCAAACATGTACGAGAAAGTTATAATACGTTTACCAATCTTAACTATATGCGATTACCAGTATGACTAAAAATGTATATTTTATTTCCCGATTTTAAAATGAATTTTTCATTTACATATGCCACTATTTTCAATTTTTCAACTAAAATTCTCGATATAGTATTAGAGTATAAAATTAAGCCAAAAATAAATCGGCTTTGCAATCTCTGTATAAAATTTAACTGTTAAAACTGTTAAGAAATAATTAATTGGCAAATAGCTGTTTAATTGTAATATTTAAGCAATATGCGCGCACACACACACACTTGCACACATATATTCATATATGCTCATACTCACTTTATAAACATTCTATCTATAAAAGCATAGCAAAAGATTTTGTGCATGATAAGTAGATTACAATATAGAAAATTATTCATAACTTTAAAATGTTTTTAAGTATGGGTTTAATATTCTTTTTCTTATACCATGAAGTAGTGAGATACAAAGAAAGAGAGAAGGAGGTAGGGGAATAGCTTGGGAATGAAATTGCGGCTGTTTAACTTCGAGGATAAGAATTTAATAAGTTTTTATGATATGCTTATTATGCGCTATGTATCTTCGTTTTTTTCTTTTTTTTGAATGAGTTTGCGATGCAAGTTGATCTTTGTGTAAGACGGTAATTAAAGTTACGAATGTTAAACTAGAGTATGATGTTTTTTGTGTCAAAGAAATATACGGAAAATGAGAAGCATTTGTATTTTAATTACAATCTTTTCTCTTGTTATTCGCATTTAAATATCTCGCGTTGTAGAGGATATTTGAAACAAAATGTTGTAAATAATACATTTCTTTGCTAACGTAATATTACAATAATACATTATTAAAATTGTAACAATTTGTAAAATCTCGTTTAATATTTTAGAATTATTATATATTTATAGTTAATTTGATCTGAACTTTCATTTACAACTGGAATCGAACGGTTATTTGTAACATAACGGTGTATTTTGTGAGTCATTTGAAGAAGCTGATATCGAAAAAATTAAATTACCACAATATTTTAACCAGGTGTAACATTCTTTTAATAATCCCCGAGTTGTGCATGTATTATCAGAGCCCGAAATTGAATATATGTGGAGTTAAATTGCAAAAAAATACATTGGATAGTAAATACGGTAAGTACGATTTAAATGCGCCTTTTCATTAATGTGAACTCCATTTACTCGTGAGCACGAGTGAAAGTCGGTATAAACATCGAATTCGATATTCCGAGGAAAAATCAATAAAAGCCAACGTCATAAAGCTATCTTCATCTCCGAGTCCCTTCAAAACCGATAATAGTCGCTCGACTAAAGAGCAAGAGTTACCCTACCCCCTGTTCTCCTTCGTTGATAGTTCATTTACAGGAAATTATTCGTAATTGGCATTTAAGACGAGCCCATTCCGCCCAGTACACCGAGCCATCAGCTCGTAGGACTTTTATGATCACCCCATCATCCCGCGAATTCATTATCTTCGTTCAAAATTTATGCGCCTCCTTGCGACAGGATGAAAAGCAAATAAGAGGCTCGCGCGGTTGTAATCGCCGAAGGATCGGGCTAAGGCGCCACGATAACGACGTTCATAAAAGGTCCGCCTCGCGTCCTTTAATGCTCGTTATGCGCGTGTAGGCGGGAAATTCCAATGAAATCGGAGGGTACAACGGCCTCTATAAGAAGAGACAATGAGGTTCGGTGAGAAAACCGTTATGTAATGCGCACCTTTCATTTCCAAAGACGAGCTTTTATTGTTGGTTAAATTATATTATTCGTATAATTGTGTCTGAAAAACTGTTATGTATACATGCTTTCATTGCCGAGTGTATTTTTACGCCATTTTATACGCAATTAACTAACTATAATAAGCGTATACCATTCAGAACATTTTACTTTCTCTACACGTTAATAGACATAGATCGGAGAGTTTTCATAATATTTAATTTTATTTGCAGAAAAGCGTAAATTAAGAATCACGAGTTTATAACTTATCATATGAATAATTAATTTTCTTAGTAATTAAATGACTTTTTTATTTTTATCAGTATTTTTATCTTTACGATAATTGATTTTGTGTTTGAGTAAATGAGAAATTTAATAATCAATTATTTACAAAACTTCGTGAAAATCAAAGTATTTATGAAACGTTTTTTCAGCTATAAACTAGTTTTTACACTCATTTACACTTTTATATAAAATTGTTAACATTTTTATTTTTAATATCAATTATTATCGAGAACTGTATCTTGTGTCGTACGCGATACGTATCTACAATGTTAATGTATATTTATATTTGAAAACTGATCGAGGACTATATTATTATTTGAATCTGTAACTCTAACCATTTGTCCAAAAATAGTATATATATATATATATCTATATCCATAATTAGTGTCCAAAGAACGGTTTTACCGCACGTTAAAATGCTTAATTTCTACTTACTTCAGACAATATTCTACATAATAAATAGTCTCGAAATTAATAATTGAGAGGTTAGGTGAAATCATTTTCATTTTTGTTCAGAAATAATCAATTGTTGGTAGAAGGTAGTTTTTTAATTTGATATTTCAAGAAAATCATTTCGAATTATTAATAAATAAATTATCTATAATAGTCAATTCTTTTTTAAGCGTATCAATGAAAATATTGTAAAATTAATTTCTGAATAATTACTCTTATTTTTTAACTCTGAATATATATTTTTAAAAAAGACTGTTTATCGCTGGTTTTAGAAATTTAGACAGTTTTAAAAATTGAAATGACGATTACTAAATGCAGATACATAAAATTAACAAGCTTCAAGTAAACAGATTGAAAACTCAATCACTCAATAGAGTGATATACAGAGTTGTAAAAAATTCAGTAAATTCTGTACACGTGATGTGAAAATCTGTGTATTAAAAAATCAAATAGATAGTAAAATTTTAATCTCTTATAATTTCGGACAGAAAATAATACGATTGAAAAACAGCTAGAACTTTCTGAAACAACTGTCGGCAGAAGATACTCAATGGTTCAGGAAACAAACACTTTAAATCGTGGTTCAACAACCTCCGCCTCAACTCTCTCGCTCTTATTTATTCTTCCGTGCGGTAGGTCATATTCCAATTTCTTTATTACTCGCGCGAGCGCGATCGGCATTTTTCCATTTCCCCGATTGCCACATCCCCGGAGCGATTCTCGACCAGTGCTCTGCCTCCGACTCTAATGTGTGCGACTTGCATGAAAAAAAAATATATAATATTTTGAGAGAGCTAGAAGGAGGGAGAATGGGAAAGAGAGAGCGCGAGAGTGAGGGAGGGAGAGTGATATTAGTCGACCGCCGAAGATATTGGTTGACGGCAATATGCTTTAGGGAAAAAGTTTGACGTCGCTGAAATGAGTCGATACACTATGTACATACACAGTCGTAAATTTAAAATTGCGAAGCTTTATCGGATACCATAGCTTATTTATTAATTCAATGATATATGTTTTGATAATATTATTATATGTTCGATAATTTGTTCGCATGTATGAAACGTTATTTTAATAATGGACGGTATATCATATTAATATTAATAATCTACTTTGCAAAAGCGGATTAAGGTTTTACTTTGATTTTCTCTTAGCCATATACATTAATTACTAGCCTTTCTTATTCACGAGAACTTATATCGCCATCTCGAATAATATAAAATCATCGATTTTTTTTCAATCTTATTATAAATTATATAAGTATTACATATTAATAATTTTATAATACACTAAATAGTCATCTTTAAATAAACTTTTTTATATTATGTGCATGTACAATGTATTTATAACATTGATGTTTGAAATATTGATAATTTAATTTACAGCAGTTTTTATATTCAAAGAAGTATCCATACCTTAACTAATTAAATAATACGATTATCTGTATTTTTAAAATTAAAAATATATTTTCAGAAAATTTTAGGTAACAAATTTTGCGATATATTAACGTAAACTACAGTTTAAAAATAAAATGACCAGTCTTATCCTAAAAATTAAAACTGTATTATAAATATACAATATTTCGTTAATTTAAACGTAAAATAAAAATGAATCTTTAAACGAGGTTGAACTTGTATTTTTAGTCGAAAATAATATACCGACAGAAAACTATATATGTACGAAATTAGTTGTATACTCGCACACTGCACTTTCACGGATTTAATAAATTTTTCTTCTATTTTGTTTATATTTTATAAAATACAGCCGATGTTATTTTATCGCAATATATGAAAATTCAATTTCAACAAAGGCCTAAAGCGGATTTAAAATATTTATCCTTGAAGAGTCTTTGCAATACCTATTCCGTGATTTCGCGGCCAGGTAATAATGCCCAAAAAAACTATTGGTAGATGGATCGACGCGCAACAAAACTTTAAGAAGTAATTGATTTTAATCAATGTTTAATTAAGTCGATAAAACAATCCTCTCTAATTATAGCTGAACACTGATATTTTTTTATATAAATATCGATAGTGCTCATATTATTATTGTTTATCAATTTTATAAAATACTAAATGATTTTTTTTATATTATAACAGATTATAATAAAAATTTGTTAAGTTGTTTTATATAAAAATAGAATTTATGTATGTAATTTAATAATGTAATAATTTTGTAAAATTGAAGCAAGTGTATTACTAAACAATTAAAAAAAATTCACTCAAATTCTAATAATATATTGACGAATTTATGAATTATTTCTTTATAATTTAATCTACATTCCAAGTTAATATCAATGATTTATTAAAACGCATCTAAATGCGTGTATATAGGTGTATATGTAGATGTATATAGGATAGGATAGTTTTCTAAAATTTAAATACACCTCTAAACACGAATAACGGTACGTGAATGTAAAACCATTTTAACAGAACTCTCTCTCAAAATTATTTTCCAAAACGGTAGCTTCATTCCATCATCGTTTTAGTATATTCAACGCGTGCACGAAAGCTGCATTCTCTCCCTCAACTCCATTCTCGTACGTTAATGATCTCCCAAGCAATGAAAACCTCTTTCGCACGCTATTCACCTATTTAACGGCTTTCGTCCCTTCCTTGGCTTTCATCCTGAGTATAGCACTTGAACCACAAAACCTCGTCCTGGCATCACATGAAACCTCACCTAACGTTACAATTATAATATACGTATTATAACGCGCACTCCCTGATTTTCGAAATTTCGCGCGCGCTTTCTATCGGCTGACGAATCGTACGAGAGTCTCGATCACGCGCGCCTCTCGCGAGCGGCGAATGCCGACTACGCGTACCCTCGTCGTGTATCCTCGATGTTAGAGCGCGCTTACCTGGGCGCATGCGTATCGCGCAGGCGTTGGACTGTGCACGATGAGCCCGCAAAGCAGGGCACCGTTAGCTTCGGCTCTGAGTGGCAGGATCGAGCTTTTTTTAATTTCTTTTTTTTTACCCAGAGGTTTGCTGGTTCGGGCTTATGACCGGGCTTTTGGATTGTTTGGGGTCACTATGTCTGCAGAGGGAACGCGAGAGAGATATATAGAGAGAGTAAATGGTTATATGTATTTAGGATTTTTAGTGGGCTATTCTCGCTATTATATCAATGTTTCAATATTTGTCTATCAGTTAAAATGAATCGATGGGTATAGTTTAAAGGGTATGAATTGAAATTGAGTTAGATCAAAGTATAGTTCGAAAATTTCTTTGGTAAAGATATCTGGCGTCAGATGCTAAGTAAAGCGCTCGTTTTAATTTCCGTTTTTTCTTGGAACTTTTTGAATATTGATTAGTTATACATTTTTTGCACTTTTATAAATGATTTTACATTATTATTGTATTTTAATTTTTGTTACGACTAAAATAAATTACAAATGATTACGTGTACCTAAGCATTGGTCGCGGATCACATAGTTTCTATTAAATATTTAAAATATTTATCTTTTTTGTATTTATTATAAACAATGAAATACTTTAGGTTGATTTGTAAGTAATTTGCTTAAATGTAATTGAATATAAAGATTACAGTATAATGTGTTAATTAATAAATCAACTGAACACATGCAATTTTGAATAACATCAATGGTTGAATATAAATAATATCAGAAATGTACTGTATTTAATAAAGTTAAATAAAATTGGAAGTGAAGTAGGTTACATTCCCTGAAGACGCATATTTAAACATCAGCAAATTTCATTGTAAATAAATGTAGTTTTACGTCAGAATATGAAATAATTTATATACGAGAACAATATTAAGTAGTCCTTGTTTTATTCAAGAGTCGTAAAATTGTTTATAAACTATTTCCTAATATTGAAAGTAAATATAAGATACCAAATTAATTATTTACTTGTTTAAAACTTTTTAAAAAGCCAATGAAACTTTCTCTTACATCGAAATTTTGATGTTATCGATGAAGATTCAAAAGATATTTATTATCGTAGAAGCTTCGTAGATCGGTATAAATATATAAAAGCGGTGCAAATCCTCCCTCTCCACCAGACTTTCTTAGATCGAGCTTAAATTGATATAAAGTCGAGCGGGGCTGCTTCATCCGCTGCTCACGATAACGGTAATGAGGCAATCGTTAGGGTATAACGCCATCGACGTGAAAGCTGCCTATTTTTCGAACTGATCCCTTTTTATTCCTTAAGAATTAAGCGCTAAGTATAGTAGTATAATAGTAGATCAGAGTTCTTATTCAGAATTTGCGTTTTACTTTAAACTATTTTAAAGAAATTTTAGAAACTTTATAATCAAAAAATCAAATTTTCCTTTCTATATTTCATTTATAATAATATTTTATAAACAAAGCAGACTATTATACTTTTATTATATGAATAATATAATTATTTCTATATTAATTTTTTGCTGCTTTCGGACAGAATTATCTAATAAAATGATCATAACAGCACAGTAAAGGTGAAAAAAAAAATTCGTTATCAAAGTAAATTAAAAATGTTGTTTATCAAAGTATCACTGTAATTTTTATTAGACAATTTTGAATGTAATAATGAATGCGTTTCAATCATCATTCTGTAATGCGCTCAATGTTAAATACATTTAATATTAATCATCATAATAAAATATGAAATTAAAACAATGGAGCGTTATTTCATATAATACATACAAAAAATATTTTAACATATTCACATAATGAGTAACAATAACATAGTGACCTAAAAGAACGAATAATTAACAAAATGATTTTTAGCATTAGAAACGAAATATTATAGATATTAATGTACAACTCCATATTAACTATTTATTCAGCCAATAATGCTAAATACGTAATTAGTGTGGAATTGTTCATTAACATCGACATTATCATCCTATTCTATATCAAACAAATATTCATAACCTAATGAATAGTAAAAATGGAATAACAAAAGTGTTTTGGCTTTAATAAAAAATGTATTATTATTTTCCAAGATATTATGATAAACGAAGAAATATTATCCGAAAACCAAATATAGCAAAATTATTTACGAGTAGCTATAAATCAATCTACAGCATTTATTTATTTGTATATAGAATAGTTAGGTTTGAACATCGAAAGTAAAAAAGAGAAAATAGCAACACTGCATTATAGAGAATAAAAATTTTGCGATTGCTAGAAGACATTTATATACGAACTTGGTCTGAATATTCAAGAGTAGAATTGAAATTAAATAATCATAATCTAATTCACCGTCTAATGCACGTGTAGCGATTTGGAAAATCGCATGTTCGCAGAATAGTAAAAAAGTATAGGAAAAGAATGTAATTGGAAGTCTTTGTCTAACACATAACCACGTAGTCGCAATTTTCCTTTATGAAAGTCTGTAAATACCGTCGGGCGATTAGTCGACGTTAAATAATACCGGGTGCTCGTTTGCTAGATAAGCATCGTGTCCTCGGGTTAAATCCACCAAGTCGCCGCCGTACGGACAATAAACTCCAACACCATCCGCGGAAGCAAAGTGTATTATATGCGGTCGGGCGTGCTTTTCTCCTACTTGTATCGAGTTCGACCAAACACTGACTTATTCTACTTGTTTCGGTTCGCGCGATTGTAATCTTATATACGTATGGCTGGCGTAATGCAAACTCATAAATCTTACTTTAATTTTCCTTATCCTGTCAATAAGATTGTTATTGAAAAATTTAGCGTTCGTTTCGTTTTATATGTTAGAAGGCATTTATTCAGACCAAAATTGCGGGGTATTTTAAATTAATTCAGAGTAAAAGTAGATTATTTGCGACTAATTTACATTTGCTCTGAAAGTATTGCAATATTTATTATTAAATCGATAATTTAAAATCTTTCGTTAATTAAAGTATGTTATCTATAGATATTTTAAATTAAAATGTTACATATACATATAAATATTTGTAACAATATTATTCATATTTTATTTATATAACATGTAAACAACTCATGTTTGACAATCCAATATGGAATTGCTAATATTTATTTACAATATTACAGTAGACATTCGAATTTAGCAGTATTATTCGAATTTTTCCGGGCTAATGTATGACGTTTGTTACTCGCTAATTTTCATTTTTAATAAACGACATCCATACAATATTTTTTACATTTCAATACGTATACTTTATATTGATAATCTTTCACATTAATATTAAATATTAAATTATAGAAAAATAATGTATTATTTTACTGTCTTTTTTACTAAAATGTAGTTAAATTGTTTATTTGAAATGATTTAACTATTTAAATGTTCTTCTTATTCTTCAAAAATAAAGAAACCAATTGCCGTAGTATACAGGATTGGTGATATTTTTAATAGACAATTCAAAGATAGAATCAAATAAAAACAGATTTATATACGATCGAATCTGTGTTTGAAATAGTGCACACAATTTCTTTTGCGTATATAAATGATTTATACTTGATATATCCGTATAAATGAAGAAATTTTGCTAAATTCGTTATATATTAACATAGAGAACTTATATTTTCCTTATTTAATGATATCAATTGACACATAATTACAAGTAAAAGATTTAAAAAAATTAGTGAAACTGCAGTCCTTGTTAATTATTGACATTGTTTATTGAAGAATTAAATTACATATTCTTACATAAATCTTACGAATACATATAAGTATTTTAAGAATTCTTCAAAATACAGTTACGTAAATTAGTTTTGCATAAGTTGGCACAAACGTAACTTGATGTAATTTTTTCGAAACCGTAATTAAAAATTATATTCCATTTTAACATAATAAGGTTATTCATTTGCGCAAAAAAGAAATAGAAGTTTCCTCGTACAACCTTTAATTAAAATTTATTGAAATGGCTCGTAACAAAATTTGAAAAATAAAATACGCAACACTCGATATATAACAAAAAAAAGAGGGAACAGTAAAAAAGTCTATTAAATAAATATACATCGAGGCATTACTATAAATAATAACGGCATAGAAATAAAACGGAAGAATCAAAACTGCAGATCCAAGCGTACCGTCGAAAGTCCTTACATTAAAAATGAAGAAAACAAAACCAAAACTAATTAGTCCGCGACTTAACCATCCTGTATTTCCATCCTCGTGTATCCTTAAGTATCCCCCAAAGATAAAACCAGCGCGTACAATAAAATGTAAGAGAAAGCGCGGTGGCGCAATAAACCGATAAGGCAGGAGGCAAAAAAAAAAGAAAATAACAGGCAGGGCAAAAGGCGTAGAGCGCGAAAGAAGCCGCGGGCATAAACCAAGCGCTCTCGCGCACGCGGCCAAACGAGATAAATTTTTTTACTGCCGAAGCTCTCTCTTCCTCTCTCTCTCTCTATATATATATATATATCGTTTTCCCTTTCTCCCTCACAGTTTTGGTCTCTTCCTCTCTTATTTGCTCCGTCCGCTCGAATGCATTTCGATGTGTTTGCGCGTCACTCGAAAATGCGTAGGGCGGTCCCACAGGGACGTCCATGCACTTTTTATCGCGTGCAAGTTGCATGCGCGCACGTATACACATCGGGCCCCCATGCATATTTCCTCGCACGTTTTGCCTGTGTAACATTGCGCCTTTTGCGCGCGCGAGTTTTCTCATCGACAAGGCGCGTGCGCGCTCGACGCTTACTTTCGTGTGGGTTTGTCAATGCGACGCTACGTGACGGCCCGAATTTTCTACGAAACAAAGAACCTGCGGGTTTAATTCGCTTGACGGAAGCTTTGTATGTATGTATGTTTCTCTCGCTCTTTGTGTGATACTTTTCTTCCTGCTCCTTCTCTATTTTTTCGTAGAAAGTCGCATTTTCTTCGAGGTTGAGAAAATGTTTGTTTCTTTAGTTTTACCTATTTCTTTTCATCTTTTCATAGGTAAATAATATTGAATCTTTTACATATTATTATCGTGTGCATTGTGGCCGAGCATTTAAAATCATTATAATAAAATTGTTATTTTTATGGACTTATATTTTACAATGTGTCACATTACAATTTGATCTCTGATATATTTTCTGAAAAATTTTATACTTGTCACGGTCTTGAATATCAAAGAAATGTCGAGTCAGTTTTCTTTAAAACATTTTTAAAAGAACTTAAATCTAATATTTATTTCTTAAGGATGTATTACATTATTCTTATTTTTACACAATTAGTTGTATTATTATATAGACAAATCTATAATACTTAAACAAATGTATGAGCATAGAAATATTTTAATATTTTAACAATTCATAACAATCATTTAACTATTATAACCAATATGACTATTGTTACTTATTGCTTTTCATATATTTTTTCAAAAGAATTGAATTTTACTCGATTACAGTGTATGTACAATAATTATATATCTGCAAATACTAGTCAATCGAATAGAATAAATTTTAATCAATTATACAAACTTAATTATTAATGCATTTTGACGTATACTTGATGTTATTATTAATTTCTTTATATATTTGAGACCATAATTTTGTAATTTATTGTATAATGCAATAAACGAAGATTTATATGTATCTCAATCTTATTAGAAAATTTGCCAAACTAATATAAATATATTAATCTTTATCTGAATATAAAAAAAGTATTATTCTATAAAAATTATAGTTAAATCTTTTGGATATTGCAATTCTTCTAAATTTTCATAAATATAAGGTTTCCTCTTTCATCATATGTACATACAAACAAATTGCGTAAACTATAATGAATTAATATGAAGAAGAAACTTGTTGAAATAAAATAGAGTTTCGTCAAGTATATAAAATTTCGTCGATATATAATTTTTCATCATACTACGAGAAATTAAAATGCATTGCATCCTGAAGAAATGCAAGTACACCCTAGGAGAAACTAGCTGTGTAACAGGGCAGACTGGCTCTCGAAACAGGAAAATTGACTGCATTTCTCAAGGTGGGCTTAAAACTCTCATGTGCGAGAATTTGAAGAAGCGCGGCAAACTCCCGTGTATGCAAAAGTAAAAAGGACCTTGGCCTGATGCAAAAACTGGGAGGCTTAAATCTCTCTGCTGCTAAATCTTTCATAACACGCCGAGAGCTCAGGAGAACTCGGCGAAGCCGCCTCGGGAAGCATCTTTGACAACACTCAACGGACCAGACAAAATATTTCGCGTGATAAAGTGGCGCCGGGTGGAGTTTTATCTTTGTCGCCAACGAATTAACGGTTTTTAATCCGATTCGAGTGTCTGAATGGATACGAGAATGTGTTGCTATTTAATCGTTTCCTATATTTTTTTATTCGAGAAAAGAATTAGTTTTGGCTTTATTATTATTATTCTTTAACTGATGCATGAAAAATGTTTCCCGAGATTTCTGCATATTCATGAAGTCTCGTTTTTAGACAACTACCGTATTCAGAAGCTTTTCTGCATATAGTAATAATATCCGACGATATTAACTAGTCGCATTTATATTTATATACACTGAGAAAAAAATTTTGTTGAATCAAAGAAGGCTTCATTGATTCAATGAAATCCCTTCTTTGCGGAGTTTCAACTAATATTTATTTGAAATAAAAAAATATAATATTTGATTTTAAAAAATATTTATTGTACCAAAGCAAAAATAAGCAAACTTAATAAACATTTTATTGCGTGATTTGTGTATTTTATTACAATTATATAATGTTTTTTCCGATAAATGCAATATCCATTTGATTGAAATCAATATTTAATTGATTCTGTTCAATATTTCATTGGAATTACAATATACTGAATTAATGCCTTAAATATTTTATTGAATTAATCGAATACGACTTCGAGTTAAATGCGTAATTTATTAGTTTAACGAAATACATCATTAATTCACTTCAAAATTTAATTGGGATTACATATAATGAACGAATGCCTTGAAATATTTTTTGAATTAATCGAATACGACTTTGAGTTAATGCGTAATTTATTAGTTTAACGAAAAACACCATTGATTCTGTCAATATTTCATTGGGATTACAATATACTGAATTAATGCCTTAAAATATTTTATTGAATTAATCTAATACGACTTTGAGTTAAATGCGTAAATTATTAGTTTAAAGCAGTACAGCTTTGGATATACTTAATATTTAATTAGGAATCTTTAGTTAGGAATATATTATATTGAAAGCGCCTCCAAATATTTAATTAAAAATACCGCATACTGAATTGATTCAAATGCTTATTTCATTGCCATTGTAATGTACTGTTTCGATTCAATCAAATATTTTATTGAATTAATGAAATATTTCATTGCCTAAAATCTAAAATAAAAAAATATTAATTTATAAATGTTGTTTATTATTAATTTCATATATATATATATATGGGTGGTTCTCTGTGACATCGAAGATGAAAAAAATAAATATTGCTATAACTGTGGGAATATGTTTTAGAGGTATCCAGTAGTTCTCCTGAATTTTTTCTGATTTTTTCTATGCCATTATTTTAAGTTACAGAGAGTCAAAGTTGACATGTTAGCACTTTTTGCATTATATGCCCATTTTCATGAATTTTTAGCTCCCAGGGGATGCATTTTTCACTAAAAACATAAGTATGACTTTTTTTGTAAATTTTCTGAACTTTTCATTAAAAATACTTTTAAAGACATAAATGTATGCTGTCACACTCTTGTAAGCCATTTAAACCTTAAATAGTGAAAATCAGCAATTCTGCTCCGGACTCTGGTAACCTAATACTGTCTAAAAGATGTCTTTTTATAGTCAGAAACTGCCTAAAAATTTCCAGAGTGGGTCTAAGTCATTAAGATCACTTATGGTCAAAATATCCGGGAAAAGTGCCCGAAATATTAATAGAAATGTATATTTGTTGTCTTATAACGATGAATCTAGTAGCATGATCATTGCAAAAAAATTTATGCACTTACCTTGGAATAGTAGAAAAGTATCTCCACTTGTTTCAATATCCATCTAATCCCCTGTAAGCTGCTAAAAATATAAATATTATTATAAATTATAAAAAATTATTTTTTAAACATTTATAATGCTGGATTTTTGGTTTTACATCCCTTACAAGAATTATAATACTAATCTGAAGGATTACTATAAAAGTATCAACATTGTTATTATTATTATTCAGCAATACATTATTTAGATTTCACAAACTTGTCACTGTCACGTTATCATATTATTCATTATAATTATATATCCGATTTATTTATATATCTTTTGTATTAAATACGTATATTCAGTTATTGTAATAATGATGTTTATATATTTATAGTAATCCTTCAGATTAGTATTATAATTCTTGTAAGGGATGTAAAACCAAAATCCAGCATTATAAGTGTTTAAAAAATAATTTTTTATAATTTTATAATAATATTTATATTTTTAGCAGCTTACAGGGGATTAGATGGATATTGAAACAAGTGGAGATACTTTTCTACTATTCCAAGGTAAGTGCATAAATTTTTTTGCAATGATCATGCTACTAGATTCATCGTTATAAGACAACAAATATACATTTCTATTAATATTTCGGGCACTTTTCCCGGATATTTTGACCATGAGTGATCTTAATGATTTAGACCCACTCTGGAAATTTTTAGGCAGTTTCTGACTATAAAAAGACATCTTTTAGACAGTATTAGGTTACCAGAGTCCGGAGCAGAATTGCTGATTTTCACTATTTAAGGTTTAAATGGCTTACAAGAGTGTGACAGTATACATTTATGTCTTTAAAAGTATTTTTAATGAAAAGTTCGGAAAATTTTACAAAAAAAGTCATACTTATGTTTTTAGTGAAAAATGCATCCCCTGGGAGCTAAAAATTTATGAAAATGGGCATATAATGCAAAAAAGTACTAAAATGTCAACTTTGACTCTCTGTAACTTAAAATAATGGCCCAGAAAAAATCTGAAAAAATTCAGGAGAACTACTGGATACCTCTAAAACATATTCCACAGTTATAGCAATATTTATTTTTTCATCTTCGATGTCACAGAGAACCACCCATATATATATATATATATATATATATATATATATATTATTTTTTATTCTTATACGAAATTTTATCATTGATATTAACTGAACCATACATTTTCCTAATCGCTTGATAATCCTAATCGCTTAATAATCCTAATCGCACATAGAACGCATTAAAACATTTACCGCACGCATTACATGTATATGTGTATATAGTACAAACGCAATACTATATACACTTGTACTCCTTAAGCGCACTTATATACGAATCGAAGGATATATTGTGCACTTGCAGGTTTACATCGCGATACAATATTATTACCAATGGTAAAAATTTGTTGACGCCATCTGTCGGTCATCAGTTAAATTAAATTTAGTTAATGAAACCATTTTATTGAGTCAATTATTTCGTTAGTCGTATCGATGAAATTGCTTTTGTGAATCAATGAAATGATTTATTTAATCCAACGAAAATCATTTTAATACAAACAAATAAATATTTGTTGACTTAATGAAACCATTATATTGATCGGATATTTTCCTGTTGTTGAATCAAAGATTAAAATATTTTTGAAATAAATACATATTTTATTCAATTAACAAAGTAAAGTAATTGAATCAATTAAATATTTGGTTGAATTATGCATTTTTCATAAATATATTTAATGAAACCATTTTATTGAGTCAATTATTTCGTTAGTCGTATCAATGAAATAGCTTTTGTGAATCAATGAAATGATTTATTTAATCCAACGAAAATCATTTGAATACAAACAAATAATTATTTTGTTGACTTAATGAAACCATTATATTCATCGGATATTTTCCTGTTGTTGAATCAAAGATTAAAATATTTTTGAAATAAATACATATTTTATTCAATTAACAAAGTAAAGTAATTGAATCAATTAAATATTGAGTTGTAACTATTGGTCAGTTTTTTACATTTTATGAATGTTTTTAAAAAAACCGTTTTATTAATTTTACTATGCATGAGTTTGAGTCAACAAAATATTTTTCCAATTTAATATATTATATTGTTTGAAAGCATCTTTTTTTAAATCAACAAAATGAAATGTAAACTTAAAGAAATGTTCTCTTCGTTTAATGAAATATTTGATGAACAGTTTCAAAGAAATTATTTCTATAAAGTAATGAAATGGTTTCTTAAATTTAAAGAAGATTGTGTTGAAACAATCAAATATTATTTTGGAAGAATATAAGATTTGACAATTATCCTCCAAAGAAATATTTCTTTGAAGTATAAAAATATTCCTTCTACTTAAACATATATTTCCTTGGTTCAATTAAATATTTCAAAATGAAATGCATTTCTTTGAATTAATGAAACTTGTTTTGAATCAAAAAAATTTTTTTCTCAGTGTATACATTATTTTTAGTCAGCATATACAGATTATTATCAAAATATTTACCTTATATATCCCATTAATATGCATTTTAATAATGAAATTTTAAAAACCGAAGGTGGATTGAATTCGCGATACAATAGAAGAAACCTGAACATTTTGTAATAGCGAAGGTTAATTTGTGCAAAAAAAAATCAATAATCATACTAGGAATTATACTACTACGTGAAAGAATACTTTTCTCTATTTGAATAAACACGTTGTTTAAAGTTATCTCAATTTTGGTATCATAATAAGAAAAACACTTGTAGCTTATGTTCGTATATGCATCGTTTGTAATTCCGGCACGTAGAAAATTTAACTTTTTTAAGTATATTTTTAAATTAGTAATCGCAAAAATTAATATTCTCGTTTTTTTTGCGGAAGAAATTAAAAAGGATTGTAACTTAGGTATTATAGTCATTTTTACAGTGTTACAAATTACCACATAAATTAGATAAAGATAATAAAAATTATGCGATGCATATATTAAGACAATGTTAACTATATCACTAAACTGCGAATGAAAATATATTATTAATTAATCGTTATTTGTCACCTTATAAAATAAATTGAATCACATATTATTGGATTACATATAATTAATAATAAATAATAAGATGATGTATATTATATTAATCAAATACATTACAGAAAGTTATTTGTACGCAATTTAAACAAAAATATGTTCAATTACTTTAACTCTCGAATACGTATTGGAAACTGTAATCATAATTAACGTAATGTAATTCCGCTTAATTGTCTAACATTTTTAAAATAACAATCAAACTAATATTTATCAATATATAAAATATTAAACTAATTACACGTTTATAATAAATAATACACAAAATATTATGTTATCAAATAAACATGTAGAAATAAAAGATCTTATTCAATCGTTAAAATATTATAGAATATAATAGTAAATCAAACTTTAACTTCTTAAAATTTTTAAGGATAAAAATGTTCCTTAAAACATAAAAAAAAAACCTATTCGGTTATCTTAATTTTCGGATTATTCAAAACTTCTATAAAACTGTCTACTATATTACTTTATGAAAAGTGAGAATGCGTGTCATGAAGATATTTTTTTAGTCGAGGAAATAGGGAAAAATTACACAATGGAGACAAGTCAGGCGAATACGTACAATGCTGTAGGTCAATAAAATTGTTAGTCAGCCAACAATTTCATAGGCAATCAATTTTATAATCGCAAATGAATTATGCTGATAAAAAAAAGATATCATTCATTATATCATTTTAACTACGCATAAGGAACATAAATTAATTTCTCCCTGATAAACTGCTATTCAAATTTACTGTAGTAAAGTATGTAAGTAAAATCAGATCGTTTTCGTTTTACGACATATTTTGTGAATCAAGTAAAACATAATTGTTACTTAAATTATATTATACATGATGTAATTATTATGCTGCTCTTCCTATTATGTAAACATAAACCTTACTTCTAAAATAAATGTATCACTTAATTATTAACAATTACCACATTATTTGGGAGTTTCACTTAAATATCCAGCATAAATATATTTTTGAAGACGCTAAACGTTAATATTTGCTGGAAAACTAATTAAAAATTAATATTATTTCGTTATTTTTATTTATATAAAGAAATCGGAATTAAAAATAATTAATGTTGTTTAAACAATCCTTCCAATTTTGTCTAAGTTATCTAATTCTTAATTATCAATTAGCTAAACCTCGGCTAAAAAAGATATATTTTTTTAATAATACATGCTGCCACTAGACTACCCCACCACTTCGCTACCCGGTTAAATAATTACTAATATATTATTTTATCAATAAGTTAATCTTGATCTATTTTTAGGCTACGTTCATGTTGAATGTTTGGGATTTGAACAAATTGTTTGACAAAATATTATTATTTCATGTCATGTTGGCTATATTAATTAATTTTATATAAACATTAGAGTTAAAAATAAGCTAATTTTTTAGCTAATTATGTTAATGAATTCTTAGCTATTCAAATTAACTTTATAATATCTTAACTAAATATGTTAGTTCCTTTTATTTTCAGGTTCGTTATTTTTATAATGTATTATTCACAAATTATCAAGTAATGTGTAAGAATTTATTTTTACTTTGTCTATTTCAGTTTACTTCATTTGTTCATATATCACGATAATGTTGAAATAATACATTTTTTAATTATTTTCAGTTAAATTGATATATTAATTCGTTATTAATATAATTATTAAATTGTATGCGTTCTCTAAATCTTTTCTATAAATTTGTGTATAAATCTATTTTTTTATTATACATATTGTAAATAAATTAAAGACATCATAATTTTATTAAAAACTTTACCATTTATAGTATACTTGTACAGAAATATTGTACATTGACATAAAAATATATATTTATATAAGTATAAATAAAATATCTTATTTATTACTAAATCGTTATCAATGTAACGTTTTTAAATGTTCTAAATCTTATGTTTTATTGAATTAATTTCTGGGGAATGCATTTTCCACAAGTACTTTATTTAGAAATACATCGTAAGCCTCCATTGCTGATTAATACCAAGATGGGAGCATAAAAAGAACGACGTTAAAATAATAATAAAAAAAATTATGTGCTAGATATAAATGTTAATGCATAAGAAAAACGATACTATATATTATTATATGAACAAGGTGGTATAACTGAATATTACAGACGGAGCGATATATGTTAATTATTACACTTATTTAACAAAATATATTACTTTACGCAAAACTCAACACACAAACACTAGATAATTGAATAATTTATCATTTTACACAGTTTCGGGTGTATATTTTAACTGCACCTTTAGAAACGTTTGCATTGAAAATATACAAATAATCCATGCAAATATTTTTAAAGATGTATTTATTGTGTTAACCTTCAACTTTATAAAATGAAATACTATTGAATTGTATAATCTCTTCGTATTTCTAAGTACTTCGTAAAATAGTATTTATTTTTTTAATACATATAATATTAACTTACATAAGTTGTGACGTGGTGGATCTGGATGAGTACAGATCCCCGTCACTTAGGGCTCTGTAGTACCGACGCGGCCAGCGCAAGAATCGGCACTTGGCATATGGCGCGCGTATCGGTAGGCAGAAGACATGGAAAAGTACAGCTACGACCAATTGCGGGCGTAGCGCAGTGGTAGCGTGAACGCCTTCGGATCCGAAGGGGCTCGGGTTCAAGACCTGACGCCCGTTCCTTTTTTTAATTTGTACCAAATGAGTCTCATTGTTACAAAGTATACCACCCGTTTAATATATATATATGGGAGATTCCATGTGAAGTGATCCATTTAAAAAATAGAATTTGTTTTAATGTATGGAATCAGTAAAAAACTACTAAAATAGAGTGTAGCTAAATTTTTAGACCTAAATTTCAATTAGTACCAGAGCTGTAGCCAATCAAAAAATCGAATTTTTTGAAAAAAAATGACTTTATGGCCATTTTTATCACTTAATAACTCAAAATCTAACAATTTTTCTTATATACATTAAATTTGAAAAAGTTTATAAATTTCAAGAAGAATCTGTTGAAATATTTCATTTACATTAGTTTAACACATTGAATATAGTTATAATTAATAAAAACCTTATTGTAAAAAAAAAGGATTGTACGATCAAAATATTTATCCATCCAAGAATCTAATTCATCGATGATTAATTACCTTCAAAATGATGCAAACTTTGAGTGCGGCAGAGCATTTCAGACAAAGTTATGGTGATTTTAGGCAAATTTCTTAAAAAAAGAGAGCGAATGCATTTATGAAAAAAACAGAGTAACCGTATACTTGCATTCAAACAACATGGCACTAATATTCTTCAATAATACTAAAATATACTATTTAATGTTAGTTACTGATACTTTTTAATCTCTAAGCTGCTTACAAACACAAAGCAGTAGGTGTAAGCAGTTATACCTGTTATGTAATTGGATTTATTGGAATTTTAATAAGTTTCAGGTATTTATTCAATTATATAACAGGTATAACTGCTTACACCTACTGCTTTGTGCTTAGAGATTGAAAAGTATCAGTAATTAACATTAAATAGTATGTTTTAGTAATATTGAGGAATAATAGTGCCATATTGTTTGAATGCAAGTATACGGTTACTCTGTTTTTTTCATAAAATGCATTCGCTCTCTTTTTTAAGAAATTTGCCTAAAATCACCATAACTTTGTCTGAAATGCTCTGCCGCACTCAAACTTTGCATCATTTTGAAGGTAATTAATCATCGATGAATTAGATTCTTGGATGGATAAATTATTTTTGATCGTACAACCCTTTTTTTTACTATAAAGGTTTTTATTGATTATAACTATATTCAAAGTTTTAAAATAATATAAATGAAATATTTCAACAGATTCTTCTTGAAATTTATAAACTTTTTCAATTTAATGTATATAAGAAAAATTGTTAGATTTTGAGTTATTAAGTGATAAAAATGGGCATAAAGTCATTTTTTTCAAAAAATTCGATTTTTGATTGGCTACAGCTCTGGTACTAATTGAAATTTAGGTCTAAAATTTAGCTACACTCTATTTAGTAGTTTTTTACTGATTCCATACAGTAAAACAAAATTCTATTTTTACCTGGATCACTTCACATGGAATCTCCCATATATATGATATTTTTCTGTAGGAATGGTTCACAAAAATGCAAAAAATTAGGTGTCGTTTATGTAATACAGTACCACTTCTTTTCTAAACAACCAGATTATTTCAATGATATTACCTTTATTAGTATTATTTTAGTGTACGTTCTGTTTAGTGGAGCAGGTACGTTGTAATGGTTGACTCCTCATCAAAGTATCCAATATCTAAATGTTGCTGATTTGATGAGGGGGAGGGGGGAGTTAAATTGTTGTAATCCGAGAAGGTTGGTCGAAACCGTGACCTCACGCCATCCAGCACCAGAGAGATCCATAGATCAGCGTGGTTGAGTGGTTCACAACACGACTACAACGATGATTTGTATTTGTGATATGTATCACACTCACAGAATAACGAATTTTTCGACTCATCGTGTCTTCTTGCTTGATAAGTCAATGATTCTCTGTTTTTAATTCTCCAAAATTCCGAGGTGTGCCTTGGATCGATAGAAATCAGTAAGTGGGTAATTCCCATTACCGTCAATATATATCGATGAGAGATTTATCATCTGAGCTGCATTATCAGGACCTGCAGTAATGGGAATTACCAACTCACCGATTTCTATCGATCCAAGGCACGTTTCAATAGAATCTTGGAGAATTAAGAGCAGAGATTCACGAACTTATCAAGAAAGAAAACACGAAAAGTCGACAAATTCGTTATTCTGTGAGTGTGATATATAATGTATAATTCTGTTGCGCTCAATAATTATTTGGTATTGTTTTTTATCTGAGAACTATATCAAATTTACGTAAAATCTCGAAGTATCGATTAAATATTTAATTTTTGTGCATCTATGTATACTGATTCCGATTCTGCATACTTTTAGCACTATCTGTATTTCATAGGAATAAATGAATTTTGATAATACTTTAATGTAGGAATGAAACACAGACTTTGTAACGAAACTTGAATTTCTGTAATCAACTGTGAAGTTGTCGAATTGCCCGTGGCTTTCATGTTACTGTGCCAATTTTTAACAGAGCTATTCAGAGAGCTTGACAAAAGGTCTACCATGAACAATGACCAACGTACTCCTGAGATCATCAAGCGTCCGAAATTGTGGTCAAACGCTCGTGAATTACGTTCGCCTGCGCAAACTCGAACGAAACTTAACTCGACTTGGTCGGACTTGACCGACTCGGTTCAAGACGACAATGACCCCCCCTCCTTCTTCCCCACCTTCCGAGTCTTCCACCAGCTGTCAGATTTAATTGCCTGGTTGACCTTAAAGTTCGAATTACGTGGAGTATTCGGCGCCTTAATCCGTGGAGGATTCAACCCCTTTCGTCCTTTTTCGCCGGCTGCGAGCTAATTGCCGCACGTGCCCGGATCTCGCTCCGCTTCAAAATTAGCGCGTAAACTTTACGACTCTAGCCGCAGTGGCGAGAAAAAGGTAGGGAGTCGCGAGAATCTTTATTCGTCCCCGTGGAAGTTTACACTTGCCGCCGCAGTGCTTACGCACCGCACATAATGGCTTTTACGACTTTAATGAAACGGGACTCTGCGAGTCTTCCGCGCAACTGCCTCTTTTTCTTCGACGTCGTTAACAGTTGATTATATACGTTTGAAAAAACCCTTTTATTGGCGTGTTCTTATGATGATTTCTTGAATTTCATTTTATTTTATTATGGTTTAGTGGAAAACTTGATTTTTCTTCTCACCTCAATATCGTCTGGATAATTTATTATTCAGAATTGAAAGTTGATTACATCTTATTCGATACATGTTCATTAAGTAGTTTCTTAATATTTTCAAATGATCGAGATATAGTGTTATATAAAGTTTTCATTCACTCTGTAAAGCAATTGAAATACTTATTTCAAATCTGGCATTGTAGCGTAATTTAAGTTTTCCAATTCAATTCTACTTTTTGGATAGTATGATAAAAACATTGAACTTTTTTATCCTACTTGCACACTATTATATACATTCACAAAATCATGTTCTAAGCATCTAATTTAAAATATTTTATCAAATACTTGAGACACTATAAAAAATTATCTTATATATATATATATACACAATTACCTAGCCAATCTAAATTTGGAAAAATTTGATAAAAATGTAAATGTCCCAATTTATACATACTAATTATTTTGCATTCAAGTTAAAAATACTTGACATTGTACTATGTTTACATTAAATAAGCTGTGAATATAGAAAAAAGATGTAACATCAAAAGATACGTAGAAAATGAACTTTTAAATCCGACTTTTTTTCAGGATGCAAGCTCATCTTCGTAGTTAACTAAGCCTTACCATCTTGATGCCGTTGAGCGTAAAAAAAAAGGTTAGAAAAACAGCTCTTAGCCAACACGCAATTAAAATTCTCTTTCGGTTAGTGAATAAGCATTTATAACCCACCAATTTTTGTCGCAACTATGTAAACTGCCCAATGGAAATAGCTGGAAGCACTAACTGCGCTATACCTCGGCGCGCTCATTCGTACGTATAATCAATCAACGAATTTGCTCAGCTTTCTCCTCTTCCGCCCCCTTCCATCCGTTCAACGAATTTTCGAGGCAAACACGGGGTCTTATATGCATTCGTTGCGTCCCCTGGACAGGGCACTGCTAGTCTTTAATCAATTATGTAAAACATTTGCGGACTGCGCCGTCTCTTTCCGCGCATCCGAGAGGAAAGTCCCTCCGCCCCCCCGCATCCTCCTCTCCTCTTCCTCTGCTCTCCCCCCCTCGTTCCCTCTTAGTTACCTTTGTCCCAACGAAACTCTTGCCGCTCGGTCTCTACCTCGAGGATGTAGCTGTTTATTAAAACTTTCAAATTAACTCCCCCGAGAGCAAGTCCACTTGGTAACCTTTGCCGGGATTTATCGCGGCTTCTTTCTCCCACCCCATGGTTTCTATGAGTCGCACGCGCGCGCGATCTCGAAATAGGGAGAAAGACAAGGACAGCTCGACAGTCGTATAACAGAGTTTTCCTCTTCCCAGGACGCTCTCTCCGTCCAAGCTAATGAGTTCTATTTCGTGAACAAAATATACACCTATACCCACAGATGTTATATTTATATATGCACGTACACACGTATTTCTGGTGGTGATTCTTGCGTGAATATATAGTCGATCGTTCTCGTTTCGAAACTTCAGGATACGCGATTATCGAGAGAGCTTTAGTACTTCGGATCTTTAGCTCTTGAACCTCGTATTCGAGTACATCTAAGGCGATAAGCTGTAGATAAGTGCGCCGCGTTAAATTTATTTCTCACACTCGAGCGCGGAAAACTTGGACGTTTCGATGGTATTATTGTACCTTAATGTGTCTGTTCACTTTAAAATAGATACGGCAGGTTAGCTGAATGCTTCCCACAAAGTCTGTATCCTTCAATTTTAACCTAACGTTCCCGAATAGTTTTAAGTATTATTAAAAAAAACAGTTTTCCCATCATTTATATATATATATATTTCGTTAGCTATTTAATTTCATAATTTTTCAAATTTTGTCGTAAATCTATAGTACGTACATTATGTACAATTTATTTATTAATTTTCAAATATTTTTAGGCACGACCGCTGCACGGGAGAGCCCTATTTATTAAATTATGATTATAGATAAATAAATATATGAAATTTTAGTGTACGTATTTAGAATAAAGAAAGATAAATAATTATGTGTAAATTAAAGTGCAAATTGTTGTAATACGTTGTTGTTATTCCATTTTATATAATGTTATTTAACTACTAAATTGAGTATCAAACGGTACTTTATAAATCGAATTATAAATCTTTCATTTAAATCTGAATTCCAAAGGGTATATCTTCTGGTTAGTCAATCGCGATAAAATAAATAAATCGACCAAAAATGTGCATGAAATTTTTTCTGAGTTTTGTAAACCAATACTTCTAGAAGGGACAATTTTAATTCTTTATTAAATATTTAATAAATATTATATTAAGAAAAAATATTAAGAAATAATAATATTTATTTTTGGAAGATCGTTTTCACGCCAAATTCGGTTTTAAAGTTATTAAATGGTCATGTACCAAATTATATAAAATGAATATGACAATTTAATAAATTAGACTGCAGATTTAACAGATTAAATATACAAAATATTTCAAAAGAGATGATTATTTGTTACGTTTCTTCGGTTGATGCAATCTACACAGTCGACAGAATGAGTATTATATTCGAGCATAAAGTAAAATAATAATTTTTGAAGTTTAGTATACTAAAACCATTTTAGAATATGATTACGTTTATGTATCGTTTTTGAAGCAGTAAAGAATATCTATCGCAACTTAAAAATAGGAAAGAAAAATCTGTGATATCCTTCAGTTATGCACGCATTGATAACTCACAGGTTCACATGAAAGCGTTCGCTTCTTCAATAATCGATAGTTTCTATTACTTTGTGGGACACGATCGTGCAAGGAAACGCGTGACGTTAAGACCTTCTTAGAAGATGTATACGCGCCATGCTTCAAAACCCTCCAAGTCCGTTTTCCGTAAGTAAGATAATCCTGTAGCTGGTCATTGGATTAGCGCCTTTACGAAGGACGAGCTTGGCGCGCTTTGAAAATGCACTCAACTATGAAATTTTATAGTTACACTTTCTATACTGGTATATCTTATTGAAGTAAGATAAGTCGTTTTACAGATTTACGTGTTATATTCGATATAATTTTACATTTTTTACAAACTCTAAACTTGGAAATAAAATGCACATTATTTGATATATTGAGTTACATTGTAATAATTTTATACGGTTACTGGTTTTATTGATTTTGACAAAAGATGTTCAATTTTTTTAATGGACACTTTTATCTTGCAGTTAGTTATTCAACGTGGAAAAGAGCAATAATTTACAAAAGCCATTAAATAAAATTTTTCGTTAAGATTTGAGTTTAAAAAAATGAGCAGACATTTAATAAACTTTATTGGTTCAAAAGACTATCCACTTTCTCTAAAATTATACATTCCATTTAATTTGATTAAGCTATCTCTAGTAAAAAGAAAATAATAAAAATTATACCGTCTCTTGGTACGGAGTTTCAACAAGATTACGAGAAACTATCGTACAATTATTTTGTACAACCTCATCCATATAAAGTACGACGAGCCACCAATTTTCCTAAACTAAAAACTAAATTCTTCAAGTTTTAATTAAAACATAGTATTTCTTAAAGATACATTTGCTAATTTCAGCCGTACTAAATTATTCGGACTAAACGGGCCCCTTATCGTCGAAGCCAGCGAATTTATCTAAACCGATGTAACTTTAATTAAGAATCATAAAACTAAACCAGACATTCTCTTTTTTCCTCTTGGGCATTAAATTCTTTCTCATTGAGTTGTGGTACCGTGAGGAGGCTTCGCATTTTTAAATAAACAAGAGAAGAGGGTATTTCTTATTTTATTTTTTTACCGGGTATCATTTTTTCAACGCCTGCAGGGTCGATGTTTGCACGTACGCGAGGAAAAGAGTAAACTCGGAGAGAATCGAATCTCCAATTTGCATTCGCGCCAAGTTTTCCTCTTTGTCTAGCGGAATGAAGTGAAAAAGGGGCTCGTGCGGGCCAAAAGAGAAGAGGGTGTACAAGATTAAGGAGGAGATACGAAATTTCGAATTTACAAATTTCATTTGTGTAAATGCTCTAAGAATTTCGGAACAACCGAATTAGAAAGGCTAATTTTTAAATATTGTTGTTCGAATTCGTTAAATTAATAAATCTCGAACGATTATTTGATAAACGCGGCTTATCGAATAAAATATACGATCGACGCTACGAAATTACGTTAGCGCGATCGATATTCTTTAATTGAATTTCGTGGAATATTGTTTCACCTATTAGAAAATAAAACAATACTTTTCACGGTATATTATAATTTTGATACACAATAGTGTATGTACCTAAATTAAGTAAATCGAACATAAACGCAAGCACAAAACACATTTTGTAATTACCTCATTTTCGGGAACAATCGTCAGCTCTTCATCGATACCCATGGTCCAAAATACGCAATTAAGCTCGATAAAAACAATGGAATGTGTGTTTATACGGACTAGCGGTAGCAGCCCGGATAACGAATGTATAGATGCCGTGCGCCACCGGTATCGTCAAGGTTCTGCATGCCGAATTATCGTATTATATATATGTTATAATGAATACAGAATAACATTAACTTCATTATTTTGATTACAATTAGTCTTTTTAAATATTTAAGCAGAAAATTTCATTACTTTTAATGAATAAATAGTAGTATACATATTAAATTAATGTCCAAATTAATTAATGAGTAATCTGTCATTACATTCGGCACCTATTCATTGTATGACACGGTACTCAATACTGTACTTTACTTCTGTTTAAACAAAATTTGTTTTACGGCTTCCCATTTGCTAATTATGCATACTAACATCTACTAAATTTATTCTCGCTAGGTAGAAAGTCTTTTAATACTACAATATTATTCATTTTCATAATTGCATAAAATGTTGCCAAGTAGGTATTTGTATGTACCTCTTTGAATAAAAAATATTAAATTTCGAAGATATATAAATAAATCATGAAAAGTTGTTAGAAGACTATTGAATAACAAATATTTTATTAAATAAATGTTAGTAGCATGCTTTAGGTATTAACGTTATTTTTTAAAATCTTTTACAATAGATGAACAAGCGTCAATCATCGTTATAAAATGCTGTTAAACTATATACTCATAAATTTCACGAGAATAATTTAATAAATTATATGTCACATAAATTCAGCACGCAGTAGTGGAGCATCTTTATTACTGGAAAGTGACAGTCGATCGATGTCGCGTGTCATTCAAAATGAATTTCACATGAGCCTGTAAAGCAAATTAGCCAAACAAAAAGCAGAAAATTCAAAGAAGTACAAGGATTAGTAGGGCACGAAAGAGATGAAGACGGTCTCTTTAAGGAAGTCTGTAAAGGAAGAAAAACATTCAAAGAGAGATTGAAAAAGAGGAAGTACGAGGGGCCTATGAAAAGACTTGTCTCGCGAGAAAGCAAGGTAAAAGAAAGCTAGGAGACGTGGTCGAGCGTCATTTGGCTCGTTGGTTCTTCTGAAGCGATGCCCTTTTCACCTGGCGCGGATCGAACTCTTGGACGGAGACTTTCTCACGAGGTAATCGATTCCTCATGAAGTGCTATGACGTCTCTCCGAGAGATCGTTTTACTCGATTCTCGAATAACTTATTCTTCGAGACTTCTTGACATTTCCTTTTGAGAGCCGCGTTTGACATTATTCCTATTGGAAGCTACGTACCAAATGTGAATCGTTGATTTAATAACTATAATACCCCTTCCATCTAAAATTGATATATATCTTAAATTGTATTTAGTATGTAAGGCTTCTACGTTCAAAATAATTTTTAATACAATTATCGTTTAAAACAATTTAATTTCTTGAATTAATATTGATCATATTTATCATTGAAAATATGTTGAACGATTATTATCTTAATGTTAATTATAATACTATTTTTCTAATTATTTTCAATGGTATACAGTTACTTATACCTAAGGAAGTCAATTTTGTTTGATAAAAACTTCTTTTATTTTGTTAAATCGTTTCCATTCAGTATATCCGAAAGCAAACTTTCCCCAACTTTTCTCCTCTAGGTATATTTATTGTACATTTATATAGAATCAATAACTTTGAGTTTGCAAGCTCGTAAACCACAATAAAGCAATGTACTGCTTAACATTCACTTCTCTTGCGTAAAATCAATAAAACTAAACACCGTAAAGAAGGAAAATAAAAAACTTGTTTCTCAGTTTCCCCGGCACATCGTAAAACCGAAACCGCTCAAACGCAAAAATGCGAAGTAAGACTAGAGGAGGGGGGTGGGGGGGGGGGGGGGGTGCGAGGGGCCGAGGAGAAAAGATGCAAAACCCGTTGAAGCATTCGATAAGATTACATAAAACGTCAACTATCTTGCGGATTTTATCACTCGGAAAAGTTAGATGGCACGTTTTTGACCGTAGGAAGACATCGCGTGGACTAAAGTCAATTCAAGTTCCCGAAGGTAACCAAGTTCTGAGAGTCCCTCGGAATTGTCGGGGATCGACAGTGAATTAGGAGCTCGTGAGAGAAACTTGCCGGTAAATTAGAGAAAAGTGTTGTTACCGCGCGACTACCGAGTACTGTTCGTTAATCTTTCGGAAGCCCCTTGGGATATTCGGGACTCGTGAGCGTTTCGCGCGGTGGATTTATTTCGACCAGCTCTTCCTCATATACACGTTGGGTGCGACGTAACTTCGTGGTCGAAGGGTGATTCCAAGTTTACCCCCGAGTCTCATGTAAATCAGCCATTGTCGATCGATTTATCCTTGAGTTATGGTCGGTCAACTGTCCCTTACTTAACGATTTACTGGGATGCGGTAAAATGGCTTTTTGACGAAAAGTAACTGCATCTTTATCGGGTAATTAATACTCATTCTACCTATATATATATATATATCATGATTTAACCTTATAGAATCCGAACTTATTATATTAATTACGATTTTTTTACGTATTTACCTAATATTTTATCTAGTTCCTGTTATTATTCAAATTAAGTTAAATATTTTATTTTAAATGCAAATAATTTAAAGGACAATTTTCAAAATTAATACGATACAGTTATTTTAATTTGAATTGTAAACGATATCTTACAAATTTAACTCTATAGCTTTAATATTTATAGAGTTAAATATATTAAAATTAAAGATGTAATACCACTTTATACCACTGTTAAATGGACGAGAATAACAAAGATTATTCTAATTATTTCAAGAAGAATATATACAGCCTTTTCTCGTTGACGCCTTCATTTCATGATGTTGCATCAGATGGAAAATTTATTACCCATGTGTTGTTTAACGTCGGATGGGGGTACATGCGAAACTACGGGGTTTGGTTCAGCGATGCTTCTGATCATTTACGACCGAACGCAAATCCTGGAAATTTGGTACATAATCGCAGGCTGATATATGCGACACGGAAATGCAACCTCAATCACCTGATTTCAATGTTTTAATACTACCTAACTTCGAAGACCTCTCTAGCGAAATAGAATTATCGGGACGTATCTTAAAGAGAATAAGACAATGTTGGTCGCAATGTTAACAAATAATGTGTATCTTCGTATCACTTGTGTAACAAAATATACATTGCTTTATATTAATACAAAATATACATTGAAATACAAGTGGAACAAAATTATTTACTTATTTATTTAATATTTTTATACCTACGGTACACAATCACTAAAGCTAACACTCGTACGGATTTCAAATTCTATTTTATTTTTATTATTACTTATTAATTATTTATTATTTTCGAAAATATTACTCTCTATTTAGAAATAATAATGTGTAGTTATAATTATTGTTATTTATGGATGAAAGTTAATATGTACTTTATATGAAGTTTCAAACTACATGTTGGACAAGTTTTGATGCGCTTATGATAAACCATGTTTGTTCTTTTGTAGCAATAAACTTTTTTTCAACAATAGTATGCAACATTCTTTATTATATTTTATCGTATATTCAACACCATTCGTTCTCCCACTCCGAGAAAACTTGTCAGATTTTAATTTCACGCTCGCCGAAAACATTGACGCCCTAGAACGATGTCATATTTTAAGAGAAAAAAATGGAAGATTCTCATCGCGCTTCGCGAATATATAGGTTTGCCGTGGCGGCAAAACGAAGAGAGAAGCGAGGAGACACCGAGAAATTCAAGAGAGAAGAGAAAGGAGACTCTCGCGGATTCGTTCCTCTCGAAGGAAGCTGGAGAAAAGGAGGCGATTAAGCGGATCGCTTTCGTTCCCAGCAGTGGCTTAGCTTCTTGGGAGCTCAAGATAAAAAAAGCGAATTAAGGAAGAGTGAGAGAGAGAGAGAGAGAGAGAGAGAGGGAGAAAGGAAGGAAGGGAGGGGAGTGGGAGGGAAAAGTGCAGAAAGGGAATATCCATTTGGTGGCTCCATCCCGAAAATGGGTAGAGAAAAGGGAGAGTGGGAGAATAGCGGAGAAGGCTCGTTACTTTGAATTATACCATTGATATTTTCACGTCCGGACGGAGTGGAGTCGATGCATAATTCACAGACCGGGAAGGAGCTCGCGCTATCGGACAGATCGCAGATTAATAGGACCGATCGAGCGCGCGCTCCTGCTAATCGAACCCACTAACGCAGACTCCGCGTGAGATTTCAAAGAGAGAAAAGGAGAAAGAGAGGGATAAACTTGAAGATTTTCTTTAAGGTACGCGGAGGAGAAAAAAAGACGATTGCCTGTGGGTGAGCCACTTTTGCGGATAGGATATTTTGTGAATCGTTAAAAACCCACTCCTCGTTACGTTGATGCATCATTTTTATCACCTTTGCAATCCAAGTTCGATTTTTCATTTTCATATTTCATACCTATTATTTCCTGCGATTTTGTTTATTTTCGGTCGTTTAATTAATACTCATCCGAAAATATATCTGGTAAAGTATCTTATCAACATTTAATTATTTATTTAGGTATTGCTATTTTAAATCGTTGAATGACGAGAAAGTTAAAATTTGATACAAGAAATTATAAACTTTTACTAAAATATCTTGTCATTGATTTCTGTTCCAGTTAAGAGGATACGAGACTTTCTTGTAGGAAGAAAACTTTTTAATCCACGCTTCGTCGTTAAATATGAGCATAATAAGAAGATTATTAAGAAGTGCTTAATTCTTGTCACTTTTTAGGCAAGATCGTTATACAAAAGTTCTTTATATTTTTAGAAATTAGATTTGCTTGATTCGCTATGGTATAAATAATTTATCTTGTTAAGAGTTTCAGGAGACCGTATAATATTTAGAAATATATTTTATTAATTTACGTCGTTCGGAAATAAAAAAAAATGATATATAAATAAAAGTAATGTATAGCATACGTAAAAACTGTAGATTTATCAGAAAAATGATCTGAAATAGTGCAGTACAATATAATTCCATTTATTTATAAATGTGATATATGAGAATGTTGTGGAATAAAAATAAGTTTACAAATTCAGCAAGGTAGCTAAATACGGGCGCAGAAAGTCTACCGATTTTCCCAGGTATTTCCTGAAAGTACCTTTCCGATATCTAACATTTATCACCTCATTCGCCGGTTCCTTACGAATGATATGGAGAAAGAGAGAGTCCGTGAACTGCCTCGTAAAGTCAAGTTGGCGAGATAGAGTGCGAGAGCCCTCGAAATCGGTATTATTATCGGACTTTCTCGGAGGCACGCAGTTGAAAATGATTTTCCGGCCTCCCACCCAATGAAAGAAGCGTGAAACGACGCGAGCGAATATCGAGAAAGAGAGAGACTTCGATTTGCTTTCGCAGGAATGCGGGAGAACGATGGCGAAATTTCGATCGGCAATGAATCTCAACGAGCGCCCAGGAAAAATCGGCCGCTCGCACATTCCCCGATTTGCCGCGCGTTATTGCCGTGCGATCGACTCCTCGCGTTTTTATTCGAGCCAGGATTTATATTGGCAGTGTACGCGCGGAATGCGTGCGATACAGACCGAGGAAAAAAATAATCATAAATCTTCAAGGTGGGAATTCTAACGTACTTGGGATTTTTCATAACGCGGTGTTATTTACTCGGTACTGCTACGAGAAATTCCATTTTCCGGAAGTAAAAGGTAACACCGAGTATGGACAAAGTTCGCGAGCGCGAAATGCGTGCAAAGTGCCAAGTGATTAACGGGCTCTCTTGCCCACATTATTTACTTTTGATCCGTGTCCACGGAATTTAAACAACTAGTTTTTAAATTTATGCGTTACATCATATTAATGGGGCAATCTACATATTTATTGCTCCCAATGTCTTTTTGATACTCTGAATTTTTGTAGTTATATATTCATTATTTTTAACTAGAGCGAATGACTATTTTATTACCAGTAATTATTTAAATTCAATATTATTCGTATGCAACGTCAAAAAAAAATACTTAAGATATGAATTAATAAAGGCATAATTTATAACTTCACATGCTTCATAAATAGATATATAAAAAGTGAGCTAAAACATTGGGAACGAGGTCATACGTAGGACGTGACTTTCTTCTGATACTTGATGTAATTCATATTTTACGGTAGTACTATTAATGAAAAGAGGCCTGGCAAAAATAAAGTTATAATGTCTACTTTATTACTTTTATAGAGTAAAACCATGTGTATGCAAATAAAAAGTTTAAAACTTTACAACAAATAATTTATTGTAAACAAAAAAAAAACAAATTTTTTAAATTGTAATTAGATTTACTGATTTTTACTCGAATTAAAAGGTTACTATATTCGACATCAGCTTAAAAAAATATAAACCTATTGTTAAATACAAAGTCTTTAGTTCGATAATAAATTTAGTAATGTGTAGGTGTATTTCCTGTAGACAATTATGAATACGTCCCGTCACCGGATGTTCAATTTCAATAAAACTGACGTACGTGTGTAATAAGTATGAGTCTCTGTAATAATTCAAAATTAGAGATTAAAATACGCAATGATGAGAGTACTAAAAAAAAGTGATACATCCTCACACAATAAGAAGCAAAAGAATAATAATTTTGTTTTAATTTAAAATGATGTATGACTTTCTATGTATATCATCCAGATACTATTTTAACTATGAAACTAAACATGTTTCCGAAATGACGATACCATAAATTTTACAATTCATCATTAATAAGTATATCTTCCAATATGTCGATTGCACCACAACACAAAATATGTTTTGTTAATACCACATAATTGTCTCACATTCCTGATTTGTCATTCTAGATGTAAATATATTCCCAAATAATTAAAATTCCACTGGCAAGGAAAACAAGATGAGCAACGAAAATCTTGTAGTTCTATTTAGTTAATATATTTATAAGAGTAACTGGAGTATAGTAGACAGATAAGAGCTATATAAAATGTTAAAAGTTCCAGTGATTTGATCACATATCGACGCCTCCTTCTAAATAACTTACGAACTGTCTGGCCGCATTTAAAGTACGATGGCGAGAGCCAGTCGTATTACGTAGAGGCCGCGAGTTATTTTTATCATTGTCGATATCCAGCTGTACCGAGAAATTCTTGGGGCGTCTACCGTACATGCGAGTACGACTGGTGTCCAGAATGCACTTGGAGATTTATGTAATCGTTTAAAAATTGTACGAGTGTCAATTTCAAATGACACTACCGTCGTGCGAAAAACGCGGTAAAACACATTTTCATCAGTCATACCATATTTTTTGAGTAGCAGCGTGGGTGATATCCACACTGAATAAGTACGGCAGTTGTCCCAAGAATTTTTCGGTGTGAGTAAATTGGTAAAGATATTTTACAGTCAAGTGCACGAGGTCACATTGGATAAAAGGAAAATAACCGGGAAAACTTGGTCCTCCTATAAGTCATCTAGTTTTTCGAAATTACAAGCGTGGTTGTTTCGCGCGCGTACCGAAAAAAATAACGGATCAGCTAGAAAGGGTTTCTCGAGAGCATGTATAAACGCCCTGACGGCGCTCGAAGTTTCGCGTATACGCGGGCGTTTATCCACGAAAGAATTATGGAGAATTTCGCGAGCAAACTTGGAGCGGCGAAACGAGTCGGTGTCTGAGGAATGGCGTCAGCGATACAGGGTTGTACTTTATCTGGGATTTTTCTCTCTTTTACCTTTTTGGATAATGTTAACTTTTAATGTACCAAGAACTTTTTTCCCTTTTGCATGCGATGACGATCATGATGATCCATGCTTTACGTTTCAGGTATCTAAATCTAAAGTGTTGTGTAAATAATAGTATATTTCAATAGTACAAGTATTATTACATTATTCTGCCGTAAATTTATTTAAAAATAATATTCAATATATCAGAAATAATTCAAATTATAATCAATGTGAAATAGTCATCATATGCAAGTAACTTTATCCACCCATAATAGATCTTGATTTATCTACGTAACGCAAACCTAAATCAATCTGCTATATCAAAATGTTGAAAAATATCAAAAATGACTTATGGCGCATTTCTATTGGATTATGGAAATAAAATCAGTTATTAAATATTCGATTTTTCGAGAAGATGCAGTAGTTTACATCTTTCTTCAAATTTTTCATAAGATTTGACCTAAGTTGACCTAGAAATTTAGATCAATATAATATATTTTCAATATTAAAAACATTAAAAGTATTTTTTACAAGAAAAGTAACTACTACGAAATTAGTATGAATCTGTAAATATGTAATTATCTAATTTTATATTTGATGTAATTAAAACAAACATCGAAGTATTAAAATATAAACTAAATTTAATTTGAACTACATATATGTGATGTTGTTGAAATAAAAGGGACCAAACACGAACCTCCTATTATCGTTACAACTTTAATCCAGCGCTTATATCCCAACAGAGTACCATTTTCCTAACGATGATTAATGACCATTGTAAAATGAAGCCATAAAATTTAAATCATTCTTTCACTTATAATGCAAGCGAAACTTCCAACGTGGTTTATAAAACAAAATTGACCGTAAGCATAAAAAAAAAGTTAACAAAAAAAAAATAAATATTCTTAAACATCGGAAGAAGAATTTGCAATACAAAGTGAAAGGGAAAAAATATGCGTTCATTATTCTCTAACCTTTGCGAGCGCAAAATTATTTAAATATATACGCGGGGCTGTGTCATCAAAGTTCGGTTAGCCGAGAGTAAAGTTGAAAACTTGCTGTTCCGCGAATTTGATCCTCGCATCTTCCTGTGCTTTCTCGTGTGCACTTAGCCACTTGGACTTTTTTCGAGGTGCAGAATCTCAGCACGAAAGCCGGCATTGTTTTACGGAAACGCCGCTGGGAATAACGCGCGCGAATCTCTCCACGAACTTCCGCATTGATAGCGCGAAACTGTAATTAGACCGAGCCATTATCGCATTACGAACTGGCCGATATTGCGTCGAAGGGAGGAAAGAGAGATAGAGATAGAGAGAGAGAGAGAGATCGAGATCGCGGTTCGTGCAATTTCTGCGACCCCGGAACAATTTTGATGATGCTCCTTGCTAAATAATATCGACAATTGGTGCATCGATTCCGAGAATACTCCAAGTGAATGGGTTAATTATAACGCGACTTGTGTTATGAGAATTTCTTGTTCTCTTTCATTTCGCTTGGATAATTACTATTTCAATTTTTACAACGTTCCGTTATTTTTATTACATATTTTTTTATAGTTAATCGAAGTATTATGTGGTAAGACATGTACTAGCTTGTATAAAAGGTACAATATAAATACTTTTCTTTATTCGCTTCCTAAAGATTCTACTACCATACTTTTGAAAGTATATTTATTGATATTCGATTGAAATTCCTTTGGCGAATACAAAATATATGAAAATAATAATTGATTGGAATTGGGCTTAATGAATTCTATATTATCGTATTAAATTTGAAATTTTCTATGTGAATTTTGAAAATAAAAACCCATTTTATCGACTATAAAGGATTATCGTTTAGCAAATTAATGGAAATATAACGAATCAATAAAAAATAGTATAAAAATTTTATAACATTAATTAAAATCTTCTATATTATACTGTCGACTGCGAAACGTAAGTTATTTAGGCGTCTGTTATATAAATCGTATATTATCTATTATATATTATTATCGTATATTAAAGCATAATTATTATCGCGAATTGAATTATAAAAATTAGATTCCAGAACGAAAAATGTAGGACATTTAATTTAATTTAAGCGATTTATTGCGTATGAGTATAGTGACTTTTTCGTTATTCTAAAATTATACAATTTTATAAAATTTTGGAAAATCAATAAAAAAATATAAGAGATATTCCGAATGTCCCCGATCTACCGCGCATACTACGGCATTTTTTCTAAAATGTGAAATATACCGATATTCATTAACCTTGAACGTTATGACTCGGCTGCAATCAATAACATCTGGATTCTCCATCAGTCTGAACCGAAAGTGCTCAAACGATGGGCACTGGCGCTATAATATAACCTGGCGGTTATTGCCCTTCGGTATAACAATCTCTAGTATTGAAACCAGCAATTCGCGAAGGTCGAGGGGTGATATTTAAATTTCCGCTTGCGAAGCACCAGCTGTGACTCTTCGGCGATAATGCACATTATCAGCCACGTGCGCCAGTACTTTTTCGCGGTGCAAATCGAATGCACCGACAGAACAAGGGAAGGGACCGGGCGTATAATGGCTGGGTATTACGGGCACTTAGTCACTTTTGTGCCCGCGCAGCGCGGCGCGACCTCCGGACAAAAGACACGCCAAGCCAATCCCTGCGAGGTTCAAATGCCCCATGACTCGAGCGTACTTTTGGACTCTACTGTTCAAATCCGTGTGTGCAAAGTAGAAATCGAGAATACCTACTGATGGCACTTTGAAACTCAAATTTATTGCTGTATTAACTAGTGTTATATTAACATTTTCCTTCTAACTTCCTCCAGAAACTTGCCAAAGATGTTTCATGAATATTTCAACGTTGTTTTATTTTATCACGCATCCATTCTAGGAAAAAAGTATCCATATTTTGGTTGGTTTATCAACTGTTGTGAGTATTACATAAAAACTCTAAAAGGAATTGAATTTGGTAATAATAATGACTATATCCCATTGGATTTATTAACAAAAATATAAATATCGTTTAAATGAAAATAAATATAGGAAAGAAGACATGAAATAATCATCATCATTCAAACATAACTATCAAATATAACTATCTATCAACTATTTTGAAAACTTGAGATTTTACTACCAATAACTGAAAAAATTTAAATACGATTATAAAATTAGCTAGATACTATTAAAAAATAGAACAAACTAATGTGGTATATAAATGCACATGCAAAAATTGACTAGCAAAAATTGTACATAAGCGATATAAAAAGATCTTCGAATACACGAATTGAGAAACATAAAAACTAAAAATAAAGATTCAATAATACAAAAATATTACATCATCAACTTAATTATAACAAAACAATTTTATCAAAAATAATTTAAGTAATATATAACAATGCTTATAATATTAATAAGAAAGATTTGTATACGTTAAGTAGTCTTAATTTCATGTTAAAATTGTTTATGTTTACTCTCGTCAGCTGTGTATTTATTTTTAATTAACAAGTAAACGGTGTACTGACCAGTTATGTTCTTATGTCTAGCCATATTTACAATAATTTTAAGTACGTAATCAATTGTCAATCTACATTTTTAAACGTAAATAAATAATCAATTTTATGATTTTGCTATTGGTAAATAACCCGTTGTTATAATTTATCTTACGGTTTAATAAATTATCCTGATGACTTTGGCATATTAAACAAACGGATTGTTTCGCTTACTTAATGCAACATTTTTTGAAATATTTATTACCATCTTTTCTACTATTAGTTTTCTTCAGATCGATAAAAAGTCAATATTCAACAAAATGTAGAGAGCGCCAAGAATCAACTTCCAACGAATAAAAGTATGCCTGACTAAATATAGAGTAAATTCACTTCTACCTAAGCAGAAAACTAAATGTTTTATTTATTTTTACTCTTACCACTTATTTAGGCATTTTGTATCGTTCATTTTCCAATTATTACTTCTTTCTTTTCTAAATTCTGAATGTATTCTCGTTGTTGTATTTTAAATTGATTAAAAAGAAAAACTAAAAAATTGTATTGAAAAGTCCATCAAGGATCAATTGGAGTTTATTTATAAGTCTGTTTCTGACAGTAAAACCGTTGGTAAACGACTAGGTGGCATTATCGTCCTGCAGTATCGAAATAAAGAGCCGCATAAGATGTCAAATGCAATACTCCAAGCGATTCGCTTTGTTACCTCATTCCATTTGCGCGCAGGTTTGCAACCAGGGCGTGTTTATTGTTCGTTAGGCGACGTAGCCACTGCTATTCCGGCAAAGCGTAATTCCCTTGACAAGAACGATTTCGAAAACATCGTTGAGTTCAAGTGATCCCTGTCGATATATCGAATAGCAGTACTTGAAACTTTTACCAATCTAGCTTTTCATCACAGTAAATAATTCGAAATTTGAAATTAATGTTTTTCTAATTATATTAAATTCCGATTAAAAAATTAGCTAACATTTCATTATGTACATTATTCAATGAAGTGCATTATTTTCCTACTGTTATAATTATTTAATCATTATTTTTGACAATAACAGCAGATAACAAAAATAACAGTAATTGTTACAATTAAAAATAATTTTTAAAAATATTCTCAGTTGTTACTAATTTACTTGAAAAATGATGTAACAACTAATATTAAAATTATCCATTTTTTATCTCTGTCAGTCAAATCGAAAATTTCTTCTTTCAATTTTATTTCTTCTTCCTTACGCATATAAAGTAAATATGATAAATTCGGCAAAACATATCATCTTACTATGGAAAATTATTACCAAAATATTGATGCATTAAATACATTAAATTAAAATACGGCATTGACAGAATATTGGCAATAAATTTTTTCTAGCACTAAAACCAACTTTTAAACGCGTCGTTATTTTGTTCGAAATTTAGTTCAGTGATACATAATATTAAATGCAGGGCACTGATGTATTGATTTTATTTAATTTACTTTATTTATTTATTTACCTAGAATAGTTTTCTGATTGTATAACCTCTCAATTCATAAAAATTGAGTGTGCAAACTTCCCATTGATCGAAACCGAACTTATTTTCATAAAAAATATGTAAAACATGTAATGCGATCTATTTGTAATATTTATGTTAAAAAAGAATTAATTCATATCAGAAACATTCCAAAGTTGATTACTCATATTAGTATTTTTATTCATAGATATATAAATATTACTTAAAGTGATAAAAGGCCTTATAAAAAATAAAAAAATTACATAAATATGTATAACAATGTAACCTAAAATCAGAAATATGAATACCACAAAGCGTTTTGAGATAAGAAAAGAAGTAAGAAGAACTTAACTTTATTACACTCTTGAAAGTTAGGCAGTTCTCTTGTGTGCCAATAGAAAAGAAAAAGAGATTGAATATAAAAGCGCACTTACCATTGTCATAATTTTCACGCATTTGGAGAATTCCGCACATAAATTTAAAAAAAGTTAAAAGTAATATGTTGATGTTTCCAAAATTTTCATTGTTAACTCGTGATCTATTTTACATGCAACAAGTCATCACTAAAAAGAAAAATAACAATTTCGCACGAAGGACAGAAGCAAAAAAGTAGAAATAGTAAAACTACATAAAGTCTAGATTAAATCCATATATAGGTCGTTCGATTTGGTTAACGGTTGCCGAGCCTTATAGGAATACGTAAAATCGCGAATCGAAAAACTAAAGGTATAAGAGCCTGTCGGAGAAAAATAGAGAAGCCGACCTACAGACGGGGCTTAGGGTAAATATAGAGAAGAGCGGAAAAAGTGCAGATATAAAGACAGAGCCGGTGGAAGAAAGCGGGTTGGGCGCTGGAAAATGCAGCACCGGTGAAAGAATGAGGGTCGTCGCGCGCTAAAAGAAAAAGAAGGAAAGGGGCGGAAGGGCGCGAGCGCGCGCGCGCGTACCCTTTCATCTCGAACATCAAAAGGCAATTCCCAAAATTATGGAGATTTTCCGAAGAATTCCGCGGAATCGAGTCTCCTTTGTGCGGACCGCGGCCAGAACAAATGAGAGAGTTACTAGCGCTACTGATATACGTACGTTCGAAATGCTATTCGTGATATCTTCGTTTTCGGAGCATGCATCATCGAGCTTAACCCCTCCTCTTTCCAGCCCTCGCCCCAACGTGTTGGTGTTGAGCCATCCACTTATACCGCTTTGTTCAAGCCGGCTTCACGCTTTAGCTGCGAAGAATCTCAATGATAGCTTTGTACTACGTAAATACAATTGAGTAAACTTGTACTGATTGGCAAATGCAAACGCTCGCTACTACCTTTTTATAAACAAATAAATCAATAACGCCAAATTATTTATTTATAGTCGTTAAAAAGTTTCTCGACTAGTTGAAACAGATTATGCTTTAATTAGGACTTTTAAGAGTCATTGATTATTTGATTATAGGTACATTAAAACTATAAAAATATATACGTATTCAGAGTAATAATTGCATTATCACACCCTTAACTTAAATGTACTTTTTTGCTACATCTCCTTGTGCGATAATCCTCCTTATATTAAAGTACGATCTCAAATTAGTTGACGTTGTCGTCCCTGTTAAAGTCGTCGTAATCATCGTCAATTTTAGCATTTGTTAATAATCAAAATCAAAATTAAAACTTTTATTAAATCATTATAATAATTAATATAATTATTATTACTTTTAGAACGATTGAATTCCATTAATTAACTATTTCACTTTTAATACAATGCTACAAACCAATAAAAAATTGCTACTAAAATGTATTTATTAGGGTTATAAGCCAGTGTTGAAAATAAAAACAAAAACAATTATCATGTATTGTTTACAGTAATTGTTAAAATTAATGTAATATTTTAGATATTAACAGTTATACAAGTACTTCACAATAATGTATTTTAATTCTGGTTAAACCCAAAAATATTCATTACGTTTTTTACTTCTTCGTAGTTCAGCGTAAAGTCAGTTTTCTTGATAGTCGCACTCTTACTAAATTAATTTTCAGCGGATAGAACAAAATATTAAACAAATTATTAAAAATATCGTAACTATAAGTGTGTTTTGGCGTCAAAAAAGTTTGGTTTTCATTTTAATGAAATAAAAAAAAATGAGACTTTTTTGGAGCAAACATTTTTTGCATTGACATTTTTAAGCATTTGTTATATTAAATATTTAAAATTATTAATATATAAAAATTCATTAAAAACCACTTGAAAAGACATATTTCTATCGGGCATTTAAATATACTTTTATCATATACGAAGCAAATATAACCATAAACACGAAGCTATTCATGTAAAATTGCTAAAAAAGTGATTAAATGTAAAAAATAGTAAATATCTGTAAAATAAGTTTTCCTGGACTAACGCTTAGTACCTATATCCAGTATATATTTCTGTCATATGTTATAAGAAAAAAAAGATTCAGGTTCAATAGATGGGCGCTAAAAAATTTTATTTTATTTTCGTTGGAATTGTTCATATATAGCAGTCTAAATTAAATTACCCACATTAATAGTTATAATTTAACGTAAACCTTGATAGCTTAGCTTCGACCGGGGAAGCGTCAATGAATAATAATGTTTACATAAATATTTAAAAGTTGATATTAAATTGTATATATTAACAGTTATGATCAAAAATTTGTCTTATAGTGTTAGTAAATAGTGTAGACGGTAATCATTGCTAATAATAATTGAGATTGATAATGTTTCATTCTCATTCGTGCAACGTTTATTAAGAGGGAATATTTTGTCGATCCTAATAATCAGTAATGCTACGATTTCAAAAATTTGAATGTTAAACTTGCAATGTATTGATAGATAGTAAGTAAAATGTTATGTAACATAAGGTTAAAATTAATACCTACATTAGTTTTTTTATATAACATAGCTCTTGTTATCGTGCTTGTATCAACCAGGCAGAGCCAGGAATCTTTATATTAGTTTTATGTATAATCAAATATCGAAAATAACGAATAGTCATCGAAACGCCATCTAATTAAAAATGTGGTTTATACACCATATTTGAGAAAATATTCTTCCATAATAAATATTACTTTTTTACTAATAACTAATAAAAATTTTGTATGAAATAAATCCGGAATCGCGATTTTCTAATATGAATATTTTGTAATTTAAAAACAATAATTATATGGTCTGAATAACGTAATAGATAGTAAATTTACGGGTACAATTGATTTGCAAAGATGGTGTTTACGAACTAGAATGAATAACGTAATCACAAATAATATATGAAAAATGTATTATTAACTACGTAGTGAGTATTGTGTATAGAGAGTGTCTACCCACCTTATAAGATCACATGTGAACGATAAAAGCGTTTTTTACGACGCGCGAAGAAGAAATTTTATGAGCCATGCTGCTCCTCGAGTAAGCATCGAGGACACAGAGCCACGCTGGCGAGAACGGCATCGTGATAACACTTTTACGTGAGTGCAATTATCACCGGTAAAGGTTGCTATAAGTGTTGCTACGGTCTGCGCGTAATTACTGCACTTCATTCGCTAAGCCTTACATTCACTTATGCGATACATTTTTCTCAAAATATCACATTTTATACGCGCATTTTCATTTACACTCGAATCGTTGGAAATTCAAATTTGGAATAATATTTTAAATAATAATAACCTGTATATTTAATGAAAATAATCTTAGCACGCGTACATTTAATGCATACTTCGTAAGGAAAAAAGTGACAACTGTCAAAATAGAATAAAATAATGTATTTGATAAACAACGTTGGCTATCGAATTATTATATAAAATTAGATTAGAGCAATATTATAATAAAAAATATTTCTCAAGAAAGGATGTTTTGATTAACGTAGATGCAAGTTCTAGAGTGATGGGGAATTTTCTCTTATTTTACCTTGCTTACCTAACCTGAATTTGCGTAACACTGCTTTCAAGAAAAACATACCAAGACACGTATATTATTAAGCCAGCGTTTACCATAGTTATCTGCAATCACTGCAAAATATAACATTATTATAGAAGTATGGGTGTATTAAAGTAGTGAATAATTGTAGTAACTAAATAAATAATGTAGATCAATGAACACACACCTTTCAAAGTTAAACATAGAGCTGTAAAATTTCACTTACGTATTAGAGTAAAAGAGCACGAAACACCGAAATGCATTCAAAGAAAATGCTGTTATACTTGTGTATGTATATATAGAAATTACAGATTTTTTTTGTCGCTGTAGTTTTAAGATGCGCCATTGACTGGAAATAGCAATAATTAGGAGTTATTACAATGAAGGAAAAAGGGTCGAAAGCACTCGACCGATTTAATTCTCCTGGTCTTGGACTATACCGTGAGTCGAAAACAATGCGCGCGCGAGAAAGACGCGGACGGTGGGCGTTTGCGTGCGCAAATGTAAAGCTCTATGCCATCCATACAGATATACACAAAGGATAGGAGGCGTCCGGGAGAGTAAGGAACGAATGAATGCAGGCTGGTACGTTGGAAGGCATGCTAGGCACCAATTATCTTCGAACTTTATCATCAATTTCTGCGAGAAAATATACTTTCCGAGACGATGAACCTTCTCTTTTTTTCTCCCTCGTTTCTGATGCCGAAAATGAGTGCTTTTACTTTTCAAACGATATTTCTCGTTTCATTGTGCTAACGTTTGGTCGATTTCTTTTCGAGTTTACGAGGTAAATATGTCTTTTCTTCGCGTTCACTGGTATTGATCCAGAAAAGCAATTATTATGAGAGTTACAAATTGTTGCTGGTACATATATATATCTATAGGTATATATAACATTTATTTCTCAAAATAATGCAGTTATATGTTAAAAACCAACATCATTGCGTTTAATAACACAAATACATTACCGCGATATTAAATGACTTGCGATAAAAAAAGGGCGATGAAAAGTAACGACAATATCATTGATATATTGCAACGGTATTATTATATTGCAGGAGTAATTAAATACTGTTTCTGGTGTAGCAATACAATATTACTGTGACATTGTATACAAACTTAATTATTTTCGTGAAATTTTAACAATGTTGTGAAAATATTTGTAACCTCATCGAAATAAATATAAAATCCTAGATAATAATACCATAAATCCAATCGTATTTCCGTACATTCTGCTTTTCCCGATAAACAAAATATTTCAATATTTTTATGCAGGTGGTATGTTTATTATTCTTGTATCAATTTGAACGCAATATTTTGAATATACTACAAAAAATATAAATATCGATTCCAATCGATCAATTCCACCTAACAATATAATGTCTGTGGAACCGCGTCGTCGGTTCTTTAACCAAACCCTTATTTTGGTATTAATGAAATCAAGCGTAAATTCTTATTGTCGGAACGGTAGTCTGAAAAGTCTCGGTATACACAGCGAAAAAAAAACATTTGAATACATCTACGTGTACGTTCATACGACTCGTGAACAGATTGATTCCAAAATAACAAGGTGTCGACTTGGTGATACACGGAATGGAACGATAAGGATCTGAATAATCACGAAGGCTCTTAAATCGAAAAAAACTTCTCGCGCTTTTTGTCCCTCTCGGCACCTCGTTCCGTAATTCGCGATGGCGTCGTCTTCTTTTACGTTAGCATAACAACACGCCAGGGTATGGAGTTTACCAATTAGCGAGAAGCCTTCATCGATTTTTCTCTGATGTTCGGCCTCTCCAGTCCTCGATTTTTCTTTTTTTTTCCTACTCGGGTATGCATTTCCTAGTTCGTAAAATCAGACTTGCCTCAATAAATTTCTATGGTATTTGTATTTTATACGATGTGCCGATTTAAACTTGAAGAAGAATCAAGGTGCTACCAAGTCTGATAGTTAGAAGACACTCTTGTATCAATCAGATTTTGATATTTATATTCATTGTCAAGCTTGACTCCAAAACAACCACATTTATTATTAATCATTGTTTTCATTTTTATACGGTGAAACAATGTATTTGTTGTAAATAAATATGTATTTAATAGTATCGAACATAAATTGATTAAAATTAATCAATAATATGTAAGTTTGATGTATATTTATGCCACAATAAACATTTATGTATTATATTTTTGATAATAAAATTGATGCATAATAAATGTGTTATTCCAAGCAATTAAGTATCTTTTACGTTGATATTCATTTGTTTATTGCAAATAAGTATCGATTAATTCCAAGATAACTTTAGAACTGTATGGATAAATAATTTTATTAATTTACACGAACAAGTCATAACGAATTAATGTTTCATTTGAAAATATTAACTTATTATTAAAAGTTACACGTCTTACGAGAGAAATGCTGCCATTTAAAATGCAAGTGAACGTATCAAGATTTCGTTATTTCCAATTGAAATAATAATACCCAAATACGATGTTACAACAGAACTGTGCAATAATTAATTGATGTTTGCACTCTACCGAGGAAAATCTAAAATAGATAATAAAGTGTATATTTGTTAACGAACACGGGATTATCAACACTTTCAAGTAAAAATGAGAAATTATTAAATTGCCGTTATGATCAATAAATTTCAACATCGAATGCATAAATAGGAAAGTCGTTTACATAAGTCGTAAAAACTAGTAGTTTGCATCGCACTGAGAGAGCATGAAAAAGAAAAATTAAAAGGATTCCAGGTAAATAAATCTATTTACAAAAAGATTAAAGCTATAAGTCGTTGCTTACGAAAATAGTCAAAGTTAAGAGGTCACTGCCGCAATGCTTCGTCCAGTTGGATGCGCGAAATCTGATATATAAAACTCGCACGACCTTCGCCATATCGTAGGGACAGTATAGCATCCACCCGCGTGTGTGTGTGTGTGTATGTGTATACATGTACGTGAAGGGGAGGCGTGTGTATTCGTGCGGATGCGTTTGGAAATGGAATATCGCGTGACGGGCTTGTCTCAGCACGAACGCAAGGGGTTTCCTCGGATCCTCCGCAATCGAATTAAAGTCGATTTAATACATCACGCAAACGGTGATCTTGGGAGTCCGCGACACTGATATAAAAGGGAATGGTCCGTACGGTTTCCCTTTAAGTGAGCTGCGGCACGTACCCCCAACATTCGCACCGCGCCTCACTTCAAAACTTTCGACTTTACACATTACATCTTACACGTACAATAATACATCGATTAAATCCAAGTGATATACACATCTAAATACACGTAAATTCAAGACAAAAGTATCTACATGATCTCGAAGGAGGTGAGGTGGTAGTGTCTTATTTATAATACATGAATTTTTCATCTATCTCCTAAGTGAAGTTCTTAGTGTTGATTTGTAAAGTTTTTAATTCAGCGGAGAATACAAAGTGTTATGAACGTAGTGCGATTTCATATGTATTAATGTATTATACCTTCGGTCGTGTACAATATTAATCTACTTCACGTAATATTAATTCCTCGATAATCGATTATTTTGTAAATTTAGTAACCGTTTTAACATGCGACTAACCAACTTATTTTTACCAAAAGATAAATTTTATATGTTAAATCGTGCGATCTATCAAAGATTCATTTGGAAGAGTAAGTTTTAAAAATGGAAATAGAAGAATAATTGATTAATTCATTAATACATTACAAAGGGAAGCTGTTCTAATGTAGAATATAATCTCTTCATATTTATATCTACTTATCGAACTTTATTTATTAATTTATAGTAGCAGTTCACGTCAGAATTAGTAAAAGTGTAAATTTCGACAACGATGAAATCGCTTATATCGATTGTCATTGGTAATTAACAATTTGATATTTTAAGTATCGCATTAAAAAGAAAGCATTTTGTTTCAGTAAAGCAATTACAGGATTATCATTGCGCGTGTGAAAAATAATCAAGTAATCGACGGAGCCCGAGAAAACAGTGGGGAAATTAAAAGAGCGAAGAGAAGATGTACTTCAACGAAAGCGGCATATCGAAGCCCATGTCTTTTGTGATGAGCGGGATGGGCCACGGCGCACTCGGGTAAGACGTGCTACGGCACTCTATCATTTTTTCGCTGATAATCAAGGGAACGAGGGTAGCTTATTGTCATCGGTGATAGGGAATAAAAGGGATCGGAGGAGGAGCTCCGAGTAAGGAAGCGCGATGAGAACGGTCGGGTGAAGATAAAGATTTTTCAGTCTGGAGAAGCCCTCAAGTGTCCGAGCTCCTGCGAATCCCGTCGTCACTGCGAGGAATCGCCGGAGGTCTCCCCGTGCCATTGTGCCTCGGATAAAAGTCTATTACGGCTTTCCTCCGTTTCGTATATAATCTACAATCCACTCGACTCGGTCTCGTAATTTTGCGTTGCGCGGGAAACAAGATATTGTTAAATGATTCGCGTTTGATGTGGAAAAGTTAAAGAGCTTTGTTCTATTACGGATTCTGATGAGTCGGAATTTTAATGCCACCTGAAAGGAGTCACTCGTTTGATTACATAATCAACTTGGATAATTGCCGTGATTAAAGGTTCCCTCGGATTTATTAACGTCGAGCCGAACAAAATAAAAGTTAAAGTTCCGAGTTTTAAATTACGCTTGGTGCACGTATTGCGGTTGATTTATTGTAAAGATACATCTCATAAATTTGTAAAGCGTTAACTGAGTAATTGAATACAGAGCTCCGAACGATCTTTGTTGTTTGATGCAGTCAAGTACCGCAAGCGCAAGAACATTTGTTAGGATGGAATCATCCACCCGAGTACATGGATATCGTACATCCTCACTGGCGTGGTTTCCTGGCGCCGGGAAAATATTGGCACATCGGACTCGCTCTTATCTATTTCATGCTGCTCGTCTTGTCTTTCGTCGGGAACGGCTGTGTTGTTTGGATATTTAGCACGTAAGTACAAACCACCCGAGGAACTATCCGTGACCTTCGCGCCAAACTACGTTCTTTTAAACTTTTTAAACCTTTAAAAATGTACACTTGAAAACCTGCAACATTTATATTTTATGATACGTTTAGCAATAATAGAGATTTCAGTCAAATATAACTTGTTACTAAAATATTTTGTAATTTGTCTAATAAATTAACGATTATGAATAATTAGTAAAAAATTGATAATTAGCAAAAGAAAATACAAGTTTCTAATAACATTTGCGAGTGGTAATTTAATAGGTTTGTCATTGATTCGAAAATGTCTAATAGAATTATTACAGTAATGATCGGAAGAAATGCTGTTACAAGAGTTAAATAGACGTCAGTTGAATGCTGAAATCTAATCAAACTTAAAGGTCAACTAAGGACGCGTTTACTTGTTTGAAAGTGTGTTAAGTACATATGCTGGTATCAAAGTATTATAGCTTTATTATGTAAATATCGAGTAACATTCCAGTTGCCCTCACCTGTTTTAATCTGTACACAAACCGATCAGTTTAATTAATTATTTCGAAGACTATCAAATATATATGAACTGATCAAAAGTGATTAAATAATACAAGATACGATTGTCCTCAGCTCCAAAGTACTGAGAACGCCATCGAATCTGTTTATAATCAACTTGGCGCTGTTCGATCTTGTGATGGCTCTAGAAATACCGATGCTGATAATAAACAGCTTCATCGAGCGCATGATCGGATGGGAGCTCGGCTGCAACATTTACGCGGCCCTCGGAAGCGTTTCCGGGATCGGTTCAGCCATCACCAACGCCGCCATCGCTTACGATCGATACAGGTCTGCCATTTGCTAACACAACGCGATTGCCGGCAATTATTGTCTGTTTTCTCGTTGCGATCCGCGTGCGCCTTATTCCGCTCACCTCGACAAGAGCGTAGAATTTTCTCCTTCGAAACGCGAGGGCATAATGACGCGTACTTTTTTTTCCTTTTCACGCGCTTCGCCAGGACCATTTCCTGTCCGATCGATGGAAGGCTGAATGGCAAGCAAGCCGCTGTTATGGTGGCGTTCACGTGGTTCTGGACGATGCCTTTCACCATCCTACCTTTTGCGAAAATTTGGGGTCGCTACACTACAGGTGAATTAGACTTATTATATGCTATTTACTCTCATTTTCTTAATAACTCCCAACGTTATATTTTACGAGTTTAGAACACTTTTATTAATTTTTAAGTGAATGCAAGAAAACATTTCACTTAAGAAAATAAATAATATTTTTTTAATTTTCCTATTATTTCGGTTATTTGCTTGAAGCTAAAAGTTAAGCTACTTTTTGAATTAATTAATTATGTTTTATAAACAATGTAACAATTTCAGTATTTAACAAGGTGCGTAAGTTTCAAATATAATAACATATAATAAATAAATAATTAATTCCTTGTCGATGGACGGAGTATTTATTGAAAACAATTAATTGACAGTATATTAGTTGTTCGAGGACAATGAATGTCAGTCAAATTTTTTTTGCACAAATTAATATTCCAATTTAAGTAGTTTAATGCTATTAAAATATAGCTGATGTACTTATACTTATAATAATTTGTATGTACTTTTCATTAATCTTAAAATAAAACTAATCTTACTATGAGTTTTGATTTGTGTAGCAAACTTTTTAAGATTTTGTTACAACATTGATTGACAATACCGACTTATTGATAAGATTAATTCGGATGAGGACGTATGATTCAATACAAACATATGTAATTATTAGTAATATTTTAATAATGTTACTGACATGTATAATATGGCAAATATATTCCGTTTGCAAGGATAACTATTTTCAATTGTAATGACTAGATGTGACTAATAATTTGATGATTAACAAGAGCATACTCACTTAAAATTGCAGAGGGATTCCTTACAACTTGCAGTTTCGACTTCTTGAGCGATGACCCAGACACGAAAGTTTTCGTAGGTTCGATCTTTGCTTGGTCTTACTGTTTCCCAATGACTTTAATCATCTACTTCTACTCGCAGTTAATCAAGTCCGTTAGGCAACACGAGAAAATGCTTCGCGATCAGGCAAGCTCCCTTCAAAAGTTCGATAAAACTTTAATCCAATAAAACGTTTTCGCTGAGTCTGACTATAAAGACTGACGACTGATTTTTGTTTGTCCAGGCTAAGAAGATGAACGTCAAATCTCTGTCTGCCCAAGATAAAGAGCGAAGCGTCGAGATGAGAATCGCTAAAGTAGCTTTTACGATTTTCTTCTTATTCCTATGCTCTTGGACACCTTATGCAGTGGTTACTATGACCGCCGCATTTGGCAATCGGTAAGCTGCATAAATCAATTTCTTTCGATCATTTACATTTTAAAATTATTGGTGATTCATTGAAAGTGTATGTTAATTTTTCTAGAGAGTTAATAACTCCGTTCTCCAGTATGCTGCCTGCGGTATTTGCAAAAATGGTGTCTTGTATTGATCCTTGGGTCTATGCAATTAATCATCCAAGGTAAAGAATACGCGCAAACTGAACGTTAAAATTGATGCTTAAAAATTCATTGACATACTAAACCAACATAATTACACATTATGCATATACGTTAATTTTATAATTTAACGTTAATTATTGTTTATTTTTCATATTATTTCACATATTCGTCTTAATCTATTCGACATTAAATACGATAGTTTAATCCTACCTAATATCTTCATTAATAACTGATGATTACCGATAGATACCGCCAAGAGCTAACAAAGCGTTGCCAATGGATGGGAATCCACGAGCCAGAGACAACATCATCGAGTTCGAATGCCGAAGCTGTTTCTGTAACGACGGAGAAACTAAAAAACGATGAAGCTTAACAGATCAAGTCAACGTGAAATGCGGGTGTCTCGGTAGATGGTAACTCAGCGAGATACAATTTCCGAAGCACCACGCGGTTATTGTAAAGAAGGCAAGCTCAGTTATCGATCGCTGGAACACCCCACTTTACCCTTCCGTCGAACTTTCGTAGTCAATGTAACTACAAATGGTATCAGAATATCGATTCTCCAACGAGTTACCATATGTAGAGGGAACTTTCCAGCTTTTCCCGAATTAATCGATCCATGTAGGTGGCGCTCAATTCTGTACGAGTATAGTCACGCCATCTTTTATGGGGACTTAAAAGATTGTATTTAATAATTTGAAACCTATTATGGGATGTATGCGAAATCGATGGCAAGATTGTATCAAATATTAATCTTTTTGCCGTATCCCTATATTTCTTCTTTTTTAATTTAGAATGTTACATAAAGTATTTATGCGTAAAAACGTACAGCAACTACAAAACAATTTTCAATGGAAAATCGAATGTGTATGAAACTTTATATATTATTTAAGCGTTTGTTAAAAGTATTATAACGGAGTGTACGATTTCACATGTTCCCATTACAAAGTTTAAAAATTATCATTACTTACAGATAATATGTATTTTAAATAAATTAATGTAAACGTTATTTTATATAATTAAATATTTACTCTCTATGCAACACATATTTGAACTTTTATTACAAAAGCAATATTGATTAAATTATAAAATTATGTCCATGTATGTTAAAGAAAAATGACAATTTCTAATAATTACCAACATTCTTGAAGTTCGATAAATATTATTAAATCATTGTATATATTTATATATATAACAAATTATTGTATATATTTATAAGTCTCTCTGCAAATCTCTACAACATAAGTAATTAATTCAAATGAATTCACGGGTTGCTGTAGAACGTAAGAGAAACACATTTGTTGGCAGACTAAGAATGATAAACTTAATGTACTTTCATTCCATTTTAAATTCAAGCTTTCATAAACAATAATGCATTGTTTTTAATATCAACTAAATGATCATTTTACAAAAAATTGAAAAGATTAAAGTTACTTTGCTTTATAGAAATGTTAGACATTACTACGATATTTATATATGTAGCTTTTCTAAATTTATATTTTGTAAAAGCATTCTTCGATTTGTGTTAATTGACAACGTTCCAACAGCTTTTCGCGATACTTATCAGACCGTACTTATCGTCAAGCTAATATCAAATAATTCAAACATTAACAATTTTCATTCCTACTCATATCAATTAGTAATTTAAATAAATAATTGAATGATTTTGTCGATACGCTGCCAACTAACTATTGACGTTTTAGCTCAAGATAATTCAAAAATTATTATTTCTGAAAATTTTTTTCAATAATAAGTATTCTTTGTCAATCACGATAGACATTTTTACTAATAGATTTAACACGTGTCACCAATATAATACAAATGTTATTTGCTTATTTTTTAAAAATTAATTGTCTTATTAATATATTTACTGGTAACATATAAGGATAAGAAAATACGTAACACCGTGATGTGTAACGCTTTCTAGACATAATAAAATATTACTTTTACGTAGTGTAGGTGTACTAGGAGCGCTTGGTTCAGTGGTGATGTAAATGGAGAGCTTACGTAACATTACTCCAACAATTCAATTAGCTCTCGTTTCTTTTCACTCGCTTTACAAATAATTTGAGCGCTCTCGTAACGAGGGTCCGGTGAATAATACAAACTCCCGTGAGATCCTCGAAGGCGACCCGCGCCGCGAATGGAAAATGGGAGTAGTTTTCGGAGGGCGTCGAAACGCCGGTAATGAAACGAGGTCAGCGTCAAGAGGAAGGGCTGCGTAATCGTTTTCGTCGAACGCGCGGCGTTTGCAGTAATCCATCACGGAAGACAATACGATTACGTGCGCGGTTTGGGATGCGATGGGTAAACCTGTAGAGAGACGCGACCCCTGTAGACGACGAGATTTCATTGGCTATTACAGGGTCGCGCGACCCGAAGGAGGATAATGATTGCTCGACGAGGTTTCCTCTAGACCTCCAGAGATTGGACGGATTATTATTGTTTTTGATGGGACCTACCGAAGATCAGGTTTTAATAAATTATTTTCTTCTACATTATTCGAACGATCCATAATACTATTATTTTCTTGCTGTGGATTTTCAAAACGTATTAATATAATAAGTAATTCATATACTTTTTACAATCTGGCGTATCTAATATGTCTGATGTACATAAGTTTCTTGCTTCAAGATTTTGTTTTTGAAACAACGCTTTTCACGTTTCACGCAAGTTTTTAAACTTACTATTTAAAACTTTGCTAAGGAATTTCGCCTTTTGTTTTTTAAAAGAATATTAAACTGTTCACACAAAGTTATTACCTTCAAACGTTCAAGCCAGTTATTTATATACATATGTAAATATTACTAAAAGATGATTTATTTTTTAAAAATTAACTAAATACATCTATTAGTTTTGAAATGTATAATTATTAATACATTATGCAGCGTTATTTAATTTATTATTTCCTATCTTAAATTCCAAAACTTTTTTACGTGACGTACCATATAGATATATATGAAAAGTAAATGTGAAGTGCAGAGGTTGATTAATTTTCCATAATAATGTTTAGTCGATAAGTAAATATTCTTGAGTTTTTAAAGACATAAGTATTACAGGTCCAGCATCGGGTTAAACTTGGTACCAGGACGCACTTAGTACGTCATTTGTTTCTCTCCATCCGGAGAGCTTATCGTAATCTTTGATGTCACCTACAGCACGATTACTCTCGTTGCGCCGCCGCTTTATCGACATTAGCCGACGAGCTTCGGACTATATCCCATTTTACCGGCTTACCGAGATATAATCCTTTTTTTATTACAAAATATTATTCGAATTTTGGTGCAAATATTACGGGAAATAAATTGGACAATTGTTTTGTAAAAGAATATAATTAACTGATAGATTAAACACAATTCATTACTTGTACCAAATCTGGAGTATTAAACCTTTTCATTCGTTACACTTCTCTGCGGTATTTGCTTAACATTAAATATTTTAATTTAATTTAAAATATGTATGTGTCATGTTTTATTTAAAAACTTTATTATTCGTATAATAACATCATTTATAATAATCGATTACGGCGAGATTAATTGTTAGCTCGAAATTTCTTGGTCCTCTTTTATATTTATTCTTATTACAAAGATAAAGTTTTGCATTATTTACAATGTACAACATTTATCTCTTCGATTACGAAAATAATTCAGACTAAAATTATTCTTTTTTCATTGAGCTACTATTCAACTGATCCTGACAACTTCTTATGTGTACGTATGTATATTTGTGTGTTGTGAGGCGATTCGCAGCATTTGAATCAACTTTAGCAGAGTTTTACCACCGAAAGAGAAGTTTTTCACTCTATCTCTCTTAAGCTCATCCCTTCGTTTGTCAAGTTTAGTGGACACGCATCCGAGGTATACTCAAACAATCGTATCTCGATGAAAGTATAGAAGTAAGGAGCTGTTAAGTTGTTGATTAAAAGGATGGCTTAGGGAAAGACACTGCTCAAAGTAAATTAAGTAACGGTGAATAAAAAGTACTCAATATAATAAACGTGATGTAATATATACACTCTCAATTTATTTTAGTAATAAGTTGCAAAAATACAAGTATTAGGTTGAATTTTTCATTAAGGTTACTATCATCCATGTTTAATTTTACGTTTATTAAATTATTCACTATTTAACTTAATTTTCCGATCCTACGATAATATCAAAAACATTCAGAAAGTTTGACTTATGAATTTTTAATGATAGTATACTTGACTTGCTTATACATTTTTAAGAGACGAACTTTCCTAGTACAAATTGTATTCCATTTACCAAATAATAAATAGAATGTTTTAATAGAATGAGAGGCTTTGGCCTCTCGATAAAATGCATTTTATTCTATTTCATATAGCTATTTATTGGAATAAAATCCAAAATTCATCGAGATTCGAAGCTATTGTAAGCGTAGATAAAGTTTGAATGTGATTCCTACCTATATAAGCTCTATTAAAAATTGCCAAGGTATGATAAAATTGCGTTTATCTTCAAAAATAACGTAAATGTAACACAAACCAATTGTAAATGGAACAATGACTTTAAAAATAAACTATATTTATCGAAAATTTTAAGTTTTTTTGTTTGCGATTGATATACTTATCTATAAAAATTATAAACACGTATAAAAATGTATATTCAAAGATATTCCGAGGAGAAGAGTATAGCTATGATTAGTATACGATAATTGATATTGAACATTCAGAAATCAAAGCTATTTTAATTTGACTCTTTTAATAGTTTAAAAATAGTCGAAAAGAGATATCTTAAAAAATAGTGAGCAACGCGAAATTAATATTTTTGGATGATAGTTTGTCTCTAAATCGAAGCGTATATAATAGAAAAGTTTTTCCGATTGGAGTATGGCATTGTAATCCCCACTAAATTAGCGAAGCTCGATCGGCTCCATCTCACCAAATAAACCCGTCACGCTCGTCCAATATCCGTTCGTACTCCAAGCCCACGAGGTCACAGCGGATCAATATTATCCCGACAGTGCAAATTTTTGTATTCCTTATTTGCGCGAGACGGAACCGAAATGGTGGGAGAGCCGGAGGAGAGGGTTCGGAAAGAGCGAGCATCGTATTCTTCGACCGAGCGCACCACTCAAGAAACATCCGGTGCCATTTCCTGAGGTCGCGCGAGCTCGCGCGCTTCTCGGTCCGGTTATAGCTAGATGCTGAAAATTCAATTACGCGGGATTTATGGCAGGCGCTCGGGCATATTTATCGCGAGGGAATGCCGACGCTACGCGCGCCCTTTCGCTCGAACGGAGCGACGCGAGCTTATTAATATCTACGGGGTTGTGTAGTACGCTCCACTCGCATTTTTCCTTTTTACCCCCAACCTCGCATTTTTTTACTTTTCTTTTGTTTCCTGGATACCTGACGTATCCGTGCCTGGGTATGCGTTATACTTGTGTTTTAAATCCTGCTTATACGATTCTGTTGATGTAACTGTGTCAACCGAGCCACGAAAATCGATGTTAATTATACATTAATTAATAGAACAAAGGGACTTCACTGCACTACTACAAAATATAGTGAAACGTCAATGTAAAATTTTATAGTTATTGTTATATAAACACAAATATAGGGATAGTCGAACGGTGTGATTTAAATAAATATTTGGGTGGACAGTCGTACTACTAAACACGAAGGTATTTTATTGATTAATTTTCATTACTGTCAGTGTAATGTTTTGAGTAAAATGTTCAAAATAATGAGTAATTGTGTTTGCCATTATTGATAATAAATCATACATTTTTAAGTTGTTAATTACAAATTTAATTTATTAATTTACATTTTAATTAATACACTTTATAACAATTCATTTGGACACTTATAAATTATATGTTCATTAATGAAATAATATAATTACTCTTAATTATTCGCAATTTTCAGTAAATCATGTAAGTATTAGGAAATTAATTTGTGATGTTCATTTGATGTTGATTTTAAACACATTGAACTTGCACACGTTAGACAAGAAATTAGATACCTCGGATGTTGTTTTTACTCCTGAATTATTTGAAGCTTGTTATAAACGAGTGAGCGTATTAATAACTGGTAGTAAATAATTCATCGTGCACCTAAGTAGATTTGATAGAACGCAAGGAAATTCATGTGTCACATAAAGATACTTTCATTCGGAATGTACAAGTTTCATGAAAATTTCCGTTCGGCAAAACCACCGAGAGAATAAAATATTGTCGCTGCAATCTTTTAAATCCATATGCACGTCCCTCTGCATGTTCCACCTTTCGGTCTTACATTTTTTATATCACATCATCAGAGGAGAAACTCGAGCGAAGAGAAAAAGTTCGAAATAGCAAAGTTTTTGAATTTCGATTCGAGTACGCGTAACGATGGCAAATCTAAAAGTCGCGATGCGCCCCGGAATAGTTTGCGCGATTGCGTGCGCTGCAGTATAAAATATTGTTACAACTATATCTCTTTCTCTCCCCGTTCTTCGTAGGTACTTGTGTGTGTTTATATATTTTGCCTAGAGAAAAGATTTGACAAGAGGCATTTTCATGCGCGCGCCTATGGAACGCAGAAGCGTTTCGCGTATTCCGTCGGGTGATGTAACTCATTTTGCTATCTTCGAATATACGCGCGTTCCCTATACCGGAAAAGAGAGAAGAAGGGAGATCGCGTATATATTTTTCGAAACATATCAATAGCTCATATTTTCCCCTTTACTTGGCGGAAAATCTTATTTCGTTACGCGTATATGGGAAATACGGCAAAAATCGAGAGCGACATTCGTCAGCCCTACTTGCGACAGATTTATTAGATGCGGATTTTTATACCGTTACTTCAAAATCTTATTCCTATACCGTAGCTTTCTTTTTCAAAGCTTTCTTACGCTCCTGTTATCGGGGACGCGTGATTTATCGGTGCACGCCTTTTTTCGACTACCAAAAACACCGTTAATTTATGTGTCTTTACGAATTCGCATACTATTTGCATATTTGAATTAATGTTTCTCGATGTTGAATTGTCGATTATACGGCTATAAACTACCATGTTTTTAAACTACTTTTTCTTTTTAAAGGTACATTTTTGTAAATTACGCTCAATAATCGTATTATAAAATTCACCTTTTTACTCACTTATTTGATACGTAATAATCTTTATATTTTATACAATCTACAAATTATATTTAATAAAATTGTAATAAACGCGTAATGAACGAAATATTTAGCTTAACATTTAACTTAAATGAAGGATCTGGTATATGTAATTTTGCACGGAGAATATTGTGATTAAAAATGAATCGTAATTTTTAATTCATTACAGTTTGGATAAAAAATGATTTAATCGATACGTTAAGAACAGGTGTGAAAACGATTAATTATGAAGGCGATGTATAATATTATGTGGTAGTAAAAGGATGAAAATTATAACAATTACTTATTAATGTTAGTAACTTAATTATCATCAATTTTACAATAGTAACGAAAAAATTGTAAGTCCAAAACGTTTTCGCGTAGAAGCCGTTGTGTAAATATTTGCAGAAAACTACATATTGTAAATATCTATTCGAAGATATGTAAAATTTTAATATAAAAATAATTAATATGACTTTGACAATGAAGGTATAAAAAGACTTTGTAAAATTCGACATACTTGACGAGTTAATATGGTATAATAATTTAGTTAAAATTTCAACGAGTTTATTTAAAAATATAGTGTACTTATCGAGGACAGTTCGTATATTTTAAATCCTCAATACAAGCTATACCTTATAAAACGCGTAAATTGCGATCGCCAGGCTTGGCTTATCTTAAGACTTACAAACTCCGTTTGTCCGGTGCAGCCGTTCGCTCTTCCAACTTTCCAATAAAAATAACGTCCGATTTCTTCTGGCTCGAATCCTTTCTTTTCTATCGAGTCGTTTCTGTTACTTGAATTAAGTCCGGCAATAAATATTGTTATCTGTATTTCAGGGTGAATTATGAATAAATTGCGTTATTTCAGCATGATTAAAAAAGGGATTTCCACGATTCGACGAAATAATCCGAGGATATTGGCGTTATTTCTTTTCACCGCGGGTCACCTGTAATAATAGGCTTGTTGGATATACTCGTGATCACGTTTGTGGGTTAAATGTGGGAATCGATCGTTATTGTTATGAATACATACGCGATTCTCAATTGAAATTTTAACATTGTATTTTTTTTATTTTTATATTCAAAACGCTTAATACGCGGATTTATGCTTTTAAATGCTCATGATTGTCTTTTAACTTTAGATCGTAAATACTCTTTTCGTTCTCTTAGTTCACTGGAAATTTAATACTATTAATGATTAAGGGATATAATATAATTTTAAAGCAAACGCATGTACGTATCAATATTATGCTCGGGAATTAATTAGTCCTTTATTTGCACAAATATTGCAGACCATAAATGAAAAATATCTGCATACCACGTAATTGAAAAATGAAGAAAGATTTGCGCACGAAACGAAATGATTAATTGATGATGTAAAATACACTTAAAATATATATGAATATTTTGTGACGTTGAATGCTGAAACATATTGTTAAAAGATCAATTTAATTAATTTTTCACTCTTTAAAAAAATAAACTTCCAATTAATATTTCAGTTGAACAATTTTATATGCATATTGTAAATTTCATAGTCGATTATTAATTTATTACTTGATGATATATTAAACACGCCGAACAAAAAATTGTAATAATTATTAAATAAAGAAAAAAATCGTACCAAATTGAAATTTAATGAAGTTTAAAAAGTAAACCATAGCGGGTACTGTATTTTATTTCAGTGCTATGAATATTCCACAAGCAATTAGCCTGAGGAAAATATCAAATCTCGAGAATATTGGCGAAGCTCTGTCTTAAATACATAAAAGACTCTTAAGTATCGAGTTTCGAGTTCCAGTTTCTCTGTTTCTCTTTTTCGGAATTTTCAAGATAAAGTGCTTCGTCTCACCTCGTCGAAAAATCGATCGAGAACGAAGAAACTGGTTCTATCCTCTCTAGTTCGTTGGCAAAATGCTCGCGACTATTCCAAGTGCGTTTGGTAAAGTGGCCTGGCGAGGTAAACGATTGTTCGACGTAATCAGTGAAAGGAGAGCGCGATTGAAAAGATTATCGTCTTACGAGGAATTTCACAAAGAGGCAACCCATACGCGGAGAAGTACTAGTGCAATAATATACCCTAAGAGAGTGTACCTTTTTCTAGTTCTTCCACTTTGTTCCTTCTTTTTTTCAATTCGTAAGCGAAGAGTTTTCTTTCTGTTCTCGTTCGGTAGGGCATGCACACTTAAGTCGAAAGATAATCAAGTATTTTGTCTCTACAACGTTAGGAGAACTAATTATCAAAAGTGTTTTTGTAGATGCATCATTTAAAATTTGCTTAGTATTTTAAAAAGCAGATATACGTTTTGTTTTAAATTTTATTAAACACAGTAATATTGTCTTGTTGCTCTAAACGTACGTATCAACGTGAAGCGATTTTCATACAAAAGAATACCTACGTCCAAATTAAATATCTTCTTTCGAGAAAATATTCATAAAAATGGATGGAAACGATGCAGCCACGAAAATCACAATGCTAGAAAATTCACCAGTGATTTTGTCCAGCAAACGGATCAGCATGCCTTTGACAAGCTTGCAAGCTTCTTAAGCTCGTTTGCCAGATAAAAAAGGAGTCGACGTTGCGTCTTCACAAGGATTGTTGCCACGCACCGGTCGATACTTTCGCAGCCCGCCAAAAGCTCCAACCTGCTTTGGGGAACGCACATAGACCAAAAATACTACAGGAAGCTTAAACGCGTTGCCATAGAAACCCACGCGGTCTCCTTCTCTCCGTCAGTGGCGTCGCGCATCCCTTCACATATCCGCCGGCGCCTTTATGGAGAATTATTATAATTAGAAACGTGATTCCGGGCATGATATCTGTTACGGTAATATGTAATGACGTGATTAAAATGTTGTTGTTGTTGTTGTTGTTGTTGTTGCGGTATTAACCAGATTGTTACCAAGAAATTTAGTTTGTTTACTTTCTTTTGTTCGTAAGAGAGCTTTTGATGCTTTACTTCTAGTTCCTCAGCTTTACTTATGTTTTTTAACATATATATATTTATTTCATGATATTGTTCGATTAAAAAGACAAGTAAGGTACGCTATTTTTGGTTGACTTTTAACGTAAGTATATTAAAACGACTTTTTAAAGCTGTAGTTACTACTGATTATTACCAATTAAAGTTTATTCGTCTAAAGCTTAACACTTACTTGCATGAGATGTGAAGTGTATACGCTGTGTAATACTCTTGATGTGAAAATTTTTAATGTAGTTTGAAGTTTGAAATCGAGTTGCCATTTTCGTTTGCTCCTTTGATCGCGCGGTTTCTATTAAATGTGTTAATGTTGTAGTTAGTTATTTACACATCTACCTGCATAGTTATACACATCTACCTGTATGCAAAACCGCATGTGTATTTATTGTAAATTAACTTCAGGATACATTTTCAATTACTAATTTTAGATGTATACGCTAACTACTTAGATCCAATTTATTAATCCGCAGTAGTTGCAGTAAATTATTTTATACACGTTAGATAACATTTCGACGGTTAGACATTTTAGGGGAAATTCAATACGAAAAACGAAGGAATCATAGTAATCAAGTAAATCCTGTACATTATCCAGTTTTGTAGAAAAAAAAAACAAAATATATCTAAATTGATATAAATTGTGCAAAATTTGAAATCGTAAAAAATTTACGTTTGTTTTATTAAGAAAAAGTATATCATTTTATGAAATACTTTTTGCGTAAACTCGTCTTGACTGAAATGAAGCATTTGTAACAGCTACGCTCTTGAACTGGGACGAACGGCGATATGATCATTCATGCGTGCGTAAGGGATTTCAAGATTTGCTATAGCAGCGCTTTTTCTTCGATAGATTTCAAAGATATTTACTTCTTGTAGAATTTTTCTTACAGTAAGAATGTTAAAGCGTATTACTGACTGTTTATAAAATTGACATTTTAAACTTCTTCTTATATAATACGGTATTTGAAGATAATTATAAAAATCTGCTTAATGTATCCTGCATCTTGAATAATAAAATTTGTAGAATTTTAATTGAACAAAATAACAATTAATTTTAGTTTAATTACTTGGATTTATGAATATAATATTTACGAAAAGTATTATTAGAATATTAGACCTAATCTTCATTTACCGCAACAAAGTATTAAAGGATTTATAATATTATGAATAACATTTTTATATTTTCGTGTATACTTGTACAAGTTATGGAAAACTTTGCTATATTCACTCTAGTTTTCTAAAGTATCTGATAAGTTTTCGCATGGTTCATTCAAAACTTTAATAAGAATAGTAACCTTTTGTAAAATTCTCCTGTATAATTAGTTCAATAATAATTATGAGCTTTAAAATTCCTTAATAAAACTGCATATTGCACATGTCAACATTTTTAAAATATTGGTAACTTCGAAAACATAATAGAGAATAAATAAAAATATATTAAGATACAATCTCGATAAGCTCTGAAGAAATCAAAATTAATGAGAGTGTAATACAGTATAACTATTAATTTTTGTACAATTGTTAAAAATCCTTATTTAATCTTAAAATTGCTGTGCTTAAAGCAGCACTCATTAAAAGATTTATCAACTACAATGCAGACGCTTGATAGTTACTTCTATGATAGAGGGAGGGAGAGAGAGAGAGAGTTCAGACGATAGAATCGAGACATTCTATCGACGGATGGAAATTCATTCGAGCACGTGCAACTTGTCTCGCGTACCATCGAGGCCTCTTGGCGGGTAACGAGTGCATCTTCATGCATAATAAATTAAAGGCGTTGAACGTGTGTACCGATGAGCGCTGGTGAATAAAAACTCAAAAGCCTGATACTCTTGGAAGACTTACTGGGCTGTTTACTGGCAACAATTTTTCCAAGCTTCCGATAATCAGTCAAAGCAACCTTGATGGAAAAGGAAGTAGATGTTGATTCAGATAATAATCATCTTTACGTGTGCAAAATACTTTTAAATGGTGCTATTTGTATCATTTCGTTTGCCAAGAATCTACGAGAAGTGTCGAGTGATTAATGCAAAATGAATATGCTGCAGCATTGATGAAGGTATTCTAGTAGTCAAGGTCAACGTTTAAAGTTTTTGTAATTGAATTTTTTTCAAAAATACAATTGGTTTTAATAGTTTTCAAAATTTATGAAAAACATTCTGCAAAAAAACAAGAAACGTTAACAACTAAGTAATTATAGTTTTTATTAAATATCCAAGTACTCTTACTGTGACGTTTTTTATGAAGAGCAACACTATAGAATGCTTTCTTAAACGTTAAACTACTCGACTTAAAATCAATCTATTTATTAGACATTTTCCAATAAATGTTTAAAAGTTGTAGATGTTTTATTGATCAAGTGTCAATACATTACGTGGTTTAATAAAATTATTATTGGTCAACGCGGAGAGATGAATTTATACTAGGAAACACGCGAAATACAAATAAACCTTTTATATAATACATGTACTTTTATCATCAGTTACTATTTTTAATTGAGTATTTACTGTAAGGAAAGAAAATTTTAAGAGAATAACGAATCGAAGTACATTTCCTCTTTATAGCCCAATACTTGTCTTTTTCTTCTCCTCGTTTGTCTTAACCAGGTTCGTCGACTTACCGTAAAGTACTTAAGTTCTCTTCGTAGATTTCAGGGCAAATCTGATTTCCCAACCTTCGTTAGATCTAATCGAATAAGCATTAACGAGTTTTCTTTAAACGATTCTTCATTTTTTATAGATTCAAATAATAACGTTTCAAGTATTAAATTGTCAAAATTGATAAGACTCTAAATAAACTTTACCCTTTTGGAATATTGAATCGGAAGTTGCGAAGTTTAACTAACCATAAGATGGTAACTTGAAAATGTTATGAAGTAACGGTATTTTAAAAATATTAAAAGATTCTTTAATTTAATGGAAAGTATTACATTAATTATAATACTGTTTTAGCGATATATCATTAAATCTCTCATTAATTACGCGTACTTAACGAAATTTAGTGGAGAGACAAATGTGTTTTTTACATTTGAAACAAAAAATTAGAAATGTAGTAGTGTGAATTAATCGCAAAATAACGATTTTCACCTGTTTCTACATGCAATGCGATTTGTTCTATAAAAAAATTGAGGCGTTTTATAAAAAATTTTCTGAACGCGCAAAGCACTTTACGATACATTAAACTCAGTTGAAAAAAAAAAATAGCTTGCACCAGCCATACTCTGATTTAAAACAAGAAAATCTGATTTTCCGATTTACTTTCTTTCAAACCTCCTTCACAGTGCGCAATAAAAATTTTCACGATCGCTCCTTATTTTCTGAAACTTGGCCGACGCAATAATTTCTCGGTGCAACCGAGATCGTAGAAAAAAATAACCTCGACAGAAAAAAAAATATATATACGTATATATGTCTATAGACGAACGAATGAGACGTTGGAAATAGCGGAAAATGAAATAAAACATAGGAGAGGAAGAGAAAGAGAGCGCTCGGTGGTAACCGCAATTAAGAAGGTCGAGATTTCCGACAACACGAGCGTGTCCCATTTAACAATTCCTCGGAGCTTACTCGGCTGTTCCTCCTCCTGGCTGTGTAACAAATATTCCGTCTCGCTCGCCTGGCATATACCGTGCACATACACTGCACAAATTCCCAACAGGCAAGCAAGCCTACCTCTTGCGCGTCCCGGGAGCTGATTGGCGTTCCGAATTAATGCACGCAGGGACGCGACTGCGGTCGACGGCTGCTCGCTTTCTTTTTTTCCGTTTCCCTTTCATTTTCCTCTTTTTTTTACCGTGGAAAGTACGTTAAACAAAAGAAATAGATTATCCGCGAACTTTTGCGGTGCGTTACAGTTTTTTTCCCCTCGTTATGCAATATGGATGCATCGTTTTCACGTTGCGGAGGGTCTGTAGAAGAGTAGACTCAGACTAAGGGAATAAATTAGTACGGTTTTTTTGCGGTTGAATTGCGTGAGTTCATTCTTCTACCCGGTCACTATTTGTTTTCTTTTCAAAATGTCTAATTTGTCATCTTACGCAAAATATTTACTTTTCATGCATTGATTAAATTATCTTACACAATTACATCGATTACGTAATTGTACTTTTATCAAGTTTATTGTTAAATAACATTTGAATTACATTCTATATTATTGTCTATTTAAGTATGCAAATAAATTATATAATCGTTAATATTTTTAAAATGTATTGCATTGTTATCTACCGCTGTCAAAATATAGGTTAAAACAATATAATTTTTATTGTAATGTGCACTTTATTTCGTGACTCCAATGTCTAATTTCTCTAAATTTTGAATTTTATTTTAAGTAATCTGCACAGTACGTTCCAGTTCAACGAATATTAGTAAATAAAAATCCATTAAAAATACCGAAAAACAATAGGTCCGGGTTGAAAATAGAACAAATTTTCCCAACCGCAATGAATGTTAACGATGTCTAGACCATCAAGTGCGAACCTTCCGATTCAGCGCGAAATATCCGTACACGCATGCGACATTCAGAAGAGACCGGCAACGGTCCCACATGTAGAATAGTCATGTGGTTTTCATCCACATAGATATACATGCATGGAAAAGAAGCGAGAGAAAAAGAGAGAAAGGGAGAAAGAGAGACCGGGGTACTTCGGTATACGTTTCTCGACCAGTTTCAAGCGTACTCCAAGGCGTGCAACCTTTTATCGCGCCATCCGTCCGTACACCGCGAACCCACCACCTCTTTTTCTCCTCGGTCGCTTTGACGGTTTATTGTCTCGCCCGAAAATCCAGCCAAATCGCAAATTGCGACCGGTACAAAGAGAAATAGCGGGATTGTATTTGAAATTCAATGGATGACGAAGAGTCAACGGACTATTTTATAAATGACGCGTTTATAAGCGTCAGTTATCGCTGATAATTACGGTATTTATTCCCAACTTTTTATGCGACACTTCGAAAGTCGCATAATACGACGTGAGAATTCTCTTGAATTAAATAACTGAATTATTTACAATTTACTTCATCTATAAAATATTCTATCAAAGGATCTTTCTCATTTCTCTCTCTCTCTCTCTCTCTCTCTCTCGGTGAGTAAATGGGCGTACATTTTTCGAGCTCCGCTTTTATTGCTATTTTAACATATTTGCCCACTCTTCGGAGCTTTTTCTTCTTTCAGAGATTGATCCTCCAGCTTGGCTCTCTGGCTTGTGCTAATAACTTATGGATTTAATACATTTTTTGAGCCAGGAGTGATCAATTTCTGCTACTCCGATTGATACATGAGAAGTCTCCATTGTTCAGTACACACCATCGAGCCCGAAATCATAGAAGCATATTGGTCATCTCTGCAGTTCCATCAAGAAGGTGAATTGTGTCATTATTAACTGAAAGAGTGAAAACTGCATCCATAGTGCGTTGTGTGTCGTGCAATGGCTTTCATTAACATTATTTAATAAACTGTAATTAGGAGTAAGTTGCGTGTATTAGGTTAGGTTGCGCTCATAGGTTATGTTACCACGTGCTCATTTTAGTAGTATGGCTACCTAGCTATTGTTATTGTATTTAGTTGCAGAATTATCCGTGAGGTGTCGCCACTACTATAGTGTGAAAATTGGTACACTGCTTTAAACGCGAAACTATTTATTGTAACCACGCGTGCGCATAATAATCGATGACTACAAGTTATGTCAAACGCGATATGCGGTTTATGTAAAGAGTTTATATCTCTTGACACCAGTCAAACAGCCGAGTGCTTGTATTGCGGGAAGTTATTACATCATAGTTGTTTAAATCCGCTTGATTCATCGGGAGTGATTGCATGTTGTTATCCATCTCCAACAAATTCACTCCCACCAACTTCGACTCCTAGGGACATTCTTAGCTTAGACTCGCTTTTACATTCGGGAGTAAACACGCGTCCTGCCAAGCGCCCTCCCTCCCCACATACCCCCACCTCAAGTCAAACCGCGAAACATCAACGCGCTCAGCTGTCTGCTCGTTTGAAATCACGCGATACACTTTCTTTTCGCTCGAAACTATACAGCGTTCTTGAAAGTCCCGAACATCCATTTAATTCTGTCAATATGCCTCGATCACACGGAAATGCTGATGACATCGCTCCAGCCTATTTTCAGAATTTCGTTGATCACTTTAATAAACGCATGGATGGTTTGGAGTCAGGCATCAACTATATTAATAATACTCACACCCTAGTCGATACCTGCGAGTTAAAAATCTCGGGCATTCCATCTAATATCACTGCTTCTCCGACAGATATTGTGTCTGTTGTCTTTGCCGCCATGGGTATCAATGTGCTAGCTACACATGTAATTCACGCTCGCGTTTGGTCTCAGAAAAAGTCTTCAACTGATGCATTTTCGCAACCTGGTTCTTCGAGTCAAAATTCACCTGCCATTCATAATACTTGGTGTTTGGTAGTTCAAATGTCATCGCCCACTGTTCGCGATCGAGTACTTACAAATACATCGGCATTGAAAATTCATACTGCGCAGACCTTGTTTAAATCAGGCGGCGATACTAAAATATTTATTTCTCCCATTTGGCCGAAAGAGGTTTATCTTTTGGAGCGTAAGGCAAGACAGGTGGCTTCGTCTAAACACTATCTAAGGCCTGTTATTCGCAATTTAACAGTATGTATGCGTGCGAGTGTATCGTCGTCATTCATTCCTATCCGCTCGGAGGCGGATCTCTTAGCCTTACCCGCTCTACCCCCTAAAAACACGGAGGCGATGCAGCAACTATGAAGAATCGATGGTCGGTCGCGGTCCTTACAGGAAAAGGAGTTTATTTCTATTGCCCATGCCAATATAAATAGATTAAAAACTAATTTCAATCTTCTTGAAGCTCGTTGCGTAGATAATTTCTATGATATTATTGCCATCACCGAAACTTTTCTCACCGACAATGATAATGATGCACTTATCTCACTTGATGGGTTCTCTTTTTATCGCTGTGATCGTATTGGAAAGGGCGGAGGCGGAGTCGGTATATACGTTCGGGATTGTTACTCTGTAAGAATTATTTGTAAATCAAATGAAGTATTCGATAATAAACCTGAATATCTTATTTTGCACATTAAAATTGGTATTAATAATATTTTATTTGCTGTCATTTACAGACGTCCCCACGCTGCGTACCCTTCTGAATTTTTCTCAGTTATTTCTGAGTTTGCCTCCTCCTACTCCCACCTGATCATCACCGGTGACCTTAATATTAACATGGCAACTATTAACAATGATTCTACGTACTTAGGCAATGAAATCGAGTCTCATGGATTATACTTGGTTCCCTCTGGCTGTACTCACCATTCTGTTTATAGGAACAACTTTGACTTATCTCACACATGGTTAGACTTGTTCATCGTTAACAACAAAGATTACATCAGAAGTTTTGCAAAAACAGATGCTCCGTTTGCTGCAGGTCACGACCTCATTGAGCTCACCCTGAACTTAGTATTTTATACTTCAGTAAGCTGTAGCAAATATAGCACTCGCAAATTAAGCCATATAAATGAGACCTCACTGAGAAATGAGCTTCGGTCTAATTTTTCCGATGTCGCGACCGACCAGACGATTGCCCCTCTCTTAGATTTAGATTTTAACTTAATTTTTAAAAATTTTAACACGGACCCTGCGAATTTGGATTCAAATTTTCAAAACGACCCTAAAAATTCTACTTGTGAGTCAAATTTAGACGCATTAGTCAACAATTTTGAGCGGATTATCAATAAATCTTTTGATGTTGTTGCTCCTGTAATCACTACCACCATAAAGAAGAACAAAAAGCCGTGGGTCAATGAAGATATCAGGAAATTGATGCGTGATCGTGACAAGTCATATAAAGCTTCTCTTCAATATGGTCGCTTCTCCAAAGCTTTCTTTAACTATAAGCTTTTAAGAAGCCAAATCAGCAACGACCTTGACACAGCTAAAAACAAATTTTTCGCGAACAAATTAGAGCATGCTTCAGATCTAAAGGAAAGGTGGAAAATTATACGTAATTTGAAAGTAACTAAACCTAACTTGCCGTCACCCCTCGAAATGTTTTCTCCAGATGAGTTAAATAGATATTATGCCACAGTTTCTCCAAATGCTGAACCCCTCTCCCGTGATGATGTTACTCTATTACTAACCTCTCCTACAGGTTATAATCCAACCTTTGACTTCACCGAAATTAATGCTTGCGACATTCTCAGAGTGTTTAGAACATCGTATTCTAAATCTTCTGGTCTCGATAAAATCTCTTTCCAAATGTTGAAATTAGCTGTACCCGAACTCTCCACCTTTTTTACCACATTATTCAACTATTCACTCAGTACTGCAACGTATACTTCAAATTGGAAAAAAGCCCTATTACTACCTTTAGCCAAAAGCTCATCAATAAATTCGCCCGCTGATACTAGACCCATTGCCCTCTTGCCCGAGGTATCGAAACTACTTGAAAAACTAGTCCACCTGCAACTCTCTTCGTTTTTGAACTCAAATAATCTAATTGACAGTTTTCAAGCTGGTTTTAGGAAGGGCCATAGTACTCAGACGGCTTTGTTAAACATATTAGAAGATGTTCGTTACGCAATCGACCGTAGGCAGATCACTATCTTAGTAATGTTCGATTTTTCTAAAGCTTTTGATAGACTGCCCCATCTGCTCCTGCTTATCAAATTAAAAAACCTGGGTTGTTCAAATCGAGTTATCACCTGGTTTTTTAACTACTTGAATTTGAGATATCAGTCCGTCATTGATAAGGATGGGCGACCCTCGACTTGGCTTCCCACTGTCGCTGGGGTACCGCAGGGTAGCGTCCTTGGTCCCCTATTATTTACAATATTCATAAATGATTTATCCAGTGTTCTTCATAATTCAAAGCATATGGTGTTTGCTGATGACACACAAATTTACTTGCATTGTCACCCAAGCGAGTTGGTTGGTGCAATCTCTTTGATTCAACAAGATGTGGACGCAATTGCCTCTTGGGCATCTATAAATGGCCTGGAACTCAACACCAAGAAAACCAAGATCATGATCATGGGGAGCGAAAATTTTATCAGCCGTATTAACTTTGCAGATTTACCAAGAATAAATCTTCTAGGTGATAGTTTGCCTTACTCTTCCAATGTTCGAAATCTTGGTCTCTGTTTAACGCCGTCACTCAACTGGGATATGCAAACTCGTCACCTCAGTCGTAAAATCAACGGTCTGCTCTACTCGTTACGATTTCACAAGCGGGCACTATCTAAAGATCTTCGTAAAATGCTAGTTGAATGTCTTATTTTCCCCCACTTCGATTACATGTCCGTTGTATTCCACGATCTTGATAATACCCGCTCGCTTAAAGTTCAACGTCTTTTAAATGCATGTGTTCGGTTTGTTCACGGCTACATCCCATGGTGTGCCCATGTTACTCCTTATCGCCTAAAACTGGGTTGGTTATCTGCCAGTAAACGACGTGAGTATTTATTAACATCTCTAGCATACTCTGTAATTGCCCATGAAAATCCGTCATATCTCTCCAGTCGTTTTTCACTAATAGGACGAGACATAAATCCTCGCATGTCTTCGCGCCACCCTCTTCGATCACTCGCATACGCAGTCCCAAGAACTGAAGCCATGCACCGCTCTTTTACCATAACAGCGTCAAAAATAATAAATTCGTTACCCAAACCCGATTTTACCATAGATAGTATCCAGTCCTTCAAAACTATCCTTTTGACTGAACTCATAAATAGAGACGTTAGCGACTGGAACGATCGTGTCATTCGAGAGGGCATTATAGCTCCTACTAATGTTTAAACAATGTTTCATTTTGTACAAACCCTTAATATTAGATTACTCTCTAACTTTATATTATATTATATGTTAACTATTGCTAAACTTACTTAATTTGTTATTGCGCCCAGCTATCTTTGTAACCATATTCAAATCACGAGAAAAAATTATCGCACAGTACTTCAATCTATTTTTTGATATACTATGTAAAGCTTCAATTCTATAGTATTTAAAATAATAATGTAACTCTAACTGTACTTATCTCTCAGCCCCATAGGGTTATACCCCACTGGCTGCAATAAATTTAATAATCAATCAATCAATCTCTCTCTCTCTCTCTCTCTCTCTCTCTCTCTCTCTCTCTCTCTCTCTCTCTCTTTGGGCACTATAACTTTTCCCTTTATCTTTAAGAGCAGCATAGCCCTTTCTTCATAGCCTTTCTTGAAACTGCCTTTCGAGGACACTCCAGTGCATACTTTACCGTTTTAACGCTGTTATGCGCAACTTTTTTTGCCCTTCTTTTTCTATTTTTTAACAATAAAACCCGTCGTGTGCACTTTTTGATGCACTTGCGAACTTTTTTAGGGTTTGTTACTGCTTAGCGATTACTCACGTGGTTTACGACAATTTCCTTGTTCGTCTATCCTGGATTTTAGAAAGTAAATATTGATGCATGGATATCACTCAACTTTTGCGTGTCAAATATTAAAAATTTTTGTTTTATAAAGCAACAGCTATTCTGTGCAAATTCTTACTTCTTCATTTACGATAATAACATTTATATATAGACTTGAACGAGCTTATATTTTAAATAGATGAACTTTATTGCTAATATGTAACATTTTTCATCAACCTCTTATATCTATAACCAACTGCTATTAGAACCTGATCAATTAAAAATTTTGTTTATGAAACTTTCCTCAATGCACCATTTTCCTAACCCACATATATCCAAATACTTTGCAACTTTTTATCATAATTTTACATAAACGTGTAACAAAGTGAACATTTATAGAAAAGCTGTCAATTAAAGTGACTATACACATATTATATTTCTTTAAATATGAATATAGTTTTAATTGATTATTAAGTTTTTAGTATACAATTTGGTGAATTTGAAGCATTGAAAACTTTAATAAAAGCATGTACATGTTAGAAATATATAAATATCTCGCTTTAATGTATGTATTTAAAGTAAATAATTTCTTTCAATTTTTTTAATTAAAATGTAAATACATCTTTAGAATTGATTGGTTTGAAACATTAGTAAAAGGACGAATGCAACTCGGAACAATTAGTTTACAAATTAATGAAATAAAATAATTTCACTCAAGTTTCTCATTACATTGTTACAATCCAGCTCGTCCGCTAAATTGCGGAGAGCATACATGCAACGTATATTAATTCGAAGAGTTAAAAAATTTATATCTGCAATTATAAACATTAAACATAATTCGCATAATTAAAAGTACTAGCGTACGCTATACACACATACGCATACACGTGTACACCTACTCCGAGCGTATAATTTTCACATAAAATAATAAAAAAAAGTGTTGACGTAAAAAAACTGTATTTTGTTTAATTGCCGTCAAATAATATGTACACGCAGCCTAGCCAGAATTGCATCGGTCTCGTAAAGCAAAAGGGGTAAAAATAAGGTGGGTTAGAACGCGTTGCGGAAACGGCATCGTGATACGCAAACTTCCGGAGCTCGCGAAGAGAAGTTGCAAGAGAAACTCTGGATTCCCAAGATGGCGATGAGAGCGTATCCGCGCTTGCACCGAATTACATTCTGCGGTCGCGCGCGGAGGTTCATATTGAAATCGAGACGCCCCGAGTCGCCGGGATATTTTCTAGTTAGAAGCCTCTTAATTGGCGGGAAGTTAGGCAGCAAGGTCGCCCAGGGATTGTTATATTGCGATTGAATTGCGACGGCACCGAGTTTGCGGATTCGGGCTAGTAATTGCGAAACATCCGACGGTATTTTGAAATTGTTATTTTGTTATTTCGGCTTAGCGAAATCAATGAGCGCCCGATTAAATTTAATTCCACTTACACGGAATATCATTCGATTTTTCTATATTTTCCACGACGATTGGGTAATTTAATATTTCCTATCGACGTTTATCAGTGTCTTTGTAAGAAACCCATTAATGTAATTCTTCAAATTGAATTCGTAGCTGACTTTAGTGAACTAATAGCGATATTTTCTCAACGCTATTACTCAATTGATTATTAGTAATTTTCGGTTCCTTTCTTTACTTTTCTTTGATCTTTTCTTTTTCAATCTACGGAGACAAAGTGCTTGCATTAATTATAACCATTACAGATGGTATTGTAAAGCTACAAAAATAAAAAAATATATATAAATGTGGTTTTATTTTATCAATTGTATAACTATATAATAATACAGTATTGAAATAGGTGATTGAATTAATTAATTATTAATTAATGCTTGATAAAATAAAAAATAAGATAATTAAGTTTTAGAAATTATCGTCACTGGAAACGAACTACATACGAAGACGATGAGAAGCAGACTCCACGGCAGCGGTTCATAGCTATCGGTAGAACATCTGGTTTGCAAACAAGCTTGCGGATCGAGTCCCGAGTTCGTCATCCTTTTCACGATTTATTCCTACGTAACCCTGTTAAAAAGATAAAGATACACTATAGTAAAATTAAAGGTATATCAATTATATAACATTATGATAATTTAATCTACATATTAAAGCTGTATCTTTTGAAAATGTGATAAACTTTAATTTAATTTATAATAGAATATGAACCGAGCGACCGAAATAAGACGATTACGGAAATCATCAGGGTCTGTTAATAATCGTTAAATAATTAAACAAATTTCTATTATTTCTTAATTATTTTTGAAAATGTAGGTTAATAATGTTTTTCATAGTGATAAACTAATTTAATTGAACTCTCCCAGTTAGTTTTAGTTAAAAAATGATCGTTTAACGACGGGGAAGTGCACATTGTTTTAGTTGATTCTACCGAATCCACAACACGAGTCAAAACAAATAATATCTAGATAGCACGTGAATGCATAACAAATAACACGAATGTTACAACAAGTAATATTGGAAAACATATTTCACGGTGAAATTCAAATTCATCAAGATAAAAAGTAAAAGGAAAATACCCAGGATTTCCCATTCGGTGTGTAAAAATTTAACAGGTTTAAATCGATGAAATCGCCATATTTCGTGTACTTTCCGGGCCAGGAAAAGCAAAAACGTCAAAACAAGGTGAAAAAAATTCATCGTACCCTCGGTAACATAAAGTGTGTAAGGATTACGCTTGCCGCGAGCGAACGCACGCACGAATTCATAGCAAAGCTTCATCGGAAAAATAAACACGCGGAGCGCGCGGAGCACGCGGTAACTTGATAATGGAGCACTTGTATCGCGTCGAGTATATACACAGCTTGATTAGAACGGCCGAGTAGCCTCCCCTTTCCGATAAATCAGAATGTTTACACCGAGAACAATTTTACAACTCCTATAAAATATATAGAGCCTACCTCTCGCAATAGTGGACACATACGCTACCACCGTTGTTTTCCGGCTTTACCGCTGCATTCCGATAAATTTTCTCCCTTTATGAATTTCTCCACTGCCTTGCTGGCCGTTTCCTCAGTCTCGCTCGACCGCGGCAAAATCGATTCCATTATTTGTAATGCGACTTTCAATGACCCGCTAATATCGGTGAAACACAATGGGTGCCCGCGCTACGGTGAAAAGAGAAAAACACCGAACTACCGCAAACACCAAGAAATTAAAACCAAAGATCTGTGGGATATCAGCGATTTCCTATCGGATTTTAATGAAAATTTAGCGAATTATATACTTTTCGCTTATTCCGTTCAATTTTGAACTATCTTCTATGAATTATTCTTTTATTTTTACGCTATCCTGCGATACAAATTACGCGGCAAAGTTCAATATGCTTTTGCCATCTAAACATCTTCAGTGCGCAACTTTCTCCTATTATATTGTTGCTACTAAAACCCTTTAATATTTGTAAAAATTGAACATGTCAGATGTACTAAGAACATAACAAAGCTGTATAACATAGTTAATTAATGAATTAAAATTGAGCATAAATCTGTTACTTTTTGCACATTATGTTATGTGTAATTAAAAAAATTAATAAAATAAACTTAAAAATTATAACCATTAATTAAGACTTTTACTCAGTACAATGTACTTTTTTAAATAAATTTATTCACCATAAATCACCCTCGTAAAAAACCGTTATTAAAATTTTACGCAAAGCAATTTTTATAATAATTGAATAAAATTTTTATTTTATTTCCCATCCATTAATATAGATAGATAAAATATGACTAACTTTATTACTTAGAATAAAAGTTCAGAAAATCGTTTTAAGTGTTTGGGGATGATTTGAAATTTATCTTTGACAAAGTTAAATATTATCTCTTAGCTGATATTGTATAGTACTTGTAGGAAAACGTAGGAGGAAAGGAAAATAATATTTCAAATATAATTTATGCGCATTACACACAAAGAAGAATAGTTTGAATAAAGCGGAACAAATTACACTAAAATGTATGTATGTAACAATTACAAATAAGATCGTATGGAGTGAAATTGGGTTAGTTAATTAAGCGGATAAATAGATACATGTATAGGTAGCCACGTAAGCAGATAGGTGCACGTATGTAGATAGACAAGCAAATGGTCAGCCAGGTAGTAGCAGGTAGGTAGCTATATAGGTAAGTAAATCAAATAAATTTGCAATATACAAATTCAGTCAAATTTGGCTAATCACATCATATATAAATAGTACATGTATATAAGAACTAAGAATTTTAATTAGACTAATTATTTCAAATACACATAGTTCATATAAGTTCTAGATATGAAAATTCCCAATCATTTTCCAAAATTCGCGTAGTATTACATAGATTACAAAACGATTGCTCATTGCAAATATATAATCCTAAACGAAAACAGTTTTACAATTTTACGAATAAAAGAATTCAATATCAGAACAACGGGGGAAAATATTGAGTTCCATCATCTGGTAATATGTCGCCTAACCGTAAGAAAACTGATAACTTTTTTCATCTTGTCTTTTTACATGACGGTTTGAAGGCTTGCTTTTGCAAAAATTTTATGCTTCAGACTTCTTGGAGCTCCTACTTCTTCTTCTTTACGCGACAAAAAATAGAGAATTTCCCGTCCTTAACCCGAAAGTTGCCCCAAAAGAGAGAAGGTAGAAATCACATACTCAGCACCTTTCGTCGTGACCGTTTCTGAAAGATATCCCGGAGACTTGGCATTGGTACTTTCTAGCAAAACTTTCCGTCTCCAACTTCTTAATTTTCTCTCTCTCTCCCCTCTCTCTTTCTCTCTCACCTTTTTCTTTCTCTCGCTCTATACCGCTCTTCTTTCAAACATTTCACGAAATTCTTATACTAAAATCACCCATGGAATACATCATTATTGTAATTATCCACTTTACGAAACTTTATCAATTTATTTTTTTTTTTTACTAATTGAATCGTGTAATATTAATATTTAAATGTTATACATGTGAATCGCAGTAGTAGAACACTGAATATAGTCAGGCATTACTTAGGTTAGATAGTTGTGCATTTTTAATGTTTAATGTTTATAATTTTAAAAGTATATAATATTTAACAGGATGTTGGGCCTAAATTATAGGGCTTGACTAAAATTCACTTTTTTAGGAAAATCATTATGTATTAAAAATTAAATACAAATTTTTTGGTCGGTAAGTTTAATTAAAAAAGGTATAAAACCCACACATTATATGATAATAAGCAATTTAAAAATCTTAGAAAATTTGTGGTTTGGTTTATAAAAAAATATAAGGAATATCCATTCTTTGAGTCCGACATCCCCTTATAAAAGTTACTATCTTTAATTCGTTTTACAACTGCGAAATAATAGAGTTTAGTAAGTTCGTAATTAATTATAAATTAGTTTTAATGACACTGAAATAGATAAATAATGATCATACAATTTGTACAAATATTTTGACTTCTATTACGCTTATGCCTGAAAAATAGATGTATTTTAAGCGATAATATTAAATCAAGCAGCTGAATCAGTTACCTGTTTGATTATCGACAATAGCTTTTCTACTAATAAATTCAAGATAGTTACATATTTCTCATTCGGTGAGTTAAACTCATCAAGTTTGACCGAGGAATCTGTTTTCATAAATCTGAAAAAATTGCAAATCGGTAATCTTGACAAAATCAAAACAGAATGAAAATAAGAAAAAACACGTGACGTTCAGGGGAAAAAGTCCATGTAATTAAGAAGTCCGAGGCGTCGCTTAGCAAGACACATCGGTTTCGCGCGTGCGAGCACAATAAATTATTAAATGCAGGCGTGATTTCAGGTGCGTCGGCGCGACGTACAAACGCGATGAATGCAAAATGTAACGAGCGCGCGGGGGATGAGAGAAAAAGAGAGGTCCCTACCCCTGTGAGAATAAACCGAAAGTACGCATGCGCGCAAGGGGTTGGTTGACCGCCGCCGCCGCCGTCGCCGGCTCCACGTCAGTTTGCCCCGACGCCTCCGACTCAGGGGTAGTGACGCGCCGCCTTTTCGCTAAAAGCGCGTGCTACTTTTCCGCTTATCTCTTTCTATCTATTCTATTTCTCTCTCCCTCTCTCTCTCTCCCTCTTTTTTTGTCTGTCCGTCTATTCTCTATTTTTAAACCCGTTGGAGAGCATGTGATTGTGACAATGTGGCCGGTGTGAAAGCCTCGTGGTGCGAGTATCGGTGACGAATATTAGTTCAGAGAAGCCGGTGTGTGCTTTTGAGTGAGGAAGTGTTGTTAAGAGTGAGAGAGCCCCGGCGTGGGCGTCAAATACTTCGACAGACGTTCTCTCTTAGGTGAGTTTTAATTTTCTAATTTTTAGTTTTAACTTTCAGCCGTGACGAAAACCGACGGACACTTTTACCGTGGTTTCACGAACTTTATATACAACCATGCACATTCCTACGTACTAATTAAATTATGATAAAAAAATTTCAACTGTTTTGATCGTATATTGCAAATATTTTATGACTCATCGGAGAAGTATAATTTTAAGGGAAAGTTTCGTTTAAATTATTTTCAATGATAACTTAATTTACTTGTATATATGACTACAGTGTTTGGATTAATGAAACGTGATAAATTTATAAATACATACTTATTAATATTAGAACAATATTTTGTTTGTGTAGCTGTAAATCTAAAAATAGAAAAGTTCTATATTATATAGATATACAGGTGTCGCGTTGATTTTCACCCAATGTTTTGATAACTATTAGAACAATAAATACTATTCTAACTACTAACTAACTTCTAATTACTAACACGAATAACTAATATTCGATTATCGATTTATTGTAATAATAAATTAATAAATTAGTGGTAAAAGGATAACATTCGACTCACTATGAACTGACATTGAATACGGTAAATGTTCATATAAAATTTAAGTAACGTTGAAAGTCGAAAGATTAATTTTCCCGGGAAGCTGCTCACGTGGTGCCTTTGAGAAATGAATATTCCAACTCTTGTAAGCGGCGCAATACCGGTTTAAAATTAAATAGCTTGTTGTTGAAATTAATTTCAAGTTCAAGTTACATAAGCCTCAGATAAATGTTATAAATAATATTTGTAATGCACGTTGTAATACAAGTTTATTTTTTAGGTACATTATTTATCTATTTGTGATTTTTAAATAAATGCGTTTTACGTTTTACATTCCCGACTGTTTAACGTGTCTTGCATCACTAATGTTATAAAACGTCTTTCCACTGTAACAAGTCATTCTTTATTATCCTTAAGGCATTGTAGGTCAAAGATCTAAATTGAAACGACATTGTCTTCTTTGAATATTATTCGTTCTGTATACATAACTAAACGACTACTTAGAAGTGCTATGCACATAAAGCATAATTTAAATAACATATATTACTAGAAATATTACAAGATGTATTATTTAAATTAATAAAAATTTATTATAAAATATATTTTTAATTTGCATTCAATAACATCGTAGTATATTTAATAAAGCTATTCAGATCGTGTCTTATTCGTATAAAGCCACTTGCATAATTGGCACTGAAGTAAATATATGGTACATAAATAGCACCTTTAGTAGACTAATAGATACGTTGGTAATATCTTAATTTTAAACCAGAAATGAGTAATTAAATTATAAAAAAAATTGTGATACAAAATGTAGGTATAAGTTAAAGTCGGACAGTCATAAAATTTGAATGCTAGGACGTACGAATTTTTAAGCTTCCCTCCTCATTCTTCACTCGCTCGGCCTTAAATCCGCTTATACCGGCGTTAAAAATTACCTCGGGTGCGAAAAACACTTGGAGATTTTTGTGTGCACGCGCTCGAGCGACTCGCAGGAAGGACGAGAAAGGGAGTAACTCGTACCGACCAGACTGGACGGCGGCAACGTTTTCAGTCGCGTATACGTGCGTGGTTCAACGACCCGCGCGCTCAGACTAGTCTACCTCTCTCTCTCTCTCTCTCTCTCTCTCCAACTTTCTCTCTCTTTCTCTCGGGTATAAGACAGAGACGTATAGCCGCTCGGGCTGATATCGGGCGGAAGAAGCAAGTCCCGCGTTAGCCAGTCGCGAGAGTCCAACGTTATTCCCTAAAATATGGAATGGACCGGATTTGGAAAGTGGATGAATACCGAAAGGAAAAGATTTTCGAAATCAAAATTATTAATTGAAGGATTACTGGAGAATCTGATTAAAGTAATGTGGAGAAAAACAAGCAAATACTACATGATTTCTTTATTATTTACTTACATGAATCGATTTATAGAAATACTAGTAGTCATATTCTGCAAAATATATAATCATTATTGATAGTAATCAAGTTTTATTAAATAAATAAAATAATTAATATTGAAACTTTATTAGTTCATGCTGCTTAAAATTCACGATTAAAAATGTTCTATAGTTTATTAAATTAAATAACGTTGCACTGTATAAAATAGATTTAGGCTCACATAATAAAAAAATTATAAAAATTTTGTTAATTACAAAAAATTGTATTGTTAGAAATTCTACTGCAATTATATTTTCATAAAATTTTCATAACACCGTATAGTTTATATCTAATTTTTATTCACAGGTTGTAGTTTATGATACTAAATTAATATTTACATTCGTATCAATTTACTGCCATATTTACATTTTGCTTTTCCATTAACAAACTATACTCTAGAAAAAGTCAACAAAATTTTCATTTGTATTCCACATTTTAAAATGAATATTTACAAACCAAATTTTCCAAGTAATGTTCGTTTCAATAGTATAACGAATAAATTTTCAGCACTTTTTAGGAATATGAATACAGCAACTATCCATTAATAGGCTTGAAAAACGGATACACTTTAGAGAATACTTATGTATGTATATTTTTTTCAATATGTTGAATAAATTGCTTCTCATCAAAGCACAATTGCCAATAATGTGTGCGCAGTTAATCTAAAAAATAAATTCCTTTTATTTGCCGTAAAGTAGTAAAAAAATATAAGTACAATAATACAAAAATTATATTTTATTCGTGAATAAATCTTGCTTCGGTACGTAGTATCATTAATTTCTGATAAAAGTACATAAATGTTTACATTTCCACCGTCGCATTTCTCAATAAATACAATATTAAATCCTACTTTTAAAGGTTATATGTCATTTAAAATAATTGATATTAAATTATAAAAACGAAATTAAACATAACTTATCCTAGAAAAAGCGTCAAATTATTAAAATACTAAACGTTTCACATAATATTGTCAATCGTCGTTGGTAAAGAATTGTTTGAACTACTTTTTATGTATTTTAACGGCGTAACATTTCAACCAAATTTAATTAAATAAATAACGAATTTCTTTGATGTCCATATGTGTTGACAGTTGCAAAATGAGAAAAACAAAAAGAAGAGTAAATAAATTAATAACTCAAATTAAATGTCTGGAAATGTAATCAACAAGATGCCGACAATTACGTTATTACTTATAGATTTCTTCTTATAATCTCTGCAATACTAATATAATTAAATATGTATAAATGTTACTTTATCAAATATTTAATAATAAGCTTTTAAAATAATCTTAAAAAATATAGATTACAAATAATGAAATGTGGATAGCGGAATATGATTGAATTGAAAGAAAGAAGCACATGGAGAAGAGTAAAATCAATGAATTTCTTAAAAAGTATAAAAGATTCTATACGACCGTATTAACGTCTAATTCAATTTGTGAAAAATGTAGGGAAGGAAAAGGTGGCAGCCGGGCCGTGCTAGCCCGACACCATCGGGAAAATGTCTCGCGGGGATCGACGGAGGCTTTCAGGCGCCGGCTCCATTTCGGGACAAGCTCGCGGCGCTCTATACGAAATTCCGAGTGTAATGGGTAGGGGCGTCCGACTGCAGGCAACGAACGACGGTTGACCGTTGTTGACTCGTGCAGAATTGATTACCAGGGGGTGGGGGGATAGGGTGCCCCGGAGGGAGGAAAGAGGCGAGGGGGCGGTGAAGATCAATGCTCTCCTTAACCGCATCGCCGCTCGCGCAGTTGTCTCCCTGCCCTCGACTTGTATTTACCGCCGCGGCGTGTATAGATGAATTGCAATTTGTTAGTCTCCAAATTCCTTCAAGTGAAATGTCATTCTCAATTTGAACACGATTTAACCTGAAGGATTTTCATGTCAATCATCATTGACATTGTTTATGGTTCTTTAATCGTGTAACAATTTTATTTATATGTATAATTTACTTTTCTTGCAACTTTGCAGTCATTCCCTTTTTATAATTAACCAATATTTCAATATTGATTTCCGCAAGAATTTAAAAAGTATAAATGTAACAATTTGATTTTGCACGTTCTACATACGTATTACCTATTTTAATTCAAATAAACTAGACTGATTCGATAATTTTTAAAATTAAGCATCACAATTAAGTATGTTAATATATAAATAACTTTTTTTAATTTCATCCTTTTAAACTGTTAATAAATTTCTGTAATTTATTCATACATATTTTATCACTGAATGTAACACATAATTAAATGTGCATGTTTAATTTTAGCTCTCGGACAAATATAATTTTAAGCTGCACATGGTCACAAAAAATAAAAATAAGTCATTAAAATTGAATAGCAAGTACAAATATAGATTCAGCTAAATATTTTGTAATAAATATAAACAAAAACTTTATTCAGGTGAAAAATAAATTAACAATTAAAGACCATTAGATAAATTCATTGGATATTTTGGAGACCACGTACGGATGTAAATGTAGATTTACTATAAAGTTCAAAATTTACGGCAGCATTCGACAACATTGAATGATAAAATGTAAATGTATATCGAACATAGAAAAATGTACTTCAATTGATAAAGACTATACATCTAAACACTACTTCGTCTATTAAAATTGCGATTAATAAATTTAATTGAACTTTATATTTCGAACAGTCCGCACTATTTCCTTTATTTTTCAAAATAGATAGTAACAATCTAGTTATTATATAAAACTGATAAATATTAAATAAATAAACTAGTATCAAGCAATTTAAATGTGTCAATAGTATTGTAAACAAGTCCATCGAATCAAATAATAAATCATACTGCTACTTTCTCAGTATATATATTAAATAGCTTTACTATATATCACGTTTAACTTTTAAACAAGGAAATCTATACGTTATTGAAAACGCCACAATACACATTAATCTAATAATGAAATATTCTGTGTAAAGTGATTTTTTCTATCAATCGCTAATTTGCAACACTGATAAACAAATAAAAATATTAACGATTTGTTTTATTTTAATACAAAAGAATCAAATAGAAGGTAAATATAAAATTGTAATTAACGTTTCGTCGGAAAAGTGTTCGACACAATTTCGAGAAAGCCAAGAAAATGAATTAATATGTGTATATATATGTATATATATGTATATATGTATATATTTTAATATGCGCAAGTCTATGCCACGTTCAGTTCAAGGAACGTACACTTCCGCGGTAGTTGAATCAATGATACTTAGAGCTCGCGCGGGTTTTCACATACTACGGGTTTACCGATTCATCGATTCTCCCTTTCCCTCCGTCCTTCTTTGTACATGTATACTTTGTGGATGTCCAATGGAAGACACGTGCACTAGGTCGTTTATGCCCATGTCGACCACTGGAGTATATCAATCTCACAGACTTTCTTTGTTAATAATTTTTGTACGCTCAACATTACAGGCATTAATTTCTTTCATGCTAGTCATTTCTGTACCTATTGCAATGTATAATATTATTGAATTTATCACAAGTGTAGAATGTAATTATAGGTTTATAACAGTCACTACATTACATTTTTTTTTATTTCAAGAGAGTGTAGTGTTTGCACGATTTTTAAGCATTAAATTATTTTTCCTCGCAGATAAATATTACATCGAAACGAGATAACATAAATGTTTTCTGTATTTTTCTGTAAAAGTCATCCCTTGTCGAATCAGACGTGAACCAATAATTTAAAAATGTCAAACTTTCAAACGATGTACACGTACGTATGGCATAAAAATGATTGTATCGTTAGAATTGTAGATTTTTTCATCTATAAATTGAATTTGTAAATCTAAAATAATAAATGAAAATAAATATACTATTATTAATTAAATAACTGTAAACTTTGTTTTACGAAGCTATATGTATTATATTATTTCTAGAATAATATTACAATTTAATTATAATCGCAGTAAGGTTGTTGTAATTATTTATGTACTACTTCTATCATCGATCATAGATCATAGGCATATCCGCGTTTAAATACTGCGGACCGGATTATGCTCTAAATGAATGTTCTAGTATTTCGGTTTTTCGAGTCACCGTTTGTGGCCAATCTGATGCGGTCCTGCACGTTGGTATTTATTTTTCTTCTTGACACTGCTTTGTGTACTTGACACGAACATTTCTGTGACAAATACTGATATCAAAATGTCACCGATGGCATTTGCGAAGACATAACTGTAACTTGTAAAGCGCACAATCTATTGGTAGAAAAAAACTGCAAACATTTAATTAGTACTACAGAAATATCTCCAGATGCTTCTTTTAAAAATAATTTACGTTAAGATTAGACTAGAAAAAAAGTACACTTACACCGAAAAGTTTTTCTAAAAAAGTTAACGTGAAAATGCGACAAACCTAGGACATTTGATCAACAACCTAAAAATTACTGTGACAATACAGTCACAATTGTGATGATTTTCTTACAAATATTATAACTTTTTAGGTTAATTTTCATCGACCAGCTGATACAAAAGCCACGTTTACCGCATTGTCACTTCTTCGTTCCTCACGTAAAGGACTCTATTATATGAGTTGCTTTACGAATACAACACTTTGTAATTTGTAATATTCATTAAATTTTAATTATTAATTGAATGTTAGTTGTTTTAAAGAAAAAATTACCCTAGAATGTAATTGATTGCACTTACGAAATTTATCACAATTTTTATTTACGAAATTATGAAACATTCTCGATACATATACCATATACACACACACATGTGTACATATATTTATTCAAAATATTCAAATAAAGGATTAGATCAATTTGTAAAACATTTTACAGTGTATAATTCTGGTGTATTAATAAATCTATATTAGTATAAGTAGAAAAAAAAGTAAATAAATCTAACCATTTAAGCTCATTTCGTATAGCTAACATCTCAATGCGATAGAAAAAACCAAATCGACTTTTCTGGCGCGCTGTACAAAAGCAAATTACCCCTGAGCAGACAGCATTATTTACTGCTTGGCCTGAACAACTCCAAGCCAATTTGTCGAGAGAAAAAATAAAAGTATATAGGCCTGAACGTGAATCCTTGCTCCTACGGTGTCTCTCGTCTCGTCAATTTCTCAATCTCGATCAGGTCGATAATACGCGCTTGCGGTAATAGACCTAATTAGCGAACTGTCCGTTTGACGCGAAGCGATCGATAATTGCTCGAGAGATAAGAAAAGATAAGAAATAAAATTAGAAGCGTGAGCGCGTGAAAGGAGATGCCTGTAATTTAATTTATATAGAGGCGTATCGCTATAGCACTTGTTTCTCTCGAAGATGTTGAGAAATCTTAGGAGAGACGAAGCCTTATACGTGGACAAAGCGAAATTCCGATCTGGCTTCGATTTTCTTCTATCTTAGGTTTCGCGAGTCTCCAAAGTTTTGGTGTCTCTCGAGCATGATTCTTCCCAACTTTTGTCATTCTTGCAATGTTTGTCTCCGGGGTTGTTTTTCAACAGAAAAACTTATATTAATATTTTCTGTGGTGGAAAGACTTTTCGATATGTTTTCACTTTGTTTGGATGCATTTCTTATTACATTTGGATGCACATAGTTGTCAACTAGTTAACTTACATATACGAATTTATTTAAATTTATTATCTTATTTCCAAAAAAACATGTATAGAGTATATTGCTTAAAAATTTTCGTTTCAAATATAAAAAAATTATTTTTACACAGATATATCTATATTACGTCAAATACGTTCAATACTTCTTACAGTATTTGATAACAATCGTCGCATACCATTAAATACAAAAGAAATGTAATCAATTGCTCATCATTTAAATGCATAAATCCATATAGATTTGTTGCAGTTCGGCCACGTTTCCGATACTTATCAAGATAATCAATGAATCTATTCAACCTAATAAATTCATCATGCTCAAAACCTCGAAATGTACTTCAGATGGAATCTATCCATAAATCTTAGTTTTAACAAACATAAAATTGTTTAAATTATTAGTTAAAGCCTGAGAAATACGTATCAATTAAAATCCGATTGTACGTAAAAAACGAGAAGAACAATTGAATTTTATAAACACGTTATATAGTTGTTATCTTCGAAACGGACTTGGTCCGTGCGGTTAGACACGTTCGCGGTACAGGGTGCGGGATATACCGAGCTGCTCCTGTTGCTGCGATGCAACTCGTTTCGCGGATGCTAAGCCTAATAAAACCGCACTTCGACGGATCCTAACTGTTTCGAGTGCTGAACCGGAGGAAGGGAGGTTAATTGGTGGTAAATTCTGTTAACGGGGCAGGGGGAACGGTCATATTGTGTGTTTTATTCATAGGCGAATTGATTAAACATAAGGCTTCGTTGTTTTTTAATAGAATAAACTGTAATGACTAAGATTAATCTAACACTAATAGTATTATTGATTTTTAATAAATCACTTGCAATGAATCTTTGAACTTTATATTAGAGAAAGATATCTAGTAAATCCATACTAAGAATAAACGATCTATATCTTATTACAAGTTCGATAAAAGAATTGACAGGTAAAATCCGCACTGAGAGAAAGAAATATTTGCAACAAATGAATATTTATAAACTATTAATACGCACCATGTATCGCTATTAGAGAAAAATTTCTTATGTATGAAAAATGTATGACTTAATAATTAATACGTATTCATTTGTCCCAAATACTATTTTCTTATGATATAAATATTATATTTTCAAGCTAAATTTAGTTACAAAGTAATATTTAATAAAAAAAGTTATTTTCTATTAACTCCGAAATATAAATCAATTTCACATTTTCCATAAAAATAAATATTAAGGAGCGTCTACCTTGAGCATAAGAATTCGCCCCCTTCCTCCGGCCTGTATGCTATAAATAGACGATGTTCTTGCATTTTTATAAAGTCATTCCACGCCACCTCAACAAAATCTTCCCCACAACGCGTCCCTCGCATATTCCAATTTCCTTGTCCCTTTCACCCTCGTTTCCCCTCATTTCCGCGATATTCAGATCGTCCCGTGTACTCGAAATTTTGACCTCCCTTCCGTACGCTACTCAAGCAGGATTGCTCGAGTCGGACCTTCGAAATGTCCTCGAATTCTCGCGCGCCGTTTGCTCCAAAATCCCTCTTAGTCTCGTTTCTCGATTACCGTACACTACGCCGATCTCTTGTAGGTGGGGAAATTTCCATAAGGAAAGTTTGCAGAGTCAAAGGGACCGGGAAAGAACTTGATACGCCCCAAGTAATAGGAGGCGCGCGAAGGGAATTATTCCACCTGGTGTATTATTAATTTTCCGGAGCTGAGCGGAATCCGGCTAATTTTATAATTTAAGTCATTTACATTTTCGGGAACCTATATCTTATTAAATATTTACTTGTTTTTATTGTTAACATTTTGGAATAACACAATTAATTTATTACAACGTTGTCCATTACCGAACGTGCAGCACAAAATTTGATTAATAAATTAAAGGCTATTTATTATTATCCGTTCACGGATGCTAACGAACATCGTGTTATACAATTTTGATTATTAAAAATTTTCTCATTTACTTTTAGCATTGATTTCATAATTTGCTTAATAACAATTTAGTGAAATATTAACATAAATTTTTTCATGTAGGTATGTTTTTTAATACAACTTTCCTTTTCCTATTTTGCTTAAATAAAATAATTATTTAACATATTGGTACGTATTTTTAATTATGATTTTTTAAGTAAATTTTTATATTTGATATAAATATTTACGGAAAATTTTGCTACTGAACATTATATAATAATAATAATAAATATTGTTACGCGTACAAATAAGTGTTGTAATACTCGGCCAGTATCGAAATGTAGGTTATATATTGTTGTTGTATAAAACAGATGAATATAGCTATTTGATTACTTAGTTACCAGATGATTATTAGCAACGAGTTTTCAATTTAGTTTTTTATACGCACGTTACAAAACATATTTCGTTATTACTAATTATTAAAAATATAATTCTAATATTATTAAAAAAGCGTAAAAGTGATTTTTAATTATTTTCTCGCGTGATTTATTGGTTTGGGCGATAACAAATATTTTATTAAATAAATCAATTTACTATAAAATTAGTTGAATAAGATAGATTGTATAATGTTAATTATATTTATTAATTTTGTAGAAGCTACAAGAGTATTATTAGTTTACAAATGTAGTATTACATACTAATTGAATTTCAGTTTGATCGCTATTTTAATAGCTAATGTATTTTCTGCTTATTTATAATAATATATAATACTAAGCATAATACCGGATGTAAAAACGACATAAATGTATATGTATTTCCATTTTTATTCATTATTTTGATAACATACGGATTCAAAAACTTCTTCCATTTGGATCGACTTACATAATTATACCAATGCAACGATCCAATAATGTAATTATAAAAACTGTATAACAAAACTTACATTTTAACAGGATAAACATTTTAACGGCACAATTATAATCGAATAAAGTATAATCAAAGAAAGTAATAAAACCAAGAAAATTTTCCAGAATGATATTTTGTAGGTCGCGAATTTTCCTGTGTGTTAAAAAAGTATGCGTGAATTTTCTGTTCCACTGGCTGGACAACGCGCGTAAACAAATATTTAATCAATTTCTGTGTACGACGATTAATCATCCCAATGATTGGAGGGTATCAATCAGCCGTCTCGATTCAATGAGTGTAGAGCCGAATGAAATTCCATGAAATGGTTGGAAAAAAATGAAAAAGAAGGTAAAATTACGCGGTATAATGTGGAATCTCGGAATATATTTGATAAACGTATTTGTACTATATAAACATTTAAATTCGAAGCGCGTATTAAATTTGTTATGTGTGGGCTTTAATATACGTGGATAGAACTTGGTATGTTGAAATAAATTTTAAAAGTAATAAATATTTTTATTATAAACGATTGGCAGATATTTTTTATATGATTATCTGTATCGATAAAAAAGTTCCAATTTAAATTTTGTTAATGCGGATTCTTTAAAATTATTCAGTACGACGAATTAAATTTTAAATTTGGTAATTATAATTTAGTTGTACAATTAGATTAATATCATTTACTAGTAATAACATAAAATTAATCCTTATACATGTGTTCGTGAACATATTAATACGATGCTGAATAATTTTTAAAATATATTATGAATATCATGACTTTTTAGGAAGCATAAAATTTTATTCCGGAAGTCATAAAAAAGTGTACGGAACCAAGTAACAACAGCAGCTTGGTTTAAAAAACATCGCATTAAATAACATAAAATAACTAGCTACTATATTCATTACATAATTGTTTATATATAACGGAACTCATAATGGAATTTTATGAAAAACAATACACAAATCGTATATGCTGCTCCGAAATAAAAAAATATTCTTTTTACCTTTTATAGTTGATATAAAAATACCTATGTTCACGAAAGTTGCTAAAGTTTTTTCATTACAAAATTGAAGTAAAATTGTGAACATTAATACTTGTTATTCTCGTTCCAGTAAAAGTTCTCCTTTTGAAAAGTGAATTGTAACTTATTATACAATTTAGAACGATAATTTGAAATTAAAAATTAAAATACTGATTCATAATCAGTTAAACTTAAAAATTTACATTAGTGTATATAGAATTTACTAACTTATATAAATTGTTAAATATATTTAAAAAATTAATTAAGTGTCGTACGTTAGAATATCAGCTGGTCCATAGATAGAAGAATTTTGGCGGAGCCGGTTCAAATATTTATAAGCTGAAAGTGCAAATCAATTGTTATATTAAGATATTTGGATTAATAGTAACAGAACAATCTTGTACAAAATAACCTTTGAGTTTCCATTGATGTTTTGAATAATATCCATTTTTGATGCTTATCCATTGATCGACTTGGTTATAAAGACGTCGTCAATGAATAAAATATACGTACGTCTATTAATCGAAATATCTAAAATAGAATATAGTAGGATAGAGACTAAAATTATCGTAGATGAATGACAGGAGAGTCAGGCATACCGAGCAACCAATGCACAATCGGACAAAAGCCATGAATCAGCCCTGGTGAATGCAGGAGGGCTCTCAAATGGTCGAATTCCCGCGAAATAAGAGAAAAAGGGTTTTCAAAACAGAATACAACTACGTTCCGAGCAACGTGTCGCAGAATCGATCGAGAATTCCCGAGCGCGCGGGCGCGATAATGACGGGGGGAATTTCGAGAGTCGAGAGGTGAGAGGCGAGAGCCGAGAGAGACAGAGAGAGAAAGCAGATCGCGAAATTACACCGCAGCTCGCCATACAGGGAGATTCTCGCGCGTTCCGCGGGCAGGCATTAATCTCATCGACGGGACGTATTGGGTGATTATGGGCCACCCACTCTAACACTGTACACGATCCGCGCCAACGCCCTTAGAGAGAGGACGCCGCTCTGGAAAGAGGAATGCCCCGTAGATTTTGCCTAGGGCGGTGTGGGTTGATGTATGCGCACGCCTGCGTGTGCTTCCCGCGTTGATATGATTTAGGAATCGCGCTCTCCCTCTCACCCGCACGGTGTCTAACCGAGCCCGCGCGTTAATTCATGCGAGTCTCTGCGTCTTTGTTAAACTAATATGAAACCCATATCCCACCGTCTTTCTTCTTTCAACCAACTTGAATCAACTCAATTTTCAATTGTTTCCCAACCATTTACACTTGATGTAAACAATTCATTTCTCTAATTTTACTTTAATATCACTATTTTCCTCTTTCAAGGTAAATGTATCCACCTGTGGAAATAGTAAACAAATTATTTTTTTAAACGAGATTGAATATATATATATATATATATATATAATCATTATTATCGGGTGAAACATTATACGGTTACTTAATTTTAAATAAGTTTCTTTAATATGTCTCACGCAACAGTAAAAATTAATTTGTTAAATTTATTAATAATTCTCAAGTCTGCTCTTAAATTTTGGTTCAATCGTTTAAATTTTTATTTTTAATTAAGTTTAAATTCGTAATTATTTTCTTATTGTAATTTTTGCTTTTAACTTTATTCAAGTTTAAAATATACAAAATTATTCAAGGTTAAATTATTTTAATACATTTTTGTTTAAATATGCATATTTATATATAAAAATATGCGAACAAATTTTATTTTAAATGGGTATGTAACTGTAAGGCGCTTATTCAAAGTCAGAACAGTTTTTAGTTTTTATTAGAGTTGTATATAAATCAATATTCTAGTCAAATTTTAAATATACTACAGCTGAATCAGACGCGTTCAGTGTGCAAGATACAGCTCGAATTTTATTTTTATTTTCTGTTATAAATATTATAAAAAGTCTTCGAAATATAAATATCTGTTTACTTCCACTTAATTAATTGTGTTTTTCTCAGTTATATTTTTGCTCTTACAATTTTTTTCGTCAGACAACGTAATTATTTAAAATCTACAGGTGCAGTCAACTATACGCCAATTATTTTTTGATTATATTAATGGAAACAATATTAGCAGCATTGCAATTATTCACTATGTAACTTCTTTTTCGTTTTATCGGACTATCATTAATATACAAATATACAACTAAAACAAACATGTTGCACTTAATGTCTTATAAAGTATTTGTTGTATATTTTAAAAATATATGAAATTGTGCACAATATATGCCAAATTTACTTTCTACCGTTAATTTATATTTTATGTATATTTTATGCACGTATAAGAAAATAAAGTCTTCGTGGAAATTATTACGCATGCGTACGTTTGTGCACTTATACCTTAATTTAATCAAGTTTGTGTTGAAATTTATGAATGAGAATATATCTTTACGGGTATATGTACGTGAGGGTGAATTTCTAGAAATTTCCTTTACGTGTGAAAATACGTTTAACGCGTTATATACAGATATATACGCACGTGTGTGCACGCACACATGCACGCACACATGCATATATTGTTATAATTTAGGTTACGAGACACAATATGAACATTTCCAAATTTCCCGTGAAAATTCGATAATGAGTTATTAATTTGCATAAATTATTCTATGCAAAGTAATAATACATTTTCATTGAAATGCCGAAATGTTTTTTTAAGATATTTTCTGCTCTTGCAGAACGTGTTAGAAAGTTTCGCGAAGATCAATACCGGATTGGCGTACAAAAAATGCGAAAATGACTGTGCTTCGGAGATATCAACTAAAATTTTTATTTGAAATGAATTATTTTAATTTATATACATAGATAATTATCAACTTAATATTATCTGGTATTTAAACCAATCAGTAGTACTAGTATTTTATGTATCATTGAACAGAAAAGGGTTACTTAAAAAATGTATTACGTACAAATTATAATTATATTGTAGAAAGAACCATTCAAAAGACCATGATTTATGTAATAATATTATTTGTTTATAATAGTATAATATAATAACTTTCAATTTAATGTAGTGAATTGTTAAATGAAGCTAATGAAAAGTTACTTATAAACGAATAAATGTCTTTATAATCCATTCTACGAGTTCATATACGTCTTCCTTACACTTTCACTTGGTTAAAATTCTCTATTTTTAAGCCATCCACTCGCACCAACAATCAGCTTGAAAATAGTGCCGTACAGACAATGGCAAGTCCGATTGTCCGTGTGTCTCTCCCGTCCGTCTTACACCCTCCTCTATTCTCCTTCTGCGCGTGGCGCTCGCCAGGACAGCTGCCAAGATTTACTGGGGTTACGTGACCTTCCGTCCACGAAATTAGGCCGATTCATCATCGCGAACCTCGAGGAGCCGTGCCGATGTCCGTAGCCGAGACTCCAAATTCAACCTCGATTTCTGGGACAGGCACGCACAACCCGGCAGAGACGGGAGACCCTTTTTTCGGTTATCCCAGGTCATTGTTTTTGGCTCGGCGGTTTTCGATGACTTCGAGGAAGGGATAAGTACTATCGGAGGCGGGGGGGGGGGGCATGGATTCGTTGCTCTACTTTTACAAAAATTGAATTGCACGTTCAATCGAGCGAATTTTTCCGTTGCAACCCGTGCTTTCGGCGTTTAAATTTAATCGAGCTTTGCAATGTATTTTTATTCTATACCTCGTAACTATATATTTCTCTCGTTTCTTTTTACCATTACGGTCTAATTGTTTCTAAATGACGCTAAAGTGATATTACAGAGAAATTCGAGGGAGCTTTTTTATACGTACGTTCCGTGCTCGCGTTTGTTGTTGAATTACATAAAAATGAAGCATAAGCAACTGACTGCAAAAGTGTAAAATATTCAATTATTCTGCTACGAGGTAAATAAAAAGAAACACATGTACAGTAATACATTTCCACTCTTAAATTCTAAACATATATTACTTTTTACTACTTTTAAATAGGATTCTCTACTTTCCGTGGTGTAGATAAAAGATTACATTCATTTACTATTTTGTTCCAACCATTCCTTTATCTTTGAAAAAAAAAGAAAAAGAAAAAGAAAAACAATAACGAATTTGCAGACATAAACATATAGTGTAAGAACATTCCCATAAAACGTGGAGTCCGCAATTTTTGTGGTAAAGGGAAGCTAATGCCGCTTATTCATACCCGTGTAGAGTCTCGCGCGTCCAATATAAGCGAGGCCCGCAAAGCACACATTTACTCGAACACGCGAGCGTCGATACCAACACCCACGCAGAGAGGTTGCGCGTGAATGCACACACAAGTTTAGAGATTATCTTGTGAGTGATAATACGCTCAGAGTTGGCGGGACACGCGCACTCGCGCATACCTCATGACGCATGGCCGAACGTTTGATCAACTGAAGCCAAATTGACGCTCTGCCTCATTAGTTAATTAAAAGATATGAATTGCTCGACAATCAGTTTGAAGGATAAGTTTACATTCCCGGTAATATTATTATATCAAACTGTTTATTATAACTTTCCCGTGTTGGTCTTGATTATACGTATTATTTACATTTCTAGCTTCAGTGTGTACTCACGCATTACAATGTTGTTTACTCATTTTTATTCATTCCAGCTGCCTCGACTTTATTTCTTAATTGTCGCTTTATTTGTTATATTTACATATTTCATTGCACAATTGGTAATCCAATTTTATTCGAAAACTAAAAACTTGTTTTTCACGCGAAATTTACAGGATATTGTCTATCTGGTACATGAGTATATTTATCCGTCTGCAATGTCTATAGTTTACTTTACATTGTAGATATTATACGATTATTTATTTAAACTCTTCTTTATTTCAATACAGGCATTTTTGATCCATCGAGAACTATTATTGCCTATCGTTTACATGTAATATCTACAATATCATAGTCACGAGCTATTCGATGTAATTTTTGTTGTATTTCACTATTTATTCACACTGAAAAATATGATCAATTGTGTGTTATATTGTTATAATAAAACGTAAATATATACTCGGACTATCGTAATTTTTATTATTTTTTACAGTAACTTTAATTACAATCGTATTAAAAATTGACGTGCACATCCCTAGTAGAAATCAGAACATTTATACTAGTCAGGAAACTAGTTTATGACTAAAAATAAATGGGACAAAATAATGTTTATTAAAATGGCCAAAAACCGTACAATTATTATCAATCATTAATGTAGGAAATTATATACTTTTTATAGAAACTAAGAAAAGACTATGAAATAGCCATCAAAAACATATGCACTTTTAATGTTACTTAAATGAGCAGAAAATGCCCATGACTATAAGTGATTATACTCCCACTTTTTGCACATTTAATGCTAAATTTCAAAATATTTTATAGGAATATAAATACTTACTTTGATATAGGAAATGTCCTTATTTAATGGTTTTTTAATATTATTTGACATTGCTCTTTTTATCTCGCATATCGCAAACTCAAAATGTTTGGGTTTCGAGGTTAGCGGCCTATCAACCATTCATAAAACGTTTTTTGACTAGAAACTGGCCATTTTGTCAAAAATGGCTAATAACTCCATTGTTAATGCCCAAAAAATGCATTCTGCTAACCTTAGAATGCTTAATTTCTATTGGGTTCCTAGTATAAATGAAAGCATTTATGTAACCCTTTTTTTTACCAGAAACTGGCCATTTGATTAAAAATGAGCAATTTTTTTTTAAAGCATTTACGTAGCGTTTTTTTGACCAAAAACTGGCTATGCGATAAAAATGGCCAATGAATTCGTAATTAATACCCAATAACTGTTTTTAGCTAACCTCAAAACTAAATTTCTACTAGGGAACCTAACCTCTAAATGGCAATAAATGATTGACATAAAGATGAATGTGCGATTAAGTTAAAAATTTTAACAAATAAAATAAATTAAGCAATGAGTTCTGGAAGTAAAAGTAGCACCAAACGTGTGCAAAAATATCGGTTTCTTGCAAAGAAGTTAAAAAAATTAGACAATGCTAAATTAAGTGTTAATGTGCAAAATGAGAATTGTAGTACAAATCAAGAGTATGTAGAAAAACAGCAATATGAGCAGTGTACTGGATATTATGTGGATGAAGCAAGTGATAATGAAGATTCAGATGATATTAGTGCTATTCATAATGAATGGAATGTCATTAATGATGACAGTGGAAGTGAACTTTCTGAAGGAAACACTGAATCCGAAGAGGAAGTCACTGATTGTGATAAAGTGCTAAAGACTGATGAAGCACCAGAAGTGACAGCTCTGAGAGAATGGGCAGTGGTATCTAGAATACCTAACGTTCACTTAGACTCACTGTTATGTATTTTAAAAGAACGATTATTACCACAACTCCCTAAGAATTCTAAAACTTTTTTGCGAACAACAGAAGCACAGTATGTAGTTGACAGTATGATTGATGCAGATAATTTAAAAGGACAATTTGCCTATTTAGGTTTAAGGAAAGGAATTTTATCATGCATTAATGCTAAATTACATACAAATAATTTAATTCAAATTGATTTTAATTGTGATGGTGCTAAATTTCACAAATCAAGTCCTTCCACTTTTTGGCCTATTTTATGTAAAATTCATTATCAACCAGATATTTATAAGCCATTTCCAGTTTGCGTATTTGATGGTCACGGTAAACCAAAATCAGTTGAAGAATACATGAAGCAATTCATTGTTGAGTTAAATGATTTACTTTCAAATGGTCTCATTATTAATTCTAAAAAATTTTTAATAAGGATTAGATGTTTTATTTGTGATACCCCTGCTCGAGCATTCTTAAAATGTATTAAAGGCCATATGTCATTTGATGCTTGTGAGAGATGTGAAGTAAAAGGGCAAACGATTGATCATACTGTTGTTTTTCTTGGGCTTAATTGTCAGAGCAGAGATAATAAACGTTTTAGACAATTTTCTGATGTGAATCATCATAACAGTGCTTCTCCTTTACTTGCAATTGAAAATTTAGATTTAGTGAATCAATTTGTACTAGATCCTATGCATCTTATTTACTTAGGAGTGATGGCTAGATTGTTTGAACGTTGGATGATAGGAAACAAAACAAGGATAAGCGCTAATCAGAAAAGTGAGCTTAATCGTCGAACTGAGTTTATAAAGTCTGATATTCCACATGAATTTCACAGAAAGCTTAGATCTACTGACTCGTATGATAAGTATAAAGCTGTAGAATTAAGATTTTTTTTACTCTATTGCGCTCCAATTGTACTAAAAAAACTATTAAATAATCATTTGTACAAGCATTTGTTGTTACTTCATACAGCATGTAGAATGTTGTCAAGCGTCAATGCTATTGATTACATTGACCAAGCTAAAGAATATTTAAACATATTTGTTGAGCAATCGAGAACTTTTTATGAACCAACATTCATTACACTAAATGTACATAATTTAACCCATCTAGCAGATGATGTAAAAAATTTTCAAACTGATTTAAATTCCATAAGTGCATTTCCATATGAAAGTGAATTAGGAAAAATAAAACACTTTTTACATTCTCCTCACAGAAAAATTGCTCAGTATTGTAGACGCATACATGTTGAAAGAGAGATATTAAATCAAGTACCGGAATTACCAAAACAAATATTTGTTATTAAAGAAAGCGTTTTAAAAGGAATTATTGCAATCAATTATCAACAAAATTACTTAACTATTAAACATCCTGACAATACAATTTTATTGCATAACGGCATCGTTGCAAAAATTTATAAAATTATGCACTTTGGTGAAAGATTTGTTTTACAAATCACAAAATATAAAATAAAGGATTCCATTTTTAACTATCCATGTGATTCAGCACTATTAAATAGTTATGAGGTAGAAGAAGAAAGGTCACAAGATAAAATCTATGTAGACATTACTATGGTGCACCGCAAATTAATAAAATTCCATTTAAATTTCTCATCTATTGACAAGCAACGAATTTTTGTTGTGCCGCTAATTCATTAAGCAGTTAAAAGAAAATTAGAATTATAATTTACACTTTCAGTTAACTAATAGTATAATGTATAATTTTATAAATTAATAATTTTATTGTACGGCTACATAATCAAACAATTAAAAGAAAAGTACAATACAAATTTTAAATACAGTTTAGGACTCCAGAGAAGATGTATAAATGAGATATTGATTGGTAAGTATCTATAAAATACGCAATATTTTAAATTACTCTTAAGTTGTATTTTAAATTTAATTTATTCAATGCTAATTTGGCTTTAAAACAAAAAAAAACACTATCATAATTTGTATATATAAGCTATTAACATATTTATGACTCAAATAATTGATGCATGGTGCTCCAAGTTAGCATTAGATCAAATAAATATGTCACTTAGTTGTCAACCAATTAAAAAAATAATGTTTATTACAATACAGTAATATTTATAATTGATAAAATTAAGTAAGAAGCGAAGCTTTATTTAATATTACATTTCCTATTGCAAATAGTACTTTACTTATTTATATAATAAATATAAAACAAAAAGAAGAAAAATCAGAAAATATTACTAAAAGAAAAGGCATTACGGATAAGATATTTAGTAATATTTATACATGCAGTTAATATAAATAAATTGAGACTTTACAACTTATATTTTAAACAATTTAAGAACTATAAATGGCATTATAGAATAAATATAAATCCATGTTTACTTTAATCAAATATGAAGTGACATTTTATTTATCTTATAAAGTAATATGTAAAGAAACACTGAATATATTATTAAGATCACATTGGATTAAATGAGTGTCTAATGTTTTTTCAATTCACTATATATATAAATCAGCATACAACACGCTCACTAAAGAAATATTATAAATAAACACAAATTTACACTTAATTTTGAAACATCAATTATGTATTTTCACTCTACTAATCTTAGTTGTGTTGTTTTCTAAAATTCTTCTTTTTTGGTTAGGTTAGCGTCAATGTGTGTGCACGACCGTCAACAAAGTTCTTGAATTAGGTTGGCACCGATTGTTACGCGCATGCCCCGAGCCGCCTGAGCGTGGAAGGTCAAATAATTTAAAATAGCCGAAACATGCGTGGAAAATGGTTTAAACGTTTATAATTGTTGATAGGTGAGCTGCAATTTCGTGGAAAAAACATGTAAAGCAAACGGATTTTTGCAGTTATTACTTATACACTTTCGGTTAGTCGAAACAATTTGTTTGCGTAAACGTGTAAGTATAGTCGATCTTTTTACATATTTATAAAAAATAACAAATTTAGTATTTTGCTTTATTAAAATAATATCAGAAATGTATTAAGTAATACAGTTTCTTGTAAACTTCCTATTAACCTCACTTTTGAAATTCAATTTGGTATAATTATAATAAATAATAATATATTGCAATTTTACTAGAATTTTACATATTTATTTATTAATTCATATATTATATTAGAACATCAATTCAAAAATAACTAATATTATGATGTCACACACACACACACACATATATATATATGTACATATAAATATGTGTGTGACATCATAATATTAGTTATATTTGAATATTATGTTCTAATATAATATATTAATTCATAAATAAATATGTAAAATATTACCAAAATTGTAATATATATTACATTTTATTGTAGACATAATAAACCTAAAGTTTATCATATATATAATGTTAATAAACGTTTCAATAATTTTAGGTTTACAATGGATAAAAGGAAAGGAAATAAACTGTCTGCATATTATGTTGTTGAATTTATTACCAGAGGAAGGCAGCCATCCATCAAGAAAGTAGATGTAGTAGTAGGTTCGTGGCTTTTTATAAACAATAAGAAGGCAGCAACACGATTTCCTGAAGCTCCATATAATAATTTACAAGAGTTTTTGATAAATCAATCACCAGCACTGTCTACTTGGCCATCATACAATGTCAAAATAAGAGGTCGTGCAGGTAAAATTGCAATTTAAATTAAAATTTATATTTTACTATTTTCATGTGTATATAAATTCTTTTATTTAATTATTTTATTTAAAATTATGATTATTTATAGATTATTATTGTTTTCAGAAACATTGGATGAAGCGTTAGCAAAGCTATCGGATCTTAATCAAAAAGAAACAGCTTTAAACCATGTCTTCAGGAGAAAGTGCTGCAGATGTGGAACAAAATGAATTACATACTATTCGTAAAAGTCAATTTCTGCAGCAAGCTGACACATTCAGCAATAGAATTGCTGCTTCAACGTCAGCTTCAGATGTCAGTTCAAAACAATTAGAAGGTAATATCTATACTATTTACTTGTAAATTTATTTATTATTATTTAAAATTTTATAACGTTCAATAAAAATATATAAATTAATTCATAAATTAAATTTTAATTAATTGAAGATTGTTGGATAGATTATTATATATATTATTATTATAGATATTTTACATATTTAGTAATTATAATTTATCATTTTTATATATAATTTGTTACCATTAAATTTTTGCAGCTTCATTAATAAAACAAGGAAGTATAACAAAACAAATTAGTATACATGGAATAATGAATACTGATAATCTAACTAAAGAAGCCGAAAATTTTGCAGAAACAGAGAATGAGAGTGATGACGATTTTGATGCTGATACTGAATTCACCTTCGCACGTCAAGATTCTACTTTAAGTATTGCAAATAATGCAACAGTAAATAATTTTGCAACACTAAAGGATAAAAGAAGTACCACTGCAACTAGTAAGGATGTCACTCTCTCTGGTAATTTGATGAAATTATCAGAATAAATATATTCAATTATTATTCTAAAATCATTTAGTTGCAAATCTTGAGTATCTAAAAGCATAATTTACTTTAAACTTATTGTAATCTTTTATTGTGAAAATATTTTATCGCGAAAAATGTTAATAAATATTTAGCTTATGTATTCTGTATAGTTTAAATTAATTATTGTTTTAGGTTCAAACATTAAAAGAAATTGTATTTCTCGTGGAATAACAAATGACGGCTTTGTTAACGATGATGACTTCGAAGACGTAGGTTTTACTACAAACAACACAAATAATAATGCACGAATAATAAGTTTTGGATCAGCTACAAATAGAAACAATGCTTCTGAAATTATTAAGAATATCTCAAAGAAACGTCCAGTCCTCTTTCCTGGTAATTTGATCAAAATATTAAAATATAAATAAGTTAAAACAAAAAAACTTGTGTAGCCTTAATAATGTAACATTTAAATTTAAATTAATTGTTCAATAATATTGTATTATTGTTTGTTTTATGAAACTGTATTTTATTGTAAATTATTCAAAGTAATATTAACAAAACATTTATATTTACTAGAGCAATTCCAATCCTAGTAAATTAAAAATTACTCTAGAAAGTGTTAACAGTAATCAAGTAAATAAACAATAAAGTACAGTTTTTTTAAAGTTTAAAATGTTATTATATTGATGTTTAGATTTGAAGTATGACTTTGGTTGTAACATAAAATATATGTAAAATTATAGAAATAGTAATTTTATAATAGATTTCTAAATATACTTTTTTTAAAGATTCAGCCCAATCTAGAAACTACAAAAAAAGCAGAAATGATGTATCAAAGAAGCCTAATTTTGAGGACCTTATTCTTGGTAACAATAATGTTTTAATTTTCAATCGATACAATTTATTTTCTTTTGTACTAAATTAATTATTTTTTAAGATCAATTAACGAAATTATCGACTGCTTTAATGGAGCTACAATCAAGTAATAAAATTATCACTGAAGAACTGCTCAATATAAAATCGTTACTAATGCAGCAAAAAAATGTAGATATTAGTTTTGTAGACAATGGTAAACAACTTGCAGAAAAGTATTCATATGAAATTCCTTTTACATGTGCAAGAAGTTTTCAAGAATTTGATAACGAATTGGCAAACCCAAATTCATCTTTATGCGCAGATGTTGTAAGTAGGGTAAAACATGCAATGAAATAAATCAAATTTTTTCATAGATACAAGTGTATTGAAAATAACGCAATTTAAAATGTGTATTGTAGAAAACAATATTGGCTTCTGGGCTCGATAACAGCTTAGTGATCTCTAAATGTATAGTGAAAATGATGAAAATGTTTTTATCTAAGGATGTTGCTGCTACGTATACGGCGGTCAAGCAAGTAAAGGGAAAGAAGGTCGTTATGATGAACACAAATTTTTATTCTTGCATAGAAGGTACCTATTAATTTGCGTCAAAATATTGTACTGTATACTTATTATTGCTTATATTTACTTTTACACTTTCAGGCATTATAAAACAGCATCGTATATCATCGAAATTGAGTATTGGAGATCAAGAGTTTACTTCAGCTTTAAGTAATGTATTGACAAATGCCAATGCGTGGAAAGACTCAAATGTTTTTAGCAGGAAAAATAAGCAGACCAAAGTACATATGTCAACTAATAATGATAATAACGAAAAGGATGATTCAATGAAAACCGATAGCAGTAGTAAAGAAAACGACTTGTTAAGTAGTGATGGGAGTCGAGTAATTAATTATAAAAGAAATGTTCTCCATGAAAAAAATGATATTGAACAAGACGAGTTGTTAGGAATATATAATCTACTTCCAGTATGTGAAAACGATAGTGGAGATTATTATTTAAGTAAGTTGAATCAAGACCAATCGTAATTTTATGAAGTAAATTAAAAGTTTTAGATTTTTCTATGTGAGCCCTTTCTCGACGTTGTACCAATAGTAAATATTCTTTTAAGACATTATGATTATTACATATTAATAACAATTTATTAAAAAATATTTTTTATTTTATAGCATATTTGTTATATTTGTCATTCTCACTATATGTATTAAATATCAATCTATACCCGTGAATTAATAAAATTTTATAAATTTTACATTGTGTCTCTATTCATTCAGAATTTATGCAAACACAGATATTTGTATTTTTCTTATGAATTAATAAAATGTTAGTAAAAATTACGATTATCATCAATGTTACTCTACGATTGATTATTTATAAAACACGTTTTTATGTTTTATAAAGAATTACTCGCGAAGAAACATTGATGAAAAACGTATTATTACAAACATTTATAAATTCATAAGTATATAATCTCTAGAAAAAGCCTAGATATACGACATAAATTGGCCAAAACCTAGTTATCCTTCGTATAAATAACATAATTTGACATGTTATAGATAGTTTTTGGGTATTTTTTTATACGATTCGCGCATATTTTCTTCGTCTACAATATTTCAACCTCCTTTTTACGTAAAAAATGCCAATTTTAATGAGACATTTTCATTGTTCAAAAAAGGGAAGAAAAAACGTTTCATAAATACCGAATAGATAGCTAGATGTAATGGCCAATTACGAGCTAGTAACGAAGTGAAAATGGCCAATTTTTAGTCTAAAAATGGAATCAGTTTCCACCAGGGATTTTGATATTTGCTAATGATAATTATGACAATCCGGGTGTGCATTTACTTTACTACAAAACATAAAAATTTTTAATACAATATTTCTCTTCGTGCACATTTGATATAAAACATCAAATAAAAATCAATCAAAAACAAATGAAAAGCATCGTACAAAGGCCTGACTCTTTGGAAACTATTCTGTCCATAGAAAGTTCATTGGGTATACGTATACAAAAAGGATGAAATAAAACTAGCTATAGATATATTTATATAGGTGTAGTAAAAATATACAGACGAAACGGAGTCATATAATTTGGTAATGCAAAACCCTAACGGTTTAATCGAACATTCGACACCAATTATCTAAATATTCAATTTCCTGTGGTGTTGCGGTGGCGCGTGTTGACACGAAATCGTCCGTGTGCGCGCGAGAGAAGAGTACGACAACATGGTGCGCAAGGGTCGGCCACTGCGCTCACGCGATAAGGTGCCGCGACGCAAATAAGCTGGCATGTGCTACTCGGAAAGTCGGTGTATTTCACGAGAGAGACGCAAAGTCACGGCAAATATGCGAACCTGCATATACGCGCACTGACTCGAGAGTAATTGCGCGGAATAAAAGATAGTAGGGTAAATTTAGTTGATTAGTTTCACGTCGACTACTGGTGCGGATATTCTCGACCCGGTAATTAGACCCCAAGAGAAAATGAAGATATTGAAATCGTCGGTTATACTATATTCTCTTCTGGATCGCTAATTGAATTGTTGCGTCGGGTAAACTATAAATACCTATACATACTTCTTTCTTCCATTGTTTCACAGCCCAATGAAACATTATATTTACCGAAATTCGTTTTCCAATTTGAGATTGACGTGATACTCAAACGTGAACTAGTATTTTCTCTATTATACTATTATTTTCAAACAAATGGTGAAAATAATCTTTTCACTTGTTGTGGGTTTTCTAATTTGAAAACTACAATACGTTTCACTACTATATGCACGCACCGCTTAATATTCTTTATTAAATCTACCATTTCGACAAACGCGGCGAAGTAGGTGAATGCTCATTAAATTTTTTAGGAAGGTGCTATCTTGGCCGCAGTCAGAAGAAGGTGCTATTACGAGTTACCGTTGAAGAAGGCGCTAATTCGCATGCAAAGTTTTCAGTCAATACTTTGAATTTGTATTATTGAACATGCTTTCACATTACAGTTTATATTTTTTTTTAATTCAAGTAAGTTTCTACGGATGCGATTTCCTGTTTGCCAAGAAGATAAAAAAATCAAATCAGAGGTACTGACTTTAAATTCTCGAAAAAGAACGAATGAATTAATCCCCTTTTTAGCCGAATGCGAGTTAACCCCTTTTTTAGTAGAGTACGAGTTAGCCCCATTTTTTTAGCCGTAAGCGAGCACCTTCTTCGTCGCGATCATCGATTTGTAGAGGTCAACATTTTTTCACAACATGCATTTGGAAACTTTATTATACACAAAAGTACTTTACTTCCAAAAAAATCTTTTATATGAAATCGATTATTGCACAAACTCTTTTATTTCAATGTCTATTCTTCGCACGTAAAAGACGTCTGGGATAAAGTAATGTCTATAAGTTTTAAAAAATTGAAATAAATTTTACTTTTTAATAAATTGTAAGTTAAAACCGAATATAAGTATTAATACAATTAATTTTTTAACAAATATATCGGACATTTTATGCAAATTACTAATTTAAAACCATTTTACTCATTTATCCCATAAGGAGATAAAAATAATTTAAAATGTAGTAGCGGATAAATTTTGTAATAATTTTTCCAAAACTCCCTTGAGTATACATTCAGAATATTTTAAAAAAGAATGTACTATATTGGTTATACCATTTTAAATTTTGAAATTTCATGATATTCCAATTTCGCGAAACTCTTATACACTAGAAAATATTCTCGCAATATTTTACGAAAGTAATGTATAAAAAATGTTTTAAACTTGTCAAAATTGATGTATACATCACAGTAATATATGCATGTAAAAATGGGAAATAAGTGAATTGTGACAATTTGGAAAGAAAAGATTCCTGAGAGCGACCTGTACAATTCACACAGTTGAAGGAATACAATTGTATTCTGCAAAACTTGACACCCTCGCTAAAACTTTAAACAACAGAGAATAGGAAAAAAAGTATCTCGAAAATTCATTACTAAATTCAGCATTTCCTAAATCACTTCCTGTGTTAATTTTGGGAGCGTAAGCACCGCAAAGGACTAACTCGGGAAGTGCTTTAAAACGTACCCACTGGCACATGAGCTCCGGAATTCTGCACGTAAAATTCCGGCCACTTCATTCCATTCCTCTCTTTTTCGAGCTCCTACTCCACCTCCACCCTCCCCCAAGCATACCCACGCATGCAGACACACACACCCGCACACATAAGTATATACAACTACATATACATGTATACGCACACGTACAGCCATTTGTCGAAATTCAGCATATAAGCGGATCCTCGTCGGCACGGGTTGGTATTAATAATCGATGACCGGACAATCCGTCGCACCAGTTGAATGCCCATTGTCTTCTATTCAGTTGCGCATTAACTCATTGGCCCGTCCCTGCCACCTGATCCTCTAGATGTTCTGCCAAAAAAATCGTTTAATATATCTATTACTTTCTAAGAAACATATTGCAAGAATTGTGCAATAGAAGACGAGTCCTTGCTGTTAATGATAAAATTTAAATTTTTATTTAAGATTTTTCTTTAGAATGTTACGCGAGTAGGGATTCCGAATTAGCTATATACCGATAACGTGAAATTTGTTATGACCTGAAAACATATATACACCAAATTATTATATTTGCTTTATTTAATTGTTTATATTGTTCACATTCTATTTTTAAATAAAAAATTCAAAGTATTTAAAATTATTAAAAATTAATTAGTTACCATGATTTGCTGGTAGAATGGGTAACGCACCAACCTCCACCGGAAAAGTTCCGTGTTTAAATCCGGACAGACGCTACCTTTTCCATCGTAATGTTTTCAAAAAATCATTTTTAACGATTTTTAGTTAGTAACTTTTTTATGGAATGTCGGATTGACATATGTCAGAGAAAAACATGCGCTCTACACAGACCGGTTAAAAATTAAAATTTTAATACAATGAATAGGGCGATAAAATTTGTACCAATATTCAGTATTAATTCTATTAAAAATATTTGATTGTTTTTAGCATGTTTTCCATCAGTGATTATACTTCAACTGTAAAAATCATACCGACACATTACAAAAACGTTTCAATATTTATATCTACATTTAATAATAAAAACAAATTGATACATGAAGAATATATGTGATAAAATTAGTATGACTTTTATACTGAATTAAAGTAATTGTACGACATTAAATAAATTAAAGTAATTTATTATTCTTTGATCGAATTTTAACAGTTACTTATATACTGTAAAGGATTATAAATGAATAAACAATAACACAAAAACATAATAAAACTCTACCTTTGAGCAGACTTACCTACTTATATGTATTTTTTTATGCTGTTTTGATTTTTTAGGTTGATTTTTTATTCTGTAATTTAGGTCCGACATCCCGTTAAATTAAATAATACTTAAATAATATTATAATTGAGTAATATACTATATACAGGAGCGACATATTAATTTGAGGAAGCTACGTGCCAATTAATTGGCAGCGTTTTTTTTACTGACAGAATGATGTTTCACACAATTTTTCATTCGCAACGTATAGTTGTTTAACCGCAGTGATGCATCTATTTTAAATAATAAAGAATATACAAACAACAAAAATGATACGGATCACTTATTAATGCACGAAACTCGAACCAATATTACTGCATGGACACGAGTTCTAAACAGTAACGCAAACTATAAATTGTGGTCCTTCGTAACCCTTATCAACATCGACTCGATATCGTCTCTTTACTGGTTTGGAAGTTTGGATCAAGAAAGATAGGATCAGTCGGACTACATACTGCTATTCCGATGTGACAAGGCAAGCAGATTTTTCGACTAATGAACCACAGCTAGCTTACCGTCATACATATCTTTAAAAATGAGATTATTAGATCGATGTTTATAATGTTCTGATTCCGTAATAATAAGTTTAAAATAAAAAGGTTTGCAAAAATCAATATAATCGAAAGATAAACATTTATTCTGGATTTATAAATATTTTTCATACTCCAATTACGTTTGTATTTTAAATATACGTATTTATACAATATTACGATTTGAAAAGCCAAACCATCGAAGTATAAATTCCTCTTCAATAAATCTTGTTATCCATAAATTTATTAACATATTTTGATCACTGAAATACGCAGCACAGGTTCACAAAGTCTCAACGATTTTCAACCTTTAATCATTGGATTTGACGTAGAATATCCCATACATAAATACGCTGTTGTTGCGCGACCTCGTTCGTTGCGTGCCTGCGTGTATTATCCCTAATAAATCATTCATCGGTATGCGCAAAAACACTCGGAACGTGTATGGCGTTGTACGCGTTCATTATGCGCCGTATTTATTGCGATATGATAAAGTCAATGAGCTACATACTGCCATGGTGTTGAACATCATCTATTCAATGTGACTTCCAAATTTTTTTCATTCAACACCCGGAGTTCATTCATGCCCCAAAATATTTAATCGTGGTTAAGAAAAATTCCACGTGAATTAAAAAAAATTAATAGCAATCAATACATATTTATCAGTACACAAACATAATTCACGTACATGTAATTCAATGGTGTGCTATATTTTATTTGCCTATACGCATAATTTCTGATCAAATAAAAATCGATTTTAACCTCTAACTTTTATATTACTTTGAATTTACTTTTTACTCACTTTTGTAGAGTAAAATTTAAGAGCTTAATAAAAAAAAGTGATTAATCCTGCAATAATTTTGGTTATTTAACAATAAATTTAAATACAGCGTATACGTTGACCTGTGTACTGCAACGGAGGAAAAAACCAATGCAAAAAGCGAAAGACCGTGTAAAAAGAGAAAAATAAAAGTCGCTTAATATATAAAACACACGTGCAAAAGAAGGACAAAAGAAAATAAAGAGAAATTGTGAGAGATCTGGAAAAGTAGTTGAAAACCAAGAATGCAAAAACTCTCGACACTTATCGTACGACTGCAACTACGATCCGAGCTGTACTTTCATCGAGTTAATGGCCTGCAGGCGTTTCTACCCTTCCCCACTCCAAAGAAAATTTTGTCCTTCTCTCGCTCTCCTAATCCTTCTATCGCTCAACCTATATTCGAATGGAAATTTAGAGTGTCATGCGTTATGTATAACGTGCTTCGTGTCAAATGAACTGCATCTTAATTAAAATTTACAGAATTATTGTAAATTTTGTAACGGAATAAGTGATCCAAATAATTTATTTTTCGGGGATAAATACGAAAATTATTTAACTTTTAGAAGGAACTAGATTTTGGCAAAAGAATTATATGAACGAAGATAAACTGAATTAGAAATGTTATCTGACATTATCAACAGCTTTTCACTTATTTTTTAAACTTATTTTTATTTATCTAAATAGAAATCAACTCTTGGAGATTTAAAACTCAGTTTTTAAATTAAAAGTTTCGAAAAGTTTACTACTGATATTGAACTGGTATAGAATAATTGTACACGTAAAGTTTTGCGTCTTAATAATTTAATGAATTCTCCGCAATTGTAGATAAATTGTATAAATTAAAAAATGTTTTAAGTATTGTTTGCACGAGGTAAATGGTAAGTGTAAATGTATAAAAACGTTTAATCTACTTCAGGAAATGTATTAATTTTTTAAGTACTATAAGGAGATATAAAGCATTTACAGTTGTTAATTGAATGAAACGTAAAACTGGGTTACAATACAGATTTTATTAGTTTATAACATAAACCATAAAGTGTTATTTAATTAATACCAAGTAAAATGTACATACCATTGAACATCTTTCAGGTATAGTAAGGTATTTTTTTATAATTTATCTAAATTGCAAGGGAAATTGTTTGACCACTCGGGGTGCGAAGCCCCGTATGACGCAAGTATTGTCAGCATATCTTCGGTACATAGTTGACATTCCCACGATACTCGATCATCGGTTCTCTTCCTCTCTCACTCTGTCTCTCACGCCTGTAATTTCATTAAAATGCATTTGCTGCCCAGTTCTATTGTACAGAGAGACCCAAATATGTCCATACAGCGCGATGTTGATAGTGAATTTTCTAGTGGCTATGGGAATGAATAATAACGAGGATGCAATCGTTTAAAGTGCCAACGGCTATCTGGGTCAATATTAATTTTTGCGTGTACCTAATTTACACGAATTTAACGAGAAATAGCTATAGAAAATAGCTATTACCAGAAAGGGTAAGTGACGCATAATATTAGTTCATTTACGTTCAATTCAATCGTTCAATCAATCGAATTGTTAAACGATAATTCAAGTTAGTTAGTTAATTAATTTTACAAATTACGTTATATTTACTTAATGTATATAAACATATTTATTCCGTTGTTTCAATATAATCTAATAATAAAACATAATGTTTTTCATTCCTCATTTAATGGGTCAACGATTCTATTTACTATACAATTCAAAAAGATTTTTCGTGATTGGTCAACTATCAATCCAAATCATACGTTTAAATTAATAATTAATTTACAAATAATTTACAATATCAAACGTTAACTGTTAACGTTAAAGTTATTTTCATTAAGTGCTTTCTTATTAAGAAGACGTATACTTACGTTCTTTATTAGCACTTAATCAGGGGCATAAATAAACGACATTAAATATAAAAAATAAATAACTTATATAATTAACTTCTAAAAAAAATTCGCTATTTCCATTAAAGAAAGTATTTGTGAATAATAATAAATAATTATATTTATTAATAAAGTTGAATATAATAAAGTAGAATAATAAAGTTTTGTAAATAATTATGGGTTTCCATGAGTTACAATAAACCTACACTAAAAAAAATAGATTTTTTATCTAAGCGGAATTATTCTTAAATATGCTTCAAACAGAAAATCTGATTGCTACAATATGATTCTTTTTCAATCAAGCAGATTCTTCCTGAGTCTAAAGTAATCACAATAGCAACTACATTTTGTTTTTGACTCATATTTAAAAATAATTCCGCTTAGATCAAAATTCTATTTTTTCAGTACATTAGATTGAGATAATGGTAAGATAATGTTGTAAGTTGATATTTGAAATACGTATACTTTTTAATTTTAAATAATGAAAATGAACAATACATTACTATAGTATATACCGTCTTCGCCGCGAAAATGGCAGGTGAAGTAAATAAAATATTTGAATGCAGAATATACACTGGTATATAGGACTGGGATCTTGGTACGAAATAACGTAGGGAAGATGCGGAGAGTAGTGCGAGCGGCAGCACCACAGCCTTAATCATTGAAAGAGAGACTCCGCGAGACGCGTCACCGGATATGTGCAAGGCCCGCATTAAATTCCGCAACGATATAGGTAGGTGCGGGTCCTCCAGTGCCGAGTAACGACAAAACACACGTGTCAGCCCCCCGAGAAACGAAGGGTTACATCTACACGCGTATGTGTATACAGTTCGTGCGAGGGCGCACACTAGGGGGAGCTGGAATGACGTACATTCACGAAGCGTGAAGTCACGATAAACGGCTTCGGTGCCGGTGGATAAGGGTCGCGAGTAAGTGAACGTATACCTATCTATGTGCCTGTAGGTACAGTAAATGGAGGGAGGGAAAGAGAGACAGAGAGATCGGGGAGATTCACGAATAGTGGGGAGATAGGCGAGAGGAAACGAGGCGAAGGGAATGAAAGTTATACCTATACCCCCTACCCGGCCTACCGAAATGGCTGCTAGGTTATGCGACAAATTAGGCCCTGGGCATGGATTTTGAGACACCTTTGAGATTATCGTGTATCGGCCTGAATTTCTCGAGCCCGCTACACACACGTGACGCATTTCCTGTCGTTGTTTTCTCGAGCCAGGGATAATAGTTTCCCTTCTAAATTAGTGGACATACTATTGCGTAACACGGTTTGCATACTTCATAATATTACGACCATGTAATGGAGTGGTACTTTTGCTCAACCTTTTAATCATTCACAAGATAATTATTTGTTCTCATCAACGTTTTTTAATTTATTTCATTACTTTTTAAACCGCATTTTTTCGTCAATTAATTTACGATAGCACAAGTAACAAACAAAATAAATATTAGACTAATCTTGCTATATAAATTACGAATAATAATTGTGCCTCATTGCACGCTTGATTATTTTTTAGAACATAAAAGAAAAATTAAACTACATAAAGAATGTATTTACAGTATTAGTAAAGAATTCGTCAACATTTTATAAGCTTCCTAGAATATTTGAATTATGCTTATACAGTTTAATATAATATATCTACATGGTGCGTGCGCAATTTCCGCCCAAAAATATTGCAGATTTTGCATGTAACTATTTGCATAATAAAAATTGTTAATATTTTATAATTTGTATAAAATATTTAATATAAAAGGTAATTTCATATTCTGCAATAGCTGAGAAATAAATGTATAATTATTACATTATTAGCAAGAAAATACGAGACGCGGAATTGTTTGAAAAAAAAAATCTATATCTATGTAAAATGGCTGAAAAGTCTCTTTTAACTGAGAAGAAATACAATGGTTCGTCTAGGAGGAAGCAATACCCGAGACTGCGCGTTCGCTAAGTGAATTCGAAAGTTCGAGCGTCAAGCTACATCGACGTCTCGCTTTTTCACTCCATTTCCAGTCCACGGGGAAGATAAATAGAAACACACGTGCGCGCAAAGCGATGTTGAGTTAATGCTCGACGCTTCGGTAGGTTTATGGACTGCCAGGGTTTGACGCGTCGCTACGATGTTTCGCACAGACAGACAAGCCAAGGGAGAGGGAATGCACCACGTCGAGAAAATGACAGAGCGAAGGCGCCGCGAGAACAGACGCGAAGAGAAACTGTCGGCGACGCTGACGCGCGTCCGCGAGATGATAGGGCGGATGTGGCGAGGCTTGGATTTGACGGTACGCCTCTAATTTCTAGAAATGACGCTGCAACCTCGACGATGCGACACTTTTGAGCTTTTACCACTCCTCGACGAATTAATATGCTGCTGCGGAGAGAAATATAAAAAATTTTCATTCTAAATATTGTTTGTTTCTTTATAATATAGTTTTATTACGTAGAGTTATGTAAATTTTATAAATTAAAATATTTAATTAATACGGTTTAATGAATAGTTTATATGTCTGAGTTCCATGAGACTTTGTCTTATACAACTTGGACGAAATTGTGTACATCTAGTTTTATGTTAATAAATCAACGAAGCTTGTAATGACTAATTTTCTTAATATTCTTTTTTAATCAAAAGTTGAAATTAAATTAGTATCACAAACTTGTTATATTATAATAATTTTGTACACTCGTAGAAACAATAATAAAGTTCCAAAACTTTATACTAAAAACTTAAACTTCTACCTATAATTACACGTTATATTACACCAAGTTTTCATTAGTCTTAGTAAATAAAGGACATGAATTGTTGAGTAGATATACAGTAAACGATGGTGCTATCCAATAATAAAATATACGTATTGATTTTAATCAATTAAACATCCTCGGTCTGGGCATGGATCGGTAATTTCAACTTTTCCAAGATCGACGTATTACCAAAAAAATAATCATTGTTTTATTTTTCTCTACCAATTGATTAGAAAAAGTAACAAACGTACCTAAAATAATTTTTTATATTTATTTGTGAAAAAAATTTCGAATACATATATTAAATGTAAAATCGATAATATTTCGTCCACGTTTAACGAAACTTGTCAAGTTGCCTGATCGTATTTTGATTTATACTACTGATGACACTACGTATATTTAAGTTAATAATTAAGCTTACATTTATTACTTTATACTTTTATGAAACATTATTAAATATTTTATTATGCACATTTACATGTATCATTACGATTGAACTGAACATAATTATAATTGAGATATAAACCGTTTTACTACTCAACTGGTGAGTAATAGATGATTCATGTCAGTTAAATTATTTAAAAATATAACCACTTCCGTTCATTCTCTATGAGTGATTTATTCGCTCTTAATTTTACTCGTGTTTATCGAATTTCGATATATAAGAGCAGTTGAACTAATGTAACATCAATATAAATTAGTATTACATTAACTAAATGCCGTTCGACATTTTAGCGGAATTATAGTTGTATTAATATTTTATAACTGGGACAACTTAATTCTAATCATGTGCAATAGTAAAAGCTTCCTATTTCGGTATTTACTATTAACCTATGTCGTACATTGAAATCGTATTGATTTAATTAAATAGGTCAACTTTGCGCATAAATAATTATCCAAAATTTTTTCAGTTAAACTAACACTCAGCTTAATATGAAAAATTATGTTATGATAATTATAAGATAAATTGCAGGGGCGTAAGAAATAATACAAATTAAATATTAAAGAGGATGTAACTGAAAATGTACCATTCGCAAGGAACAGCTAGATAATCGGGTAAAATCCTGAACAGCGTAGAAAGTATAATTCTCATCAAGCCAGGGAACATCAGTCAATTACACCAAACAATCGTAGCCGCAGAACCAAAAATCTCCCGGCAAAGCAAGCAATCATACGAGCATCCATCCGAGTCCATTGACGGCGCGTCCACTTCCGTTAGCCGCACAATGCAGGGAAAAATTGCGCGCACAACAAACCCCAGTCGAAAAATAGAAAGGTCCAGAATAAACGATAAAGAGGAAGTATGTAGCGTGCGGGTGAAGAGGAGAGAGAAAGAAGAAAAGCGGGATGAGAGGGAGGGTGGTTGGGGGATCGGCGAGTCGCAAAAAGAAGTCTATTTAATTCCTAGGTGGCCCGTTTTCAGGACGTGAAAAATGTGCCGGCAGGAAAGCTTCCTTTCAAGAGGGAGCCTCGCATTATTACCCGAAGCAAGTAGGCGGCGGGTACGTACTCGCTTCCTTCCTTCCGGCCGCCATCACGCGTCGTCTTCTATTAAATTCCCCTTCTCGTACCTGCCTTCCGCCCGGGCTTTATCTCTTTACCTACACAACCCTAGGGGCCCACCCCACGATGGGAATCCCGTCGTAATTAGCTTTTTAGTCGGGATTAAGGAGGAAATAGCGAACCGCTCGAGATCCGACGTTGCGAGGCCTCTTTGCTCCGACATTCGCTCCTGTCTATCTTTCTGACCAATTTCAAACCCTTTGTTTACATCGACGCTTGTCCTTAGATCACCCTTTTACAGTCCAAGTCCAATGCTAGATTCAACGAGTTAATGCTTCAACGGTTACTACTCCGAATCTATCTCAACTTTCAGACCGATTCCTGCTTTTTCCAATGTGAATTTATTTCATTCTATTCACCGTTGCACACATACAGTTTTTGTCATAAACTTTACTTTTTACTACAACCATAAGCAAGTATTAATAAAATAACTCTGCTTCGTTGTTTTTTTCGTTGTACATCGTTTTATTTCATTAAAATAAAAATATGTTGGAATAATTACAAAGTGTTAAAGCGAAATAAAACATAAATAGGTGAATTTCTAAGTTGTACTCGTAATGCTAAATCGCAAACAGTTTCGTCTGTATTTCGTTTCTATTATTGCTTCCACGCAGAGCAGTATAATTATTTTTACCAGAATAACATTACGAGATGTATAATGATATTTGATATACCACGATGTAAATACGAAAAAGCGTCGTATTGTTCTATTAACAATTAAATGAGAGACTAATACAAATTTTAATTACTAAATTACGACATTAAATCACTTTCTACTAATTTAATGCTGTATGCTTTATTCAACGGGCGTATAATATATTCAATGTTAAAAGCCGAAATTTCTTTATTTTTTAACAAAAATTAATTTAAAATGAAAATGTATAATAACAATATAACATTGCAAAATAATAATGATCCATAAAACCATAAATTTTAAATTTAACTCTAATAAACGTTACTATGTAGAACATTCAACTACTCGAAAATTAGACTACTCCCAGTTTGAACTCCAACTACTCATGCAGTCGCGATAATCCCTCTACATTTCGGGTAATCGCGAGAGTCTGAAACTAGTTTCCGTAAAACACGCGAGCGCATGCGTCTCTCTAACGATATTTTATCCTTTTCTAATAATTTTCCGTTGCATAATATTAAAAATGAGTAATTTACGTGTATTGTGTAGATGTATACCGTATACACATCTATATATGTAAATGCGGATAGCGTGAAACGGCCAAACAAATGACATGCTTCCGACTAGGGACTATATTTTACAAGTTAGACGAGGAGACGAGAGAGAAAACTGTAAGGCACATACGTGGCTAGACTACGCTAAGCATAAGAGATCCAAAGGAGGCTAAACTCCTCTAATTGACAAAAGTATGCGCTTAATTTCTTGGAGGCTTTATGAAGATTTGGCGATATAAATTTTGGATTACATTTCATTTCAGGATTCACCTCAGTTAATATTATTAGAACAATTATTATTTTAAAAACTATCTTTTTGTATATGAAATGTTAAACAAAACTAGTTTTTAGGATAATGATTAAAATGTTTTACTAAATATAAATGATTATACTAAAATAAGTTTCGTTCCACCCTATCATTAATTAATCCTATAGTTTCGTTAGAAATCGATTTTTTATATAATAATATTAAATAAGTCTATAACTAACGTTGAAAAATGGTTTCATTTAATTTTAAATTACTCACATGTTTAGTGGGATTGTAAATATTACTATAACTAACGTTTTTGGTACCAGTGTACATTAATTAGTCAAAATACCGTAAAAAATTATTTTTTTCTTTTCATAGAACGATATTGATCAAAACAGTAAATATGATTCTAATTATAACAGCACATTGCACATTACATTAATAAACTATTAGAATAGAAGTCATATTTACTATACTAATGTATGTATGTTTGTATATAAACACGTTCGTTTATATACGATTTGAAAAAACTAAATTAAAATACAATGTATCATTACATTGCTGTACGCTTATAGATGATTTAACATTTCTGACCCTTGTTATGTAATTCAAAATGCAATGATCAAGTTTAACTTTACGCGGTAATTGACGTGTCAATAATAATTTTCAAGGTTTAAATAAATATATATTTTATTTTGACGTATTCCCATATCAAAATGCATTATATTTGTCTTTATCCTGAAATAGATGGAACTATATAATGGATATATAAGTCTTCCCATACAGAGTTTGTAATTTTCTATGATGCTCAAATATTCCGTTAAGCGAAATGCCTTACAAATCATCCAAATTTATAAATATTATATTATTATAAAATCATATTAATATTTATATTTAATCATTTACTTTAAGCATTAGTTTTGCAGAACATCAACATGTAGCAAATATTTATTTCCTTTTACAATTATTATTAAAAAGTATGTTTATCGTTTAGTAGGTTAAATATATTTTAATAAGGTTGTACAAATAATATGTTTGTCGTTATTACAACTAACGTTATTATTCTTGTTTTCCATTTTTTATTAATTAAATTAAAACTTTTCTTTATCGATTAAAAAAATAGTGTCAAAATTTAGAGTAAGTTTTAAAAGTTAGCTAAGTAATTCATTTGGAAAAAGATAGTGTTTTACAACAATGATAAATCTTAAATACAAGTGAAATCAAATATTAAATAAATTAGAGGGATGTAATACTTTACATTATTAAATCACAACTTTGTATCTTCTCGTACGCATTATTGTAAAAAATCCAGAGAAAAAATAAAATCCTGAAACAAACGAATGACCCTAAATAAAAAGATTAAGCCGGTTCTCTTCGTATATATTTCACCCTTTCTTATTTTTCTTCGATCCTCCGTGGGTCTATTCGAGTATCTCTCCGTTTGTCTCTCCATTTCGCGAACTGCAGACTCTCGGCGAAGAGAGAGGGAGAGAGATAAAGAGAGAAAGAGAGAGGGAGCGCATTGTATTGTTTGAGTTATCACAATGGCGGCAAAACCTCAAGCATAGAACAGGAAGAGGGGGATCGAACTTCTCTCTTCAATGAGATACGCCGCGGCTTTCATGGGACCGAGAGAGGTAGATATAAAGAGAATGAGGGAGAGAGAGAATGCAATGCGGAAGATTCTTCTCTTTCTCTCTGTTCTCGAAACTGTACGAGCTCAAATGTAGGTACGTATTCCAACTTATACTGTGTAGTTTTGTACACACAAACGGGTACAGGGAGCTCATAAACGGGATAATATATATGTGCCGGTGATTCTAGGTTAATCAACCGAATCATGCCACTTAAACCGAAACTGTAAAACTCTGACGATAATACGCTCGATGATCAAATCTTCCAAATACTAACAATTCTCGTATTGCGCTTGGCTGTCTGATATTTCAATATTTTTTATTGACATTATATACTCATTGCGTTCCCATTATATTTTGGGTTTTATCAAAGCTTCGCATAATACGTTTCTTAGTTATGATTATTCCCACGAAATGTTGACGAGGTTATAAATCTATAAATCAACAAATAAATACGATTGAAATCTACGCTTTTAGATTTTTTTAACGCTCCTCCAAGACATACAATTTTAACAAGCTTATGTAAAGGAAATACTAACATAAAAAATATATATAAAGTTAAGTACCAGCTTACTCGGTCATCAACAAGTCAGTTTACCCTTCAAAAAGTACGGGTATAAAATGTTTTACCTATGCGACATTTCAGTTTTAATGGAATCCCATAACTCGACCACTAAACTCGCGAAATAACTCATTTAACCTCGCACGTATAATACATCGGACAAGAGTATCTTCGAATTTTTCCCAAGTCGGGTTACAAACTGGACGCGTTCAATGCTGTCGGTTGGATGTCAACGCGACCCTCTCGTACCTCTCTTCATTCGGTTTTTCGCGATGCGAGACAATGCCCTCGAGGGGCCAAGTAGAAAAAAGGGAGTAAAAAAGGTATCAGACCACAAAACGAGAAAGCAGGTCGCACCCGAGGTATCTCTCGTCTCTTTTAGGCGACGAATAATCACCACTGTGTTTCGCCTCCTCTGTTGGGAAATTGAAAATTCGGGAGCTTCCGAGGTGGAAGGAAGTGAAACGGTGGCGTGACTTTTAGCTCTTGGTTCTTTTATCGAGTATTGGTCATTGTTACCGATTCTTCGCTTACCAAAAACCTATAGTCTCGAGAAACTACTCTCAAAGGGATTTTTGACCTTTTTCTTTGACAATTTCAAAATTCCCTCTATTGTTTATTTTTATTTTCCTTTGTTGGCGCAAACATTGATTTTTTTAAATTGAACTTGACTAGTTTTCAATAAATTTCCGCTGGCTAAAAAGAAAACTCCAGCTGCAAATTTTGTTCTTTCTACCGTAGAAAATTAAAAATAGTACGAAAGGCAATAAAAAAGTGTAAATAAAAATCTAAATAACTTACCTTTCTTTAGCATAATATTAAAAAAACTGTATTTAAATTCATTCATGCAAGTCTTACGCTATTTATATATCATACCGTAATGTTAGTTTATCTTGCTTTTAATGTCCAATGGAAAAATAACTTAACCGTACTATTTTCTAAATAACGATAAATTTTAATAGCCAGTAAAAGATTAATGCAATTTATATAAGAGTAATGTAATCTTAAACAATATTGCTTTTTATATACAAGTTCATTAATTGAATAAAAGAATACGAATAAATGAATAAGCATGTTAAAAATACCCATATGATATTCGTTTCGAAGAATATAAAGGAAAAAGGTAAGTATTTTAATAAAAAGAAGGACGAAAAGAAGGATGAAGTATCTTAATACGAAAGTATCTGTAGCAGCAAAAACGCGAGGATACTAATACGTCTAATACAGGCGAGCGAGGGACTTTATCTTTTTCGTTACTTCTCTCGTCAGGCTTTATTGCGACCAATTCCACCGTGTCTAAAAGTTCGTAGCTCCTCGGTGGAGTTGTTGAGGTCGCCACGAGCTTCGAGGTACGGTACTTTTTACTGCAGTTCGTTACTCTCTGTTCATTTTCCATTTCTTTCCGCGGTCTTCATTGCGATTCCTCCTGCTAGCGCGGACCGTTTACAGCTTCTGTGCGCTCGAGTTGTCGCTTTTATATGCGCAGGCAATCTACTCCTTATACCGACTCCCTTCGTTTCGCGGGAGGCTTCACTCAGAACCCGCAATTTTAATATAAAATCGCTTTTTCCGAACGTCTTTTACTTTAGCATCATTTTTCTTCCTGAGAAATGGAAGGACGCCTACAAATTATCGTTTTGTCGTTTTACTCTATCAAATCAGATTTACAGGTATTTAATATTTTTAATTTCAATTAATACGTACCACACATTTTACTAAATTTCATTTTTTATCTGCGATAGTAATGTTATAAGGATTGCTTGGATACCTTTTATATTATAAATTATTTTTCATAATCAGGAAACTCTTTTATGTTATGCACGTTCAGTGTGTTAATTTCAAATATAAATTTATCTTATTTAAACTCATGTAATATTTGGTTATTTATCAAATCCAATGGAAAATTATGCTTTGATGTTATCAATTCCATTGACTGTATAACATAAAAACGTGTTTATGTATAAATTGTATATGTACACGTGCATCGACAAAAAGTTGTACAAAACTCAATATAATGATGATTTTGATTAGTTTTGAATGCTATTTATAAAAGTCCAATTAAACTATTCAATAATTAAAACTACACGTTTAAACTACAAATAAAAAAAGTAATCAATATGATACGCCTATGAAATTTATAAAAAGCCGTAATATGAATTTTCCCAACTATAGTGAACGAAGAGTACAATGAGCCATCTCTAACGTAAAAATTAGCCTTTGCTCGGATTAACTGATAAATTATTATCACACTAATAATCTACTATAGTTAATATGCATTCACTTATACAAGTTACAAAAGTATACTATAATAAATGGCTAGGATATATTTTATTAAATGTTATCAGTTACTTTCAAATTTGTACAATTTTTTTAAATATAAAAAACTATATATGTCTTATTTATTCATTACCTTAGCACGATTTCTGACTTTACTCCTTCAAACTAGTCTTAACGTTTTAGTCAACAAGCACGAATTGCATCTTTTATGACATAAATAATAATACGAATATTAACTTTTATCATTTCCTACATGCAATATTGTGAAACAAAAATTGCCGATTTTGATAACAATCTTTTTAGACAACTTTAATTTTGCGAATATCCATCATACACAGTCAAATAGTTGAAGAAAATAATATCTTAATTGAAAATATTCGTCAAAGGAAACTAAACTGACGACTGAAAAACAAAAAAGAAAGTTTTCTTCATAAAATCTATCAACAGAGGAAGTTGCAATAAAGTCGCTATCGTAGAATGGCGCCAGTGAAAAATATTTTTCAATTAATAAAAAAATCTTAAAGCAATTCGTTTTATATTTCTACTAAAGTTTATTATTTAATAAAACAACAGCGTTAATTATTAAAAATATATTTTATCTTTTTTTTCAATATTTTCCTGTATAAATAATAAACAATATGAAAGATTTCCCATTAAAAGTAAAAAAAAATTCTATTTTGAAGAAAATTAACTTTCAAAATATTCTATTCATGAATGAATAAAAATAAAAGCATGGTGGTATTGTGTACATTTTCTACGTGATTTTTTTATTTTATTATATATTTACATTCGATATTGTTAAGAATTAAAATGTGTTTGCACGAGAGAGCGAAATTTACGCTTTTACTTTCACTCATGCATAAATATAGAATTTTTTTTCTTTACATTACAGTATGAATTTATTTGTCGCACTCGTTTTCGTTTATATTTAAGTAAATGATATTGTTTTCTAATTTATGCATAGAATATGTAACCCATAAAAACATAAAATTCGCAGTCGACTTCGTCGGTGTGAAAATTTTCAATAATAAGGTTTCAGATAATTCATGCCAAGTTGATAAATCCCTTGTACACGATGTGAATAAAACTTTTACAAATTTATTAACATCTTTGAAAATGAATAATTGTTCGCTATCATAGAAAAAATTTAATAACTAAAATGAAAAAGTATTTTCCGATCGATTCGACGTTATCGGGAAAAAGTTTTAAATAAATGTGTACATCCTGAACAAGAGATAAACTTTAAGTCTCTCTTTACTTTCTTTGGAAATCGTCGATGTCGAAAACAGATGACGCGGACTGTGAAAAATGAAAAAAAATCGGAAGCGAAAAGATAGAGGATATAAAGTACGACTTTTATTTGAAGCATTCGTTAAAAGATTTATTATATTTTCTGAGACACACGGAATAAAAAATATTTTACGCGTCGAGTTTGTGCCTTTAAAGTTCGTGCTAAAAATACTTATTCCAGTAACCGTAGTCTTCTAGTGTAAAAAACGGGGAATAAAATAAAGACCGTACAAATGTAATTAAAACTATAAAGAAATTATAAAGATAAAAATCCGTTATAACAGATATTCCATTTTAAGTGTGCGTATATGCAGTCACGACATTTTTACACGGCAAAAAATTGTAGCTTTCAAGTATTTCGTATTTCCTTTTTTTATAATCTTTACCCGTTTCTAAATATGATTGTGCACATACATATATTTCTTTTATATCTTTATTTGAGGTACGATAGAAAGTATGCACCAACAATTATTCGTGTGTATCTGTTTGTCACAATTACTCATCTAAGGTCAACTTTATGTAAAAAGTCAAAATGTTTATGAAAACTCCGAGCTTTTGACGTTCTGCTTTGACCGCATACATGGTTCACGTTTACGAGGTCGAATGTCGTACACAAATAAGAGAGAAAATGATGAGAACTAATTAGATTTGTGTATAATTAAATTTTCTTTTAATTTTATTCGATTAATTTAATTAAATGCAATTATTATACAATTAGAAAGTATTAAATGGCTAATATCATATAGTTATTTGTATTAAAAAATTATGCACCCTTAAAAATGTTTAAATTTGACAATGCAACTATTTATAAATGTCTAAACATTCATAATATTTTTAATAATGAATGTAGCATTTATTTATAACTACTTTATATTGACATTGAAATTTATATGTTTGAAATATAATACTATAGAGCTTTATAAAATATATTTAGTTCAAGAAACAATTAAGTTTTGTATAATAACATGGTAGAAATGAATTCCATTTCTTGATAATGAAATAGATCTTTCAAAAAGTAATGGGTAACAGTACTTTTCGATCCTAGGCCCTAGTGTTGCATTTTACGTACCGAGTATAGTTTTTTTTACGTCTGATGACCAGCGAAGCATGGCGGGCTATTTGTGACTCAAAAGTGGTCCATAATGTTACTATTTTGGAGCATGTGTATAACGAAAAAAAATTTTATTTTCATCCTCGTGGTGTAACAATTTTTAGAATGAAATCAGCTGTTTCGTGACAATTATCCACTGCAAGTTATTTTTAACCTTCCAAAAATCACTTTTATTGAGCAACTCAAAGCAAAAGCACGATCAATCGAAAAAAGAGTCAACGTGTTTTTATCAACTTGATCATGAAATTATAAACCCACGTATGTTTAGAAAGATCGAATTAAAGTTCACATTTTTAAGCAATTTGCATTAATAATCGAGTAAATGTTTCGATTTGATAAACATTACAGACTTTCCTAGGACCGAAACATTTTACATTAAATTAAATTAAATTCGAGATTTTATTCATTCGATTGAATGGGCTTTCACAATGCAAAAACGTTTTTCAACTAATGTTTAATAGGTTATTTTTCATAACAATTTTCTAGTAACGTGATCGTTTGAAATAAAGTGATATTTACCATTGTAATATTTATTCAAAAATGCATTTATGTTTCAACCTACAATTATTTAAAAATATTTTTAATTAATTAAACTTTTAGTTAAAACGGCAAATAATAAAATCAAGGGGCGCGTGTCGCGCACCCGAGGCAAGTATGGGTACGCGGCACTAGCCCTATATACAGCTAAAACGAACCTTTAATTTTTACTTTCTTATTTTTTTAATGTACATCTTTTTTTATACGTTTCAACATTAACCCCCAATAATTCTTAGTCATATTTTATAGTTTCGACAAAATTTTGGATTCATTCATTACCGCATTTTTACAATAAAACGATTTCAAGATTTCGGATGTCGAATTCTTTACTTTCGGAATGAGAGAAAAATTTTTCTTTTTCTTCGTGTTCTCCAAATATATATAGATATACTCATAATAAATAATAGGCGATGAGAGACTAGAGACTATATAGAGATGTTGAAGCAGCGCCGCCTACCGGTCGAAATTCTCTTTAATACTTTCGGAATGAGAGGAAAAGTTTTTTATTTACATTTACAATTTCTTTAATTTACTAACAATATGCCTATGTATCTCATTATTGGATGATCAATTTTTCTACATAGAGATCGAAAACTGAAAATTCAAAAATTATTAATATATTGTCCACTGTGGTTTGTATTGCAGTATACCTCGCTGTGATTTATGGTTATGGTACATATCTGTACTATAATATTAAAATAATATTACAGATAACATGACAATATCGTCAGAAATTGGTAAGATAATATATTTATCAATTGTATACATAATGTAAAATAAACACAGAGATTATTATAAGTTACATTGAATTTTTTAGATCTTCCTTCAAGTGCATATCATAGCAACTGGAAATTACAATTTCTTTAATTTACTAACAATATGCCTATGTATCTCATTATTGGATGATCAATTTTTCTACAAAAAGAAATCGAAAACTGAAAATTCAAAAATTATTAACATATTGTCCACTGTGGTTTGTATTGTAGTATACCTCGCTGTGATTTATGGTACGTACCTGTACTATAATATTAAAATTACAGATAATATATATATTAATTGTATACGTAATGTAAAATAAAACAGAGAATAATGATTAATTTTAATTCAATAGGATTTACAAGAGAACAATTCGACTATGCGTTGTCTTGTGTTATTCCAATTTCAGTTTATATAGCACTAATATCATTGGGAATTGCTGTGGCTAATGTGGTAACTAGTTCAGTTTTGAATGTCAAAGGAACTCAGAGAAAACTGATAACAACACTTGTCACATTGCTTTACGCAGTAATTGTTGTTTCCCTTTTCACCATTAGCATCGTAAGTAACACATTTATTTTAATTATTATTTTCATATATTTTTGTATTAAATATCTTTTATGTGGTTATAGGTTCCATATACAGTATCTCTATACCCAAAATTAAATTCAACGCTTCCTCCCCATTTGAAAAATATTCATAATAAGGTTGATAATCTACACTTAGTTAATAGTTATGGATTAATTCAAAAGAATGAATGTAGGAGCTGACGGAAGATCAGAATTAATCATTGAAGGTAGTAACAGTGTTGATGGACCATGGAAAGAGTATCATTTCTTGTATAAACCAGGAAACGTTAATAATTCCTTGCCTTTTGTTGGTAAGTTTAATAGTACATTCAAAGTGATATTAGATTCCATCAGATCTCTTGTGAGTAAAGTCGAAGCAACTCTACTGCTATGGGGTGTATTCACAGCTGGATGTGCAATAATCATGACTGGCTAAATGATAAAAAGAAAATTCTTATTTCTAAGAGGTAAAAATATAAATAAAGAAAATGAAGAACGAAGAAAATTCGGAAAACTAAAAAAAAGGAACATTTATCAATAATGTAAAATAAAGTGAGATAAACATTTTTTTTTTTATCAAACTGTGAGCATTTTTTGTAACTATAAGTGTAAACAATTGTTTTAAAAACCAAGTATTTAGTACCCCCAATTCAAGATAATTAAGTTTTTGTGTTCCATATTTAATTTTTTGATAGCTTCTCGTTTTGTGAGATTGCGCACAATAGTCACTAAGTGCGACTATAAATAGGTATATAAAAAAAAAAGGATAAACATTTAAAGAGTACATTTAAAGGCTCAATGTGTGATTGTAAAACTATAATGTAGTGTGCAGTGTATATAGAAAATATATATATTAAGTTTTTACATCAGAAAGTTTAAAGTGTAAAGTAAAGAATACTTATTAAGTTATTACATTAGAAATTATTGTATCTGACCACACTTTTAAAATTGCTATGTAAATATAATAGTTAAAAATTTCTAATTTTTAAGCAAATTTTGTTGCACCACAATAAAAACAAAATTTTTTTATTAAGAAATTAACTACGTACATAATTCCTAAATAGTTTCTGCAATAGAAAGTACTGAAATCTAAATGAAATTGACAAGTATTTTTATAAATATTTATATTTATTACTATAAAACTTTACGTTTAATGTTGTAAAACACCTTCAAGAAGGTGTATATTTTGGCAAGTATGGGTTTGGTCCGATCAGAACTTTCTTTTTCTTTTATTCTAACTAGAGTTACATTTTATAATAATACATTTTATTATGTACACAAAATTATTATTTTATTCTAACTAAAATTGTGTAATGCATAATAATTTTTATTTAATCATTAATATAAAAGTAATAAATATATATATTAAGTTTTTACATCAGAAAGTTTAAAGTGTAAAGTAAATAATACTTATTAAGTTATTACATTAGAAATTATTGTATCTGACCACACTTTTAAAATTGCTATGTAAATATAAACAATTTTCCAATATTTTTATTTTAACTAAACCTATATTACATAATAACTTATTTATCAATAGAATAATACTAATGAAGTTATTACATTAGAAAGTACTGAAATCAAAATGCAATTGTCAAGTATGGTGTATAGTTTCTGCAATAGAAAGTACTGAAATCAATATGAAATTGACAAGTATTTTTATAAATATTTATTACTATAAAACTTTACGTTTAATGTTGTAAAACACCTTCAAGAAGGTGTACATTTTGGCAAGTATGGGTTCGCTCCGATCACAATTCTCCAATATTTTTATTTTAACTAAACCTATATTGCATAATAACTTATTTATCAATAGAATAATACTAATGAAGTTATTACATTAGAAAGTACTGAAATCAAAATGCAATTGTCAAGTATGGTGTATATTTTTTTAATCACACTTTTAAAATTGTTGTACATAATTCGTAGAAAGTTTCCGCAATAGAAAGTACTGAAATCAAAATGGAATCGGCAAGTATTGCTTTTCAAATATAAATATATTTTTCGAACTGAATGTACTAATTTTTTCTGAAAAATATCTACCTTACTCATTTATTTTTTTTTTTTTAGTTACAGCAGAAAATACACAATTTTATAATAATATTCATTTGTGCAAAATTAATTTCTGGAAAAGTAATAAAACAGAAATTTTTCTCATTTTTATTCTTTTTAAATGAAATAATACTTGCACCACGCGTTGGTTTGCCTTATTACTTTTAATAAGTTATAATTAGCAATGCATAATATATTATATATGCACATATCAAGTTATTATAAATATTTTAAGGTAAGTTAATAGGTACAACATATCTAAATGATTTTTAGTGACTCTCATAAGCCCTATATATATCATTACTGCAGATAATATTAATTTGTCAAACCGAGTACAAGCACTTCATAATTATTATATAGTAAAAAATATAAATAGATACGATCCATTCCAAATAGAAATTCGTTTTATAGTTTAAAACATTAGAAATCTTTATTTAAACATTTTTTTAATCGTTAATCTACTTTCTTAAGTTAGTAAGGGAATATTCAAAATTGAATCGTGATACACCCAACGGTGGTGCAAGTATTATTTCATTTAAAAAGAATAAAAATGAGAAAAATTTCTGTTTTATTACTTTTCCAGAAATTAATTTTGCACAAATGAATATTATTATAAAATTGTGTATTTTCTGCTGTAACTAAAAAAAAAAAATAAATGAGTAAGGTAGATATTTTTCAGAAAAAATTAGTACATTCAGTTCGAAAAATATATTTATATTTGAAAAGCAATACTTGCCGATTCCATTTTGATTTCAGTACTTTCTATTGCGGAAACTTTCTACGAATTATGTACAACAATTTTAAAAGTGTGATTAAAAAAATATACACCATACTTGACAATTGCATTTTGATTTCAGTACTTTCTAATGTAATAACTTCATTAGTATTATTCTATTGATAAATAAGTTATTATGCAATATAGGTTTAGTTAAAATAAAAATATTGGAGAATTGTGATCGGAGCGAACCCATACTTGCCAAAATGTACACCTTCTTGAAGGTGTTTTACAACATTAAACGTAAAGTTTTATAGTAATAAATATTTATAAAAATACTTGTCAATTTCATATTGATTTCAGTACTTTCTATTGCAGAAACTATACACCATACTTGACAATTGCATTTTGATTTCAGTACTTTCTAATGTAATAACTTCATTAGTATTATTCTATTGATAAATAAGTTATTATGTAATATAGGTTTAGTTAAAATAAAAATATTGGAAAATTGTTTATATTTACATAGCAATTTTAAAAGTGTGGTCAGATACAATAATTTCTAATGTAATAACTTAATAAGTATTATTTACTTTACACTTTAAACTTTCTGATGTAAAAACTTAATATATATATTTATTACTTTTATATTAATGATTAAATAAATTTTAATTGTCATTAAAAAATGTTGAAGCATTTGAGTATATAGACAAATATAAATACCTGTTTTTGTATAGCCAGTGATATATACGATTCAAAATCTCCTTAACAGATGTCGGTTACGGTGACGTTAGCAGCAAGTGCTTGGACTACTGCGGTGAATTACGGGTTGCGTTGCGTAATGTAGACGTGGTGGCGGCTCTCTCGATTCGTTCCGTTAGCACAACATTGTAAGAGCGAGAGTGACCCTACGACCTAAAAATTACATTTTTACTTAATAATTCTCAGTGAATTTTCTAATTTTAGCAAAGATAATTAAAAAAAAAACTTTTTATTGATAAATAAAGGGAAACTTCATTAAAATATTATTTTAAAAATCATATTTTTGTATTAAAAATATTCTAAATGTATTACTTTTTAATCTTGTTTATTTCGTTATCTCGCAATTCACTCAATCATTTATGATTTTTATTTGAAATATTAATTTTAAATAATTAAAAATTAATAATTTTAGATACGTAAATATAACGTATCGTAAAGTAAAATACAAATTTCAAGTGTTCATATTAATAAAAATATATTATTAGCTTTGTCAATGTTATTGACAAGTTAAACAAAAATAAGTTAGTACTTACATTTTATGAATTTTTTTTTCATCATTACACCTGACTTTATTTATCCCTCTGTTCTTCTCCTTTCTCCTGGTATTCTCACTTCCATTTTTATGCTGCACACTCTCTCCCTTATTCGCTCGCAACCCTCGGATATATGCTCCATATCAATTTACTTTGTACTCCTGCTAGCATCACCCTCTTGTTCTGATTACATTATTCCAATTGTAGATATATATGTAGATGCCGAGCTCATCTCTATCCCAACAGAATCGATGGATTCGAATTACTAATGAGTAAATCGTAAAGAGGACTTTTCGATATTCGAATTCCGTACAATCGATACACGAGAGGAAAGAGTCTGGAGCATCGAAAATTCACGCTCCGCTTACTTTCGAACGAACAATAATTTACACGTGTCCTTTTTTTCACCAACTCGAATGACATATACGAAGTTAATTAGCTGGAAAATTAATTTTACTTTGTCTTTCATCCTCTGTTTACAAGGATACACAAGTATTACGTCGATTCATAATTATTTATTTAGCATTATTAATTACATATCAATATGTTTCACTTTGTATATGTAATATTACTATTGACTATCATATTTTTAGCCAATTTCATTATTACTTATATTGCAATGAACTATAATATGAAAAATTAATGTAAAATTATTTTTATTGAAAGGAGAAATAATACGAAATAAAGGAATTGATCTGTTATCTCGCAATTCTAATATTAAATTATTTATGAATTGAATGAATTAAATAATAAATGCTGAATAAAATAAATTAAAGATTTAGTAAAATTTTTATCGTTTTTTAAATATAGACATTCTTACTAAATAAAGAATTGAATTATTTGTACAGGAAGCAGTCGTAAAAATAATAATCCTTCAACTATGACACTTAGTGCAAGATTTTTAGAACTACATTTTAAATAGAATTTAAACTTGAATATTATAATTATACTTAAATTCTATACAAAATTGCACAACAGTTATTGCAGTTACATGATTTTTGAGTTTATTATGTTGATAAGACTACAATTAAATAATGTTATCGATTTTTTGATCTCACAAAACAAAAAGATAAATTATATTATTTAAAGTTTTTTAAAAAACATAGAATATATATATATATATATCAACATAATTTATTATTTTTATTTTATATCAATAACTAAAAAAGTTTATGAGGAATCTTGGTACCAGAGCGTCATTCTATACAATATAAGTAATCTATCTAATTTTCGTGCAAATTCATTGAGTATTTATAAAGAATAGTGGTAAACTGTAATTTTTATGCAACATAACCTGATTATTGTGAATTACAGTTTCGTACTGTTCTTCGTAAATACACAATGAATTTGCACCAGAATTTGATAAGTTACGTGCAGTACCGTATAGAATGGCACTCTCGTTTCAAAATTTCTCATAAACTTTTTTAGTTATTGATAAAAGTTAAAAACAGCAACTCCTATATGTCGATAAAATCGTTAGCTTCGACGTCCTCTTAATGGAATTAATTCTACAAGTATTTATATAAGTCATAGCAAACAATAAAGCTAATTTTAACAATATAAATTGAGAATGAATTCCGCAAAATTTTAAATAATAAAATTTTATTTATGACATATATGATATCAATCAAATAGTGAATTAGAAGAGACAAAAAGCAAAAATAAAAATATCAAAAACCAAAATGTATATGTAAACTCTCGAGACGAAATTAATAGAACGTTTGTTATTTATTTTAAATATTTATTATATTTATTTTTACCGCGAGTTACACAACGTGTGTTATACAGACCCATTGCTTCTGCTCACTTCGCACGACAAATCATTTCCATGATTTTTCGATGACGTAAATTTTTCCGGCTCGCTCGAATTTTGTCCGCCTTTTTTCCTTTACCCCGGTTTTTCTCGTATTGTTTTTTATTTTTCATCCCCCGCGAGTCACAATTTAAAAGTAGGGAGGCGAGCAATCGTGGCACCGGCGTGAAAATTGGCTGCCGTTTGCGCGATTTATGCCCATCGAACTGATTTATAGCGCGTTGTCGCACGTGTCGTGGCCGCGCGCGGGTAATTTTGCATTTAAGCGCGCGCGAACGTGGCTTTTTGATTATTTTACCTTGGCAGTTACCGTCTGTCATTGATAAAGTCCTTTCGTGACGTCACTACGTTTTTTATTATAGGCTTCGGTAAATTTTCTTTGCTTCTCCAGTGGAAAATACACATCATAAACTACATATGGATCTGTATTATTGTTAATCTTCAATTTTAGCCAGTCTAGTAATAGTAAAAGTCTCAGATGTCTATGCACGAAACTATATAAGATTTCTAACAGATTGTATATTGAAAAGCGAACAAGTAAATTTTTTATTGTATTATAAACTTGTACTAATGAAAAATAATACTTTACGGTAATACAAATATTTTCGCAAATTTGTAATATTTTTTAAATAACATTATATCAGATTTTTTCTCACTATTGCATAATTTTGTTGTTACTGCTTTTCCGTCAGAGAAATTAATAGGCGTGAGAAAACATACTTAATAGAAATATACATTAACGTTGCATGTTTTGATAGTCGAGATTTAAGCAGACATTGAAACGAGGTAATTTCTTTGCTACCAGGTTAATTATTGCATGCTGTTGGACGTGGTTTGCTTTATCATAATGAAGTACAATTTCAAATAAAGAACAATATTAACGAGTTGTGCTTATAACGATATATTGTTCTTAAATTATACTCGATTATGCAAAATTTATTAAATATCGTAATTTTATTTTCAACACGAATAAAAGTCGACTATGGAAATTTTACAGCCCTAAATTTATATAGGAGAATAATTTTATGTAATTACAATAATAATGTAATTTTTATATACGTATATTTGTTAATTATATTGACGATCAATTGATTTTGTACATATTTCAGTTTTTCATTTTGTATACAATAGTAAACATTTATATAAACTATTTGTAATATGTATCAATATTTTTTATTTTCGTAAAGTTTGTTTTTTGGTTAAAATATATAAATTTAATATGGGTGAAAGTTGCAAAATTTTTGTTTTATTTAATAGTAAAAAAACGGAATTTAAGTAATACATTTTGTTTGGAATATCATTTTTTTCAAGCTACATACGGAGAAACATTTTTAGGAAATTTGATATTAGGATATCACAAGTAAGTAGGTAATTATTATTAATGAAATGTAAACATAATGGTATATGATATCAATAATAATAATACTGTTTTTAACATCATTTTATCTTTATATTGCAATAGAATAATATGTATTCGCAATTAAACGATCCCAGTGTATAAGAGGTTGAACTGCAGACGATATAATAAATGACCGCTACAGCTCATGAATAATGAACATCAGCCAAGCGAAAAAGATTCCATCAAATATTGAAGAAAAGAAAATCGAGCGACCAAATCTCACAACACGAAATCGATAACACTTTATTTGGCTTAGCTGAGTCAAATCAAAGGAATTCAGCGAAAAATAAACAAAAAGACGAGCGATTAAAAATGAAAAGGAATAAAGTAAAATAGCGAGAAAGTTATACAAATACATGTGTATATAAATATATATATATATGCATATACATATATAGGTATATAAATATATACACACATAAAGAGTCGATGAACCTCGTATAGGTACAAGCGGTACGCGCCTCGTCGCCCTGTACACCGGGGAGTGAAAAGAGAGCGGGGACGTGGTGCAGAGAAATTGGCAAAGGCTTCGAGAGGGCAAACCCCGACTATTGGGGATGAGGGGAGTACTCGCGCGGACTCAGAAAGAGAACCTCGAGTTTCATGTGTGTGTACGAAGGGGTCGACGAAATAGGAGATCGGGGAGAGAGAGAGAGGAAGGGAGGGAGGGGAGAGAGAGAGAGAGAGAGAGAGGAACGAAGAGCGGGTTCTACGTCCATAGAATAAGTTGTCAGCCGAGCGGTGTGGAGCACCTATTTCCCTCCCTACTACGGTCGCTCGTAAATCCTGGAATAAAGTTTTTCGGCTCCCTCGACGAGTCTCCTTTCGCCATTTTTTCCATCTCCATTGTTTGCACCGTCCCATCGACTCAGACATGATTGCGACGCGGTATTTGTAAATTTAGTGATACCGTCAATGAATGGCGCATGCATTTTCTCAAACTTTTTCTTTTTGCAGGTATAACTCTTTTGTTTTCCTCTCGCACCGACGCGTGACGAGAAACTCGTGTGTGTTTTCCAAGATTAAGCATCCACGTGAAAATAGTTTCGCCGACATTAACAAATCAGATCCTATCTACACATGTACAAAAGTACCGGAGTAACTCTCAGTTGTATTATAAATAAGTATATATTAACATTAGAGCAAACGATCTTGGTATTAAAAGATTAAACTGTAATTTTTATATACGTATATTTGTTAATTATATTGACGATCAATTGATTTTGTACATATTTCAGTTTTTCATTTTGTATACAATAGTAAACATTTATATAAACTATTTGTAATATGTATCAATATTTTTTATTTTCGTAAAGTTTGTTTTTGGTTAAAATATATAAATTTAATATGGGTGAAAGTTGCAAAATTTTTTTTTATTAATAGTAAAAAAACGGAATTTAAGTAATACATTTTGTTTGGAATATCATTTTTTTCAAGCTACATACGGAGAAACATTTTAGGAAATTTGATATTAGGATATCACAAGTAAGTAGGTAATTATTATTAATGAAATGTAAACATAATGGTATATGATATCAATAATAATAATACTGTTTTTAACATCATTTTATCTTTATATTGCAATAGAATAATATGTATTCGCAATTAAACGATCCCAGTGTATAAGAGGTTGAACTGCAGACGATATAATAAATGACCGCTACAGCTCATGAATAATGAACATCAGCCAAGCGAAAAAGATTCCATCAAATATTGAAGAAAAGAAAATCGAGCGACCAAATCTCACAACACGAAATCGATAACACTTTATTGGCTTAGCTGAGTCAAATCAAAGGAATTCAGCGAAAATAAACAAAAAGACGAGCGATTAAAAATGAAAAGGAATAAAGTAAAATAGCGAGAAAGTTATACAAATACATGTGTATATAAATATATATATATAGCATATACATATATAGGTATATAATATATACACACATAAAGAGTCGATGAACCTCGTATAGGTACAAGCGGTACGCGCCTCGTCGCCCTGTACACCGGGGAGTGAAAAGAGAGCGGGGACGTGGTGCAGAGAAATTGGCAAAGGCTTCGAGAGGGCAAACCCCGACTATTGGGGATGAGGGGAGTACTCGCGCGGACTCAGAAAGAGAACCTCGAGTTTCATGTGTGTGTACGAAGGGGTCGACGAAATAGGAGATCGGGGAGAGAGAGAGAGGAAGGGAGGGAGGGAGAGAGAGAGAGAGAGAGAGAGAGGAACGAAGAGCGGGTTCTACGTCCATAGAATAAAGTTGTCAGCCGAGCGGTGTGGAGCACCTATTTCCCTCCCCTACTACGTCGCTCGTAAATCCTGGAATAAAGTTTTTCGGCTCCCTCGACGAGTCTCCTTTCGCCATTTTTTCCATCTCCATTGTTTGCACCGTCCATCGACTCAGACATGATTGCGACGCGGTATTTGTAAATTTTAAGTGATACCGGTCAATGAATGGCCATGCATTTTCTCAAACTTTTTCTTTTTGCAGGTATAACTCTTTTTCTTTTCTCTCGCACCGACGCGTGACGAGAAACTCGTGTGTGTTTTCCAAGATTAAGCATCCAACGTGAAAATAGTTTCGCCGGACATTAACAAATCAGATCCTATCTACACATGTACAAAAGTACCGAGTAACTCTCGAGTTGTATTATAAATAAGTATATATTTAACATTAGAGCAAACGATCTTGGTATTAAAAGATTAAACTGGAATTTCTAATTAAAATTACTTTATGAGCAACGAGAGATTGCTACATTGAAATATTTAGTCAGGTAATAATGACAGATTAATTCCACGAGTTGTCGAGTATTTTCTTCAACTTTTAAATTATAATGTGCCATTCTTTAGAAATACTTCAATTCATTGATTATACAAGATAAACATTCGAGCGCCGTAACTTGAGTGAAACGAAAAAAAACACTGTCAAAGGAAAACAAAATAACACTCTTATTCTTTTGCGAACACTTTTCAAACTATCCAAAGCTCGCGAAGAAGTAGCTTACAGTTTGATTGCCGAGTGAGTATCGAATTTAGGGTGTTTCTTTTACTTTCGAAAATATGAACCAATTTTTCTGATATAATCGCCCGTATCTTGGTCATGATCGTTTATTGAATAATTCATTTGGAAATTGTTCAGATTACAGTGTGCATTAAATAATACTTGTAAACATTGGTTTGATAAACTTTATATACAGATAAAAAATAATGTTTTCTCTCACAGTTGTATTTCAGCCGAGCGATCACTTATCAAAATTGGATCACAATTCAGTACTTTAAGTTTGGTTGTGACTCGTAATTCGAGCTGACACCTTTCAGGGGCCTTGATCCTTCCGTCATGCATGAATAGAATAGATAGTCTGTTTAGGGGTAGAAACTTACCTAAGCTTTCTCAGGTTCTAACACTAAACTCCTACGGAATGAATTGTTTACGATATATTTTTTCTTTTTCTTTCCACATACTCTTCACTATTCTTTTTAGCGAGAAAACGTCCATTCAGAAAGCATATTGATTATGTATATTCATTTTATTAACGATTTATAGAACGAATGTTTAAACGATTTTTATTTGTATTTATTATTAAAAGTGCATTGATAAACATAATAAAAAAGGAATTCAATTAGTAAAATGTAATTTTACTAAAGCATATACCAATCGTAAATAAAAAATTAAAGAATTAATTGAAATTATAATTGTAAAAAAAGTATAAATTTTGTTTAATTATTTGCAATTAATTTACTTATCGAGTATATGGCGTGAAAGAATTATAAATATACTATACTAGGGTAATTTAGAGTCATTAATATCTTGCATGACCCGGTTTTTGGGCGTATAAAAATAGTAATTAGGTGGTTATACAGTTAAAAATACACATATTTACAGTACCTACATGCAATGTATAAAAACTACAATACGTGTACAAAATTACAAATGAAATTTCTTAAATTTACTAACATAATTCATAATATTCAGTTTACTGAAAATTACATCGCTGCTATTATTTTAATGAAACGATCTCATAAAGGAAAATATGAACCAATTTTTCTGATATAATCGCCCGTATCTTGGTCATGATCGTTTATTGAATAATTCATTTGAAATTGTTCAGATTACAGTGTGCAATTAAATAATACTTGTAAACATTGGTTTGATAAACTTTATATACAGATAAAAAAATAATGTTTCTCTCACAGTTGTATTTCAGCCGAGCGATCACTTATCAAAAATTGGATCACAAGTCAGTACTTTAAGTTTGGTTGTGACTCGTAATTCGAGCTGACACCTTTCAGGGGCCTTGATCCTTCCGTCATGCAATGAATAGAATAGATAGTCTGTTTAGGGGTAGAACTTACCTAAGCTTTCTCAGGTTCTAACACTAAACTCCTACGGAATGAATTGTTTACGAATATATTTTTTCTTTTTTCTTTCCACATACTCTTCACTATTCTTTTTAGCGAGAAAACGTCCATTCCAGAAAGCATATTGATTATGTATATTCATTTTATTAACGATTTATAGAACGAATGTTTAAACGATTTTTATTTTGTATTTATTATTAAAAGTGCATTGATAAACATAATAAAAAAGGAATTCAATTAGTAAAATGTAATTTTACTAAAGCATATACCAATCGTAAATAAAAAATTAAAGAATTAATTGAAATTATAATTGTAAAAAAAGTATAAATTTTGTTTAATTATTTGCAATTAATTTACTTATCGAGTATATGGCGTGAAAGAATTATAAATATAACTATACTAGGGTAATTTAGAGTCATTAATATCTTGCATGACCCGCTTTTTGAAGGCGTATAATAAAATAGTAATTAGGTGGTTATACAGTTAAAAATACACATATTTACAGTACCTACATGCAATGTATAAAAACTACAATACGTGTACAAAAATTACAAATGAAATTTCTTAAATTTACTAACATAATTCATAATATTCAGTTTACTAGAAAATTACATCGCTGCTATTATTTTAATGAAACGATATCTCATAAAGGAAAATGTGAAAATTTATCTTAATAATTTTCCCAGGCATACGTTTATGTTCAGTTTGATAAAAATTTATTTTTAATTGTACCTTACATTCTTCTCAAGCTTTCAGTGCCCAATTAAAAAAAGTATGGCGGTAAATAACGTCTACTCTCTAAAAATGAATTAGTGAATATTCACTAACAAATTAGTGAATAATTACTAATTCAAATAGTTATAACTAGGTCACTAATGTTTAGTGAATAGCCACTAATTCAAATAGTGGAATATGCACTAATTCAATTAGTATAAAATACACTACAGCAATTAGTGAATAAAAACTAATTCAAATAGCGGATCCTAATGGATGTATACACTGCATAAATCCACTAAACCAATCAGTGAAAAATCACTAATTCAAATAGTAAATCCTAATGCCTTATTCTCTGCATTAACCCATACTAATCCAATTAGTGAAAAATCACTAATTTAAATATTGGTTTACAATAGACGTATTCAGTGCATTAATTCACTAAAGTAATTAGTTTAAAAAAAGTTTAAAAACTTTAAAAATCTCAATAATATGGATATATTTTTAATTTATTATTTGTTTTAGTATTTATACATATATAATATTATACACATATCTATACATATATAATTTCTAATTATGTAGTAAACGATTTTGCAAAAACTAAAATTATTTTTTTCACCTAAATAATATTCTGTTCTGAGGTTTCTAATACATTTTAGCATACATGACTACTCACATTTTATTAAATAATTATTGATTCTAAATAATTATTAACTTTGCAATTATTACTAATAATCTAATGTGGAATCTATTATCTAATAGTTCGATAGCGCAAAAACGAAAATTATTTTTTTGTTCATCCAATTATATATTGAAATTTCTAAAAGAGTTTATCATACTTGACTACTTGCCTGTTAATAATAACAATTAGGCAAAATACTTATTAACTTTACAACTCTAAGTAAGAAATTATTATGCCAATTATTAATGCGCTCACTATGTCGAAATGAAAAAAGCAATTTTACAATAGATACAATAGGTACTGCGCAGTATGTAAATATACATCATATTGCACATAACTGATTTTAAAGATATATAATTTAAATTTATAATCTATATTTTCTAATAGTAAACTTTAAACAAAAAAAAGTAAAGGCAGATTCCTTTTTCATTTAAATAATACTGATATTTACAATTTACATCATACGATCAGCTAGGAGACGTCTGCACAGCACGGAAAGCAAGCGAGTACTGACCCGCGCCGCGCAATCTACTAAATCATTTACTACACTATAACTAATGAATTAGTGAATATTCACTAATTCATTAATGAATATTTACTAATTAATTAGTGAATATATACTAATGAATTAGTGAATATTCACTAATTCATTAGTGAAAAATTGACTTATTATTTTGTTAAAAATTTAATCGATAATTTTCACTAATTAATTAGTGATAACTCACTAATTCATTAGTGACAATAAACAGTTCACTAATTAATTAGTGAAAAAACTACTAATTATTTAGTGAAATATTTTTCACTAAGCAAATTAGTGAAATTTTCACTAATTTATTTTTAGAGAGTAAGTTTCCGTTTAAAACATTATAGTATTATATAGACTGTAAGGTATCGAATATTGGAAGAAATTAATAAAAAAACAATGAATTCATTATGTATACGAAGAAAAAAAAGTTTTCATTATATCAGCAGCTAATCGATTGTAAAAGGCCACTGAAATTATTGATTAATTATTTACTTAACCGTACTAATGAACTGGCCGAAATTAATTAAATTTAAAATAATTATTTCCAGCTCTGAAATAATACGCAGCTTTTACTTAAAGCTTCTAACTAAATCAATAATCCATTTATACTTTTAGAGTATTTATAGTTTAACGGTAAACGTTTCAACATTATACTGAAAATTATTAAATTCAAAATACTTGGACTTAATTGTTAAATTTGATGATTTACAAAGTTTATAGAGATTTAAATATAATTCTCTTAAAGATAATTATTATTCTACCGTATTCGTATTAAATTAGAGAAAATATTCTTATTTCGAATTATGTTATTAATAATTGTAAATTGCAGTTTCCGTAATATATTAATATATTAAAAAGTAAACTAGAATAGCATATCTTTTTAAATACTGTATGGAAACAAAACGTTAACGACTGCCGAAATTTTTGACGAGCCGTAGACGTAAAGACACATAGGTTCTTTGCAATAAGGAAAATAGCGGCTCTGGTTCATCTCTTGAAGCGCAAGTAGCCGAGGGCAACGAGCGTTTTGAGACATAACGAGCCGAGGACAACAAGCGTTTCGAAGAGCAGCTGCGTCAGTAACAACTATTTCAACAGCAACTGCAATTATTATCTCAAACGAACCAAATTTTCCCCGAGTAGCGTACCACTTAGCGCAAGTTTTACGATACAAATGATGCACTGAAAATATATTGCACGCAGCCACGTGCATCAAATTTATTACGAACGAATGAAATTCCATTTCTCGTTATCATTATGATTCTATTAGAACTCGTAAAATTAATAAAACTTTTTTTTTCGATAAATATTTTCGTTACGCGTTATACCTTCTAGTGTACAATTCAATCGAATGCGATCTACATCGTTTGGAATAAGTGACCTTTATTTTATAACAAATATATGTTTTAAAGGTAAAACGTTAACTACATTGGATTGAAAATTGTCAAATTAAATTTTGTTAGATTAAGTGTTTCCAATTATTTACAACTTCATTGCATGAAAATACTTTAATATTTTATAAAAAATTTAACGAATCAATTGATTTTTCTTGTAGCAGTACACAGATATTAATAGTGCGGAACAGTTTGGTAACTATGGTGTTTCTCTCTCCACTTTCTCAACCTCTAGACGAAAGCGATGTAGCGATCGCGTTCACGCGAGCACTTCTAAGGGCCTCTCGAGCAGAGCGGTTCTGATGCTGAGTATCTGCCATTTACGAGGAAATATTCTTATTTTGAATTATGTATTAATAATTGTAAATTGCAGTTTCCGTAATATATTAAATCTATTAAAAGTAAACTAGAATAGCATATATTTTTTAAATACTGTATTGGACAACAAAACGTTAACGACTGCCGAAATTTTTGACGAGCCGTAGACGTAAAGACACATAGGTTCTTTGCAATAAGGAAATAGCGGCTCTGGTTCATCTCCCTTGAAGCGCAAGTAGCCGTAGGGCAACGAGAGTTTTGAGACATTAACGAGCCCGAGGACAACAAGCGTTTCGAAGAGCAGCTGCGTCAAGTAACAACTATTTCAACAGCAACTGCAATTATTATCTCAACGAACCAAATTTTCCCCGCGTAGCGTACCACTTAGCGAAAGTTTTACGATACAAATGATGCACTGAAAATATATGCACGCAGCCACCGTGCATCAAATTTATTACGAACGAATGAAATTCCATTTCTCGTTATCATTATGATTCTATTAAGAACTCGCAAAATTAATAAAATTTTTTTTTCGATAAATATTTTCGTTACGCGTTATACCTTCTAGTGTACAATTCAATCGAATGCGATCTACATCGTTTGGAATAAGTGACCTTTATTTTATAACAAATATCTGTTTTAAAGGTAAAACGTTAACTACATTGGATTGAAAATTGTCAAATTAAATTTTGTTAGATTAAGTGTTTCCAATTATTTACAACTTCATTGCATGAAAATACTTTAATATTCTATAAAAAATTTAACGAATCAATTGATTTTTCTTGTAGCAGTACACAGATATTAATAGTGCGGAACAGTTTGGTAACTATGGTGTTTCTCTCTCCACTTTCTCAACCTCTAGACGAAAGCGATGTAGCGATCGCGTTCACGCGAGCACTTCTAAGGGACCTCTCGAGCAGAGCGGTTCTGATGCTGAGTATCTGACGCGCGCTGTACATAATGTATTAGTGTTTAATAAACCTATGTTCTTCTAAGGAGTGCTGCGTGAATTATCACTCAACCTCGCTGTCCACTCCTGTACTCACGTGACCATCATTCGCGAAATCTTAATGATTTACTATTTAATACTCTGTTTTTAACAAAATATTTAATTATTAGTTTAACGTATAGCTATTTATTTTATATGTTTGAATGCAGAAGAATCAGCTGGGCCTGGGAAGCGCAAAATGCACCGAGCGCGCCCCGACGTCTCAGGGATCCAGACGCTTCGGTGTCGAGCAACGATAGAAGTTGCCGCGATTCGCTCGCCCTGGGACGATCACGGTTAACACGTGGCACCGTCCCCCACAAGTCTGCACTGCCTCGAGGCGCACACACACACCCTTACACACTTAGTCGCTTTACCGCACGCACCGAATCGCAAACCGAAAGAAGACGAGAAGTCCCGCGAAAAACGCAACCTTCACGCGACCGCTTTCCACGTGAGCAGATTCGTCCTGAAAAGGACAACCTACTCAGTAATTCGCCGGATGTTAGCGCGAATGTAAAATAAAAGGCAGAGCTGAATGGCGAGTATACTACGAAAACTACAAATCTAACCGTAAGACGTGTTGAGTGCTCGACGGACTAGAAGAGAGTGATCGTTCCCGCTTTAATTGCGCGGGCCCCTATTTTTTGATCGATAGAGGGCCGGCTTAATTATATGGTATTAGTAGGTACTTAATTCATTTGCGAAATTTTAGTATGCCCTTATTTCTACTCTAGCTTAAAATTGTCTTATTGAAAAATTGGATTTGCGTCATCACTTACATCATTATCGATTACAGGTTTAAGCTCGAACTGACAAAAATGTGAAATTCCAAAGAATACAATTATGTACATCGTTGAAAATATTAGTTAAACGTCATTACAATAAGTCAATTTTTTTAAGATAGCTGAAAGTGGTAAAAATAATACCTCAATTTAAAGTTTATGCAGCAGTGCCTCAATGTGCGATAAAACTATTCCTATAAAAATTTTGTAAATACCTCCGATATAAGCAAGTGTTATATATTCTTCGAGTTCAGTCACAAACTAATTTCTTCTTCTCGTTATATTTGTTCTTCAAACTTAATTTTTACACAATAGATATGACGTATTTATTTCATTTTGAAAGAAATATTTTTCCTCGTAGAATCAGCAAAAAGTTTTAATAGACCTTTAACCGAAAAAAGCGTAATTCTCACTCCGTTAAATTCAGAGTGCCGTGCCGAAGAAGAAAAAGAGGAGCGGACGCGCAGGTCAGCGAGTTATAAAACACGAAACGGGAGAGAGACAGAGGAGAGAGAGAGAGAGAGAGAGAGAGAGAGAGAGAGAGAGAGAGAGAGAGAGGAAGAGAAAGAGAGAGAGAGAGAGACGCGCGACCGTAACTCGTATCGAGGGCGATCTCGCAAGTTTCGCGAGACTGGTGGTACGATAACGAGCAGCCATTTCGGCCGGGTTGTTTTGCCTTCGTATATAAGGCGAGCGACTAACGTAAATCGGGTCTGAGCGGTACGTTATTTGCGCGGCCATTCCTAAGGCTGACAAAGGGAGAGCTACAGGACAATGAGAAAGAAAGATGAAAGCGAACTTCCCTTTGAGCCTTCGAGATTATATTGCCTAAATGAATTTATTTATTTCCTACGTGAGCTTGCAATTTTTACCTGAAAGTGAAACTTGTTTTTCCGACATTTTTGCTACATAAGAATAACCACGACGTGACTATCTTTGTTAAGCTTCTTTTCTAACTGTTCACAAGTTTGTGTATATATGATAGTTTGTAATTCGTATACCTCTCCATTAAATTAACTTTCTTGAAAGTGAATTTTGTGCGAGATGTTAGTTTGTTTTTTTAACGACTATGTCTCACGTCTCCTTTACTATTTTTCGTTCTTAATTAAGAATATAAAGTATGAATATATAAAATAAATATGTTATTAATCTGTTTAAAGTATTATAGCTATTTCCATACGTTTCGTCGACGAATAAAATCAATCCAAATACGCCATATCAAGTTTCTTCGCGTAGCACATTTTTCCTTCGCGTTGATTAATGGCAACGGCGGCTCGGTGTTCGGAAAATACAAGAATTTAAAAGTCTATAAAATAAATTGTGGCTGAAACTCACCTCGACGTCAAGGAAATCGAAATAAAATAAACTTTAATCTCTTTCTAACTCTCTTTGTCCGTATACTATGCGTATGGACATAATCTATGTATATTACTATCGATTGGATATAATAAAACATGAAATTGACTACTAAATTGAGAAACAAAATTAAACCTGTCAAATTTGTCCATGTGGGATTCGACGTGTCATTTGACATTTACAAGTAAAACGCTAGAAAACTTTTATCGAAATTGTACGAGTTATTCCCCTTAGAATTGAAAATTAGTGGAAACAACTTACAAAATGTTCAACATTAAATTTATAAATATATATATATAATGCAAAAATTGCTGGCTTCGGATATATCGATAAAATTCTTATATTTGAAAATAAAAATTAACATTTAAATAAACCTAAGAAAACTTTAAGTTACTACTCGTATATGTGTAATAAATGTATTCGAATTAAGCGTTCCCCATCAGAATCCTACTGAAACTACTATCGCAAATGGTGCCGATTTTCTTTGTTGGTTAGTACGCGTTGTCGCTATTGAAGAATATGTTGTTTTGCACAGGAAACTGCTTTGGATTTCGGTGAGGTGTAAAAAACTGATCAACGTAGACTTGATACTAAACTCAATCTATATTTACAATTGTTTACAGCTCGTGCATTTTTCCAACGACACTTGCGACTAGTTATTTCTAACATTCCACCCGGTATTGCTTTAATATCAATAAAGCATCAGTTATAGACCTTTTTGTGGTCGATAGAATTTAACTGCTGGCAAATTTACGCAAATTAATCGAAGACAAAATTGTTTTAAGAACTTGCACAGTTATACGTAAAGTAAACGAAGTATTGTTTTTAAAAATAAAGTTAATAGCTAAAGACTAAAGCAAGTAATTAGTTTTCACGCATGAGAATAAGTAAAATAATGCGAACTATTAACCACCTATAACGCATGAATATTAAGAAAGGTTCTCAATTATAACACATGCTAAAAAAAGAAAAGATTATCGTACGAAAAGAAAAAAAAATAGTTATAATGCATAATTTTGAACTATTTGAGATTAATAACATTCGTCGTTTCGACATTTATATTGAATTCGGGTTGATCGATAACGGGCAAATCTTCGTGATTGCTCATAACGATTCGAGGTTTGTAGATCGACGATTTTTACTAATTCATTCTGTCTCGGGTGAAATGCGACGATTCTCGCCAGTGGCCATTTTGTTTCACTTCCAATATAAATATCAACATGCCCTCCTACAGATTTCTATGTAATATTTGCTATTTAGATGCCGACTGCAATTGGTAGAGTTATTCCTTTGTCCATCTATTCCAAAGCTAATTTCGAAAGTAATTAATTAACTTATATTATATTTATCAAGCGAATTGATATTATACTCCTCTACAGACGGTTCAGGGACCGCAATTAAACTTTCGCCTATTAGGAAGTGAGCAGGTGTGAGGGGTATAAGTTGTTGGGATCGTTGCTCAAGGAGGTGAGAGAATGAGAGTTCCAACATGCTTCTATTTGATATAATAGTGTACTCATCTGCTAATAATTTAATAAGCTGTCGCCGATGACCCGTCGCTTGTGAAATTTCACGGACTTCACGCCCACGTCCCAGAGTCCACCAAAATGGGAGAAATACGGAGGTACGAAGCTCCATTCTGTACGGTCGCGACTTAATTCAGTAGCGACATCGTGATGAAATGCTGCGGTTGATTTGAATTGTCGACGTAATTCCTTATCCGTTCAGTGAAAAGTCGTTCCGTTGTCATTTATGAGCTTGGTGCATCGATCTTTGCGTGAAGCAAATCGTTTCAAGGCGTTACAAGACAAATCTGTGACCAATTTCAGATGCGCAGCCTTGGCTACTTTGCACACTAACAGACATATGTAACTTTTATAGGCGATATATTTGCGACCTCGCATAGATTTAATTAGAATAGGACTGGTGAAGTCCACTTCGGTTGTAAGGAAAGCACGTTGTGGTTTAACTCGATTAAGCGGTATGTTTCCCATCAACTGTGCGGCGACTTGCTCTCGGTGACGAGTACATTGGATGCAATTGCGAATTACGCCATTAACCGTTGATCGTCCTTGTGGAATTCGATATTTTACCAATAAAAGTATTAAAATTTAGTAAATGGACATCGTTACAAAAGTAGAATAAGATGTCGCTCACTATACGAAAAAGGAGTCAAGAAATGGTTTGAGAGGTGCTAAATTGTTTGAATTGCACGCAGCGACTAAAACTGGCGATCGTTTGTTGCTTTAGACAAAGCTGGAACGCAGATCTTTTGGAATTTCAGAGATTTATCGCTATCTATAACATCAGGCTAAAATGCTAATTCCAATAAACCATTAAGCTGCTCAGTTGTGTTGGTGTATCAAGCAGTGATTTCGACGGCGTTCGTTTTTTGGTTGCATGATTCGATTAATTCAGTTCTGTTATATGGTTGACGGTCAGTAAATATCCAATTTTTGATGGATTTTGAACAGCCAGTTGGATCTTCGACATCACATATCGATGAAGTATCTAGTCTGGTGAAATACCCAGAGTACCTAGATCGGTAGGATTGTCTGCCTTCTAGACAGTGGTGGGATTCGCGATGAATAGTTTTCATTTTTAAGGATGTGTTTGGAGCCAGGCTAATGAGTCACAAATAACGAATAAATTTGGCCACGAGCAAGGTGCCGCATACATGGTACCACCTTGACTTTTGCGAGAACGACAGAGTGGAAATGATTTGATCATCGTTATTACGTGTACCAAAATATATACACGCTCAAATTCCGCGATAGAAGGCCTATTGTATCAATGGAAAGCCCATATTAAACATGTCCCGTGCTCTTTCGATACATTTTACCGTTTCGATTTGTAGCCTCACTTCGTGGTAGACCTCTAGTTACGTATGCTGAGTGAAATAAGCCTTACGGCATACAAACAGTTTCAATGTTGCTTTGGAAGTGATTCCCTGTAGTCTATGCGTCCAAAGACCCTCTTGATATGATGGTTTTAAAGCTGGTTTGCCATTTAAAATGGCGATGTCGAAGCTAGCTCGGCGTCTAAAATGGCGTTAGCGAAGCTTGTTTGTAGATTTTCCAAATTTCTTAAATTTTCGAAAATTACTTTGGAAAATTGCTTTGGATTTCGAGAAAGTGTAAAATTGTATCAACGTAGACTCAATCGATATATTTACAATTATTTGCAGTGGTTATAATGACGCATATTCATAACGAAAAACAATAAGAGTCGATCGGTGTGGGTATAAGCAATGCAAGGTAAACGTGCTTTATTCGCATACGATACGACGTATCTACTACGTTTGCAGCCAAGCAGTAGGTTGTGTGATCTCTCTCTCTCTCTCTTTCTCTCTTCCTTTCTGTATACGTTGATGAAGGAGAGAGAAAAAAAGAGAGAAAGAGATTGCTTTTGCTAACGTACTTCCGCATACCCTAATAATTATTCCTAACAACTACTGATTATATTCAATTAAATTAAATGAGTTTCTGTATCGACTTTAAATTATTATAGAAGTATATATAAATGCGTAGTATATAATAAGATTAATGGGATAAAATATACTAATGTTATCAATTTAAGTACATGAATTGTGATGAAAAATAATTTATTACAATGCTGAATAATTTAGTAATAGAAATATTTAGTGATATGCACCTCCTTAATTTTCTAAGGAGTTAAAATTACTCCATTAAATGTTTTATATACCTAAAAAATGTAGGTAACAAATATAGTTAATAAAATAAAATGGTCAAAAATGTTTACAAAAAAAAGAAAACTTTTATTACTGTATACCGAAAGATTTGTAATAAAGAAAAAAAAAGATTCGATGTACTGTATGCTATAAAAGCGAACTGTCAATAAACACATAAACCATAAAATCGAGTAACACATTTCGAACGAAATAACTATAAAAAATGATATAGATATATTATAACACTAGAAGCTCGGGCGAACCCGAGTAAATTATTCATTCGAAATAAGAGATTAATCGACACATCGTAGTTGCCCATTGGTATGGGTAGTGATCAATAGTAAAATGACAGGTGTAGCCGCAGGTATCGCCAACAAAATGCAGTCCCTCTCACGCGTGATTCTTTTCAATCTGGGCTCGTAGAGGAGGATCGAGCGCGTCATGAAACCTCAGCGAATCTCGGGCAACACTGTCCGGCCGTTCCCTCTCTTCTCTAGCACGTTACGCCGTTTTCCTGAAAATTACGAGGACCGAGCTCTTGCACCGGCCGGAAGTGCCATTAGGTCGTGCGCACGTGGCGTTGCCCCACCCGTTTTCGAGAGCCTTTCGACGTAGAGTCGGTTATGAGTCGAGAGACGAACGGCGCACTGTTGCAGTTGCCACCGGTTTCCAGGCTCTGAGTGTCCTTATACACGGGATTCTCTGGCCTTCCCCCTGGACGAAAGCTCGTTAGCGCGTCGCGTCTCTACGCTCGGTAATGTCGCCCCGGGATGGTCGACGTTACCTCCTACATTTTAGATTTTCCATCGGGTGACTAACGTCTATGGTTACATGGATTGACTTTAACTATTTTTTCTAAATCACTACTATTAACCCGACCGTTACGGCACTTCTCTACTTCAATTTTTTTATCTTATTTCGAGTATGTTTTATTTCAAAATTTTCAATCGAGGTAGTGATGGCTTATATACTTGATGTACTTAGAAACTATAGACATTTTTTGCATTGAGTTCTGGTTATACATATTTCATTTTAACTAATCATAGTACTGGTCGCAAATGCACAGTTTTTTCTTGTTTTCAATAATAAATGGGTTATTTATTTTTATTATATTCAATATTTCTTCGCGATATTTAATTATGCAGATGGTAACGATTAACTCTTGCCGTTTCATTCAACGCAAATCGATAAGATTCCTATCCAAAATAGTTTAAATGCTTCAAATTAGCCTATAATATCTTCAATATATTAATTTATTCATGTTCATTAATATTTATTATTTTATTTCAAAATCAATAAAAATAAATCTCACTGTTTGTTGTAATCAGTTTGCAATTGCGATACCAATTTCCTTATGAGTAAATATACTTATTTTACAATCGATGAAAAAAAATCTAAATGACATATTTTTATCGTATAATTATTGTTTTTTCTAATATATAACAATCAAACTTCTCCAAACATAAACACAAAATTTAAAAAGTTCGGTGTAAACGATCCGATATTGACGTTTTATTTCAAATCATAATGCTACCGGTTGATGAAATGGAGTAATAATAAATGTTGAAAGTTGAGACCACTCGAATATGATATCACTAGTACGTATAAATATTTTTGTATAAACTTACGATATTATATTATGACATGTGAAATATGCAAGAGAGTGCACAAATTATCGGTCAAACATATTCCCAAGCAAAATATATACACGCAAGTTGGATTTTGCTCAGTAACAATATTTTGTCTTGCCAATAGTTTCGTAATTATATACGGTGCAGACACATTACTCATCGAGTGTCGTCCGGCAGTTATCAAATATTAGCTTATCAATGGGCAGATTTATCGCTAATGCGATAAGCTTCCGTGGATTTATGCTTGCACTAGGACAAACATCCAATAAAAAAGTACCATCCGACAGGATTTCAGAATCCATGAAACATTAATAAAAGAAAATATATGAAAAGATAATAATTATAAACAGTAATTTATCTGTATAATAAAATAATCATTTTTTTGTAGATTTAATTCGATTTGTAAAATGATTGTAAAAAGAAGAAGAGGAAAGAATTGTAAAAATAAAGACAATATCTTTAAATAGTATGCGGCATATTTAAAGTGAAATGTAATAACCTCACTAATTATTAAACTGCATATATTTTTGGTTACTTATATTAATACTTAGTTTCGTAAGAAAATAGAAAATATTTATTGCAGCGAAGGAAAGAAAACAATGAGACTATGGAAGCCGATATAACTATTTATCGGTAATACCAGATGTTTAACATTCTCATAATACACGATAATGAAATATTTACACAAACTTGAAAAGTCAGTTCGACCTGCTTAAAAAGTTATTATTACGTTTGGGAAAAAGGAGTCTCGAAAATACTTGACAATTCGATCGAAGTAGTTGCAGCTCGAAAAGGTCAACGGGAAGCATTCGTATAAACATCAGCCTCGCGGCGGGAAGTCAGATGACTGAAAAAAACAGCTCGTAAATTACGTCAAACCGTAGGCAAACTAGCGATTTCGCAGTGGGAAACCTGCAAAGAAAGGAGGGACGAACAACAACAGTCAAAGCCACTTGTCACCGCGACGAGCAAAAAAGTTGGCAAACCGTATCTGATATATACACGTAAATATACATATATATATTTATACAATATATATACATGTACAAAAGCAGCTCATACCCATGGAATCTCTCTCTCTCTCTCACTCTCTTTCTCTGTAGCTACGTCTCTGCAGCTCCATTACCGTCCCCTAAATCACACTCGGTTACGTTTTTAGAACGACCGTTACGTCGCGCGTACGTGCGATGTTTTTGGTCTCATTAGTAGCCTGTCTCCTCGCTTGCGGCATAGATGCCTCAACCGAAGGGGCTAGTCGAGAGGGAGGGTAGGTGCGCGTATATAAACGCCGGGTGCAATTAATATTTCCGCCCCGCCCGCTTCTCGCATCGTCGCCGGTTTCCATCTCGTTCTCGCGCCGGCAACTCTTTCCCTTGTTTTACCTTCGCAAAATTCCTTCGAGACTATGTTAATTCAATTCGTAATGAGTTATCACTCCTACGAGCTTCTACGTTTACTTATTTTTCCCGTGCCTTCAGAAAATTGTGTACCTACCTGGAATTAATGTGTATATAATATAAATCTTGATTATAGCAGACTATACTTATCCCTTAACGGCAAGATTTTTTTTGTGAACCTTTTTGGATGTTCAGGCGAATAGCGAGCTTGTGATTTTTTTTTGTTAAAATACATGTACGCGTAAGTCCTTGTTATTCGTTTATGAAAATCTAATGTATATATTTAATGTATGTCAATTTATGATTTACCTAGTAATTTATTGGACATTAATTAACCCCAGAATGCGTCATTGTCTCTCTCAAATAAGAGTGTTCAAGGCTCACAATGTCTTGACGACTTTCTGTGTTTGCGATTATCATACTCTGACGATTTGATGCTGCTCGTTGGATAGCCCTCTCGAATGAGAGTGAACGCTCACAAAATATTATCGCGTACTTAAGGATGCAAACTCTAGAAAGGCAACGCTTATAGCAAGTTTCTGAAGGCTTGATTACGTAGTCGTCATTTATCGTTCTTACTCATCATTAATTTTAAATACTGAGTGACAGATATTAAAAATGCAATTACATATAATAAGCACGGTTATTAATTTATTTTTTCTGGAATATTGCTTTATTAATTTGCATAAATTATTGTTCATCAATACCGTATACCTGTCCGTAGTATTAAATTAATTTAAATATTATTCCATTTTGCCGTTAGAAAATATTCTAGCAATAACCGTAAATAATATTAGAAAAGTTATTAGTTTGCATATGCAATAGATGAAACTTTAATTTTAATAAATAAATCCTCCTGAAATGAAGGCTACTTTAAATGAGATGAGAAAAAGCGAATAAAATTTATTTGAACGCGTAAAAATACGCAACATACAAGTATTAAAAATCTATTTCTTTTATGCAGTACAAATCACTAAAGTTAAAAAATGCGAAATATAAAGGAAAACAGTGAAAATAAAAGTGCACTCATTCGTAAGCTTTCGATCGTTTGCACGAACGGTAAAAACGAGAAAAAATTACTGCTCCCGCGTTTTTCGATCACAAAATTAACTCTCACTCCGAGAAGCAGAAATGCACACTCGAGACGCACTCTCAAAAAAACGAGGAATTCGCATCAGGCATTGTTTCCGCTTTGCATAGGTATAAAAGGCTAATTCGATTCAATTTCTCTCGCTCCCTTTCCTCGCGAGTGTCGCCATCTTTGTTCGCGTGTACGCGCATGTGACGCTTAGGCCGAGATTTTTTTTAACGCAAGGAAGAGAGAGGGTGAGAGAGAGGGTGAGAGAGAGAGAGGAGGGGTGTAAGAGAGAGGGAGAGATAGGGAGGGTGAGAATGAGAGAGAAAGGAAAGCTGGGTCGCGCTTGACTGACCGACATTTTCCGCGCAGCTTAAGAGAAAAAACGAGGGGGAAGGATGAAAAAGCTAGGAGAGAGCTTTTCGATCTATTGGCTCGCCTTTTTACCATACGCTATATAGCGTACACGAAGAATTTCTCCTCGACGCAGAAGCGGACGAGTGTAAATTTGAAATTCCATTATGTTACTCACGCTCGAGGGGAGTGAGGAGTACACCGGGGAAAGGAAACTTTATTCTCGCGCCTCGGAAAATCAGAATCCTGAAAATGAAACGAGTTGATGGTACGCAAGCGATGTATTGATTTCGCGTTGGATAATTTCCTCTGAAATGCATTATTAATTGTATTTAAACGCTCTCGAATTAATAATAGTCAGTAATATTAAATTTGAGTTTGCGGAACAAATACCTTCATCATTTAGAGTATAAGACGTACCTTACTTAATTGTTATTAAAAAGACACATGTATTTGTTTATTTATACGCTTTGAAAAAATGGTAAATTTCAATATTTTTATTCCCTTATTTATGACACACGCAAAACTTGCGTGAGAAAAATATATTATTTTAAATGCATGTCTGACCACAGATGCACATTTCTACTTGATAGAATGTTAAATATGTATATACGTATATATAGCAACGAGAACAAGCTAGCATTAATTTTGTAAAAAAACTTTAGTTGTTTAATGAACTATATGCGTCAAATACAAATTTTTAACTGTACAAAGTAAAATTATAAAATTACAAAAGAAACTTAATAATGCAGATAAAAGTTACATACAAATTTTAATATACAATAAAGGTATGATTAATAATTAAAATAAAATAATGTTATAAGAATATATTGCGTGTAATTATTCAGTTCGTTTGATATATAAAATATTCCGTTTCATTGAAAAGATATAGTACTGTGCTTGATAAATGTCAAAAATTACTTGATGAATTGAAGATGATCTTTAGAAACGAGAGAAACTATTGCAATACCAATGATATAACTACATGATTTGCTACATGAAATTGTGTCAAGTGGTTTATATTTTGAAGCAGGGAATTTATTCACGAAAAAAAGTAATTGCAATTATTTATATTGAAACATTTCTTTTGAATATAAAAATAAGACTTTTATGATTGTATAGATTTTTAAGTATTAATTAAAAAATTATTATTTTGCTCAAGCGTCCCATAATACCAAAAATAAAGTTTAATATAATATTTGCACGAAACATGTACTATTTAAAATTGTAACACAGTTACTTTTAAAAAAAGTTTTCTCATATTATAAGAATAAGCGAGCATACGTCACGTTCAATTAGTGTCAAGTTTTTATCAAAACGGGTATTTACATTATGTAAATTTAATTCAACTAAACTAAAAATCCATATTTATTTTGAATAAATTTCTCTCGGTCTATTTACAAATAATAATTATATCAAAGTAAATCTTTTTCGCCAATGCACCGCAACATACAATATTACGTAACGGAATTCCGTAGCTAACAAAATTAGAATATAACTATTAAACTTTCCTCGGTCGAGCAGAGTTTAGAGAGACTGATGCCTTTCTCTCTCAGTTTCGCAATTAAAATTAGTCGAGGCCACGCACGTGATATACGAAATGTTTGCGCCGGCTTGACGGACGGAAATATCGTTTGCCCCCACCTAAGCGGGAAATTAATACTGGCTCTCAAAGTGTCATTCATGCATCCGACGTACGCTTACGAGGTGAGTTAATTAAGGATTGGAGTTAATTCCGCTGGTCCAGATGTCCTTCTATCTTCCTCTATACCCTACTCTACTCCTCGTGTGAACGACCAGGTGGGTCAATTGTTTTTTCTTTCCTTTTTTTGAGGAGCAAGACCTTTTACTACTTAACCCTACTACTGGGGAATGAAAAAGATTTAATTTAAGCCAGTTTCCGAGAGGTAAAGGTTTAAAAAAGTTCCGAGTAAGGTTTGTGTTTCTAGAGGAAACGTTTGACTTGATTTTCCTTAATCGGTATTAAAAATGTATAAAGAGCCTTTCATTCACTTTTTACTCTTCGTGCAAGAGATAATTCATAACGGGCTTCTACTTTCCGACATTTAAGCACAATACTTACAGTGCAATATAGTCAATATCTTTTATTGCACTAACTGAAATACGTATACTTTGTCTCGGTATAATCAAACTTAAAATAAAAGAGTGTTAAATAATTTTTCAAATGTTAATTTGTGTATATATATGTATTAGGTCAATGTATCTAATTTGCTAGAAAAATTCAATTAAAGTAACGGAGGAGTGGAATAGAAAATTACGAAATTCATTGAACATTGTTTTAAAAATCAAGGGGAATACGTAAATATTCCTTTAAATTCCATTATGTATATTCAATTACAAACATGTATAACGCTCTTATACAAAATTAAACACGGCGTAACGAAATTTTGCAGCTCATATATTTCCGGCAATTTCAACTCAAATAATTTGCTTCGGTGCATTCATTGTGCATTTGTCGAATAGAACAATCGCATAAGTTTAGAGTTACAAATAGTAATGGCGAAAATGTTAACTAAACATCATTTTCAAGTGTAGATCTGTATTATTTCTCGGTTTTCGAGTATCTGCATGTATTAACATTAATTTAAGAGATTATTCTACTAAGTAATACGAAATCCATATCGAACCGAATCATTAATTTACGCGAGAGATCGTTGAGCACCTAGGCGGTTTTTACATCTGCAGATTCTCGTAATAATTCAGTCGGGCTTTCTCTAGTTCATTTCTCGTTTATATAGAGAAACCTGGAGACGGAAACGTTAAAGGGCGGCGAGTCCAAGAAAAACACAAAGCGAGAATAGGGGAGCAAGAGTCAAGAAAGAAAGAGACCCGAAGAGTGGAAGAAAAAGTGAGAGTCGCAGAAACGATAGAAAAGTCAAATACAAGACTCGATTAAGTGAATTTCATTATTCATCGTCTTATTTCCGACTCTTACCGGTTCGAGCTTCTCTCTACTTATTTCTCCTTGTCTTCATTTTTTATTACGGAAGGCTAGCTCGTGTTGTCAGTACCTCGCAAGATTCGACACTGAAAAAAAATCGTTTTTTCTATCTCTCTCGCTTTCATCCCTCTCGTTCCTTTTATACATTTACTGATTTTAAGGAAATCGTAAGGTAGATTAAAGATGGGAATTCAATCGATGAACCTCCTAGAATATGAATAAAAATGTAATGAAATAATGTACTACGATAAACTTTATTTGTATATATAAATACAATATTGTTAATAATTTACAACATTCATCATATCACGTACCTACTTTAATAATGTAAATATTTCAGAAATGTTTGATTTAATAATTCTGTTCCACCTACCGCTCTCTTCGATCGACGAATCAATGTATTAAATATTTTCTTATGAATAAAAAATGTATAAATATACCTATAAGTTTACTTACAGACACAGACACAGTACAACACTATGTCGCTTAGCGAATATATATATAATAAATGTGTTCACGCAAATCCTAAAAAAAATGATGTTATAATAACATAAAAAGTAATATTTTAATTTTCCGTAAACTTGCGATATAGACATATCATTAAGTTGAGAATGTACATAGGTTTAGTATAATAATATAGTTTGCATATATTTGAAATATTACAAGGAAAGAAAAGTAACTAAAAATGAAAAATAGTTGAATAATACTAATACAATAAATATACTAATATTATAGAAAAAATAAATTTTAATATTTTACTATGCGCACTCTATGTAAATTACGCAGACATTAAATTACATTGCTAGAGATAACGTTCAATACACATGTTACACGAATTTCATGTCACTGTATGAAAACTTAATGCTCAAGGGAAATTTGGAAGTTTGATTTTAACATCTCTCGTACACTTTTGTACTGAAAATGTAGTAAAATATACTTGTGAAAAAATATAAATTGAAACTAAGTTAATTGTATTGTATAATAGTAAATTTTAACGCGATAGATAAAACAATTGGAAAATTGTCGACATAGCGACAGAGGTAAAGTGCAAATGAGAAAATGAAAGGACGTTTTAGTTTTAGCCGATGCGATAAAATTCGTGTAAATTCTCGTGTAAATACTGATGATTAATGAAAAAGTGGTAGGAAATGGAGTTAAATCGTTGGTGAAAGATTAAGGAGGTAAAATGTATCGTGAATAAAGGAAACGGGATAGTCGTTGGTTCGTGAAGAGCATTTATACAAGACAGTTACAAGTCAACACAAATCGCCACAAATCCAATTGAGTAGCGCGACGTTAAACAGAATCCCGATGGTTCGGTATATGGGAGAATAAAAAATTCAGCCCGAATCCGCGCGTGTCCGGCCGAGCGCATATACGAAATCGAGCAGCTCTCGATTCGGATATTTACTCTGGGTGAGGGTTGAATGACCTTGTCATGTTCCGAAGCGCTCGGTTTGTCGATTCCACGCCGCGAATCAATAACCTCCCAGCGACAGACCGTTCGAATATATATCGCTCGTGTACATATATAGGTGTGTATATGCGGTCGAATTGAAGGCATAGGGTTGGGCATCCAAAGGATTGTCAATGAAATTTCCAGCTTACGAGCGAATGCGCGACGCGTTATTGTCTGGGGGGTGCCGGCGCCGCTCGACTATGCGAGAGTACAACCGCGACAGCTCAACCCGCGTCTTTACCATCCGGTTTCTTTTCAATTGTCAATTTGAAATTCCTATAATGAGCTCGTTTAATGGATAACGTTTTCAGCGCATTTTAATCTCTTGATCTGCTTGTTGGTCTTTCAAGACACGGTGAATCAGAAAATTCCGTTCGAAATAACAGATTATTCCAGACGATCCTTTCAGCCGGAATTCATTATTCTTTATTTATAATTTGAGATGTATTAAATTTTACAAGTTTTCGTTCAATCACGCACACGTGTGGAATATGAAGAATCATTTTGAATAGTAAATTGCAGAAAACTGCAGGTTGTCTGTATTTTGTGATAACAAAAATGTTAGATGATCGAACGACAAAGTAAGCGAATTATGGTATAATGTTTATCGCGAGTTTAGTGAAAGTTGACCCGAGCCGAGCCAGAACTGTTGCCAAGAAGAAAGGCGAAATCACATGGATGAAAGATGCATTAGTTTGAAAAATGCCTTAGAGACAGGTTCTTTGGAAGTTTGAAGGAAGCTCGATAGAAAATCATCAGGGAGTACGTGAACCACAATTAAATCCAGCCCTTGCACCAAGTTCCCGAGACTGATTGATCGTCGGTTTACTGCAGACAAGGGAGACGTTATATTAATCCGTATCAACCTTTGTACAACAACTGCTAAACGGTTTTCTCAGCGTGGGTTCCGATTATCTCCCCGAATTTCCACGAGGAATTTCGAATATTGCTCGAGTTTCCCAAGCAATAACGAAGTTTGAGCCCGCGCGACGCTCGCACACTCGTTCGCAAGTCCAGGGTGAGCAAAGTTGCTGCGCCACGCGCGCATAGTCCTAAACAGCATTTGGCGCTCGACCGACGGATCTGGTAGACGTCAGATTCCACGGGACGATTTTCGCTTCCCTAGCGACGTCCTTTTTCGCGAAAGTCGATTTTCGACGAAAGTGGCAACTTGTTTTGACGGCAAGTTATTGGGTTAACTTCCCGATGGGTTGGAGATAGCAATCATTAGATAATTCTTTACGGTGAAAACAACTTTTGCGAACTTTGACATTTCCTTTGGTCAAAAATATGCTCTATCTTTTTTTACTCTTTTTTCCTAATCTTGTTAGATCATTCCTGTCAAATACGCGTACTGTTAATATTTCTTCTGTATCTTAATGTTATATTTCATTTTAATATACCTTTTCAAAATATGAAAGGGTGAATTAATAACGTCATTGATTATTCAAGCATTTGACAATATTTGAATGCTTTTTGGCTATTCCGAGTAAGATTCTTAATTCGAGACCTGTTACCATCTTTTTGTTCTTTTGCATCCGTATCTTTTTGGTTGGAGTCCCATTGAGGATTCCTGACTCTTACGGCTCGAATCTTTTTAATATTTTTCCTTCTCGGTCGGCTAATTTTTTCGGCCTCCTCCTTACTCGGTTTTCCTTAGGTCGACGACACGTTGAACTGGCTTACCGTCCGTAAGCTCGTGACAAATGCGCCCCATGCTCATTTGTCCCCCCACCCCCACCCCCCGGCGTCGCGCTTGTTACTTCGGCTCTTATGCAGAGGTTTCTACGTTATATGCGGAGATTTCATTTTTTTCTTTTTTTCTATCTTTTACTTTGTAAGCCGGTTTGTCTGACGAATGATTTCACATCGTTACCCGTATAATTTTAGGGAAGCTTTACAAGCAGATTTGATGGTATAAAAAATTGCAGATTTTATTTCAATAAGTTTTTAATACGTATATAACGTTAAAATAAATAAAAACATTTTTAATCGATTAAGCCATTTCTCTAATTGTACAAAACAATCAATAAAGGTATTGCGATATGTTTTATTCATTATTAAAAGGTATTTGCAATTCCGACTAATCAATGTGTAAAAATAGATTAAACATTTGCCATGACTAGACTGCCAATTGTTATATTATATTTATCGTTCAGTATAAATGTAAAGATGCAGACAACAAAGTCAATTACTTAGAATCGAAAAGAAAATTGATTAATTCAATGAAAAATACAAACTAATGACTCGATTTATCATCGCGTAAAATCTGCAGAGAGCTAGGAACTGTCAAGTGATCTAAAACTTGAATTTTCACAAAAAAATTTCCTCAGCCAAGAATCGATCGATGAGCATGGAATAATCTACAGAGAGCGGGCGTCAAAGCCGCAACCACTGCCCTGAAAGCTGGCTATACACAGCTCACCCCACCGCTTAGAAAAAGGTGCCAAATCCACCTCCACGAGAGAGAAAGAGAGGGAGATCGCAAGGCGACGATGCGTCTGGCTCGACGCAGCTAACCTACATATCGACTTCAAGGGAAGGGAACGAGGGAGAACGAAAGAGAGAGAGAGAGAGGGGGGGAAGAGACGAAGAGAGAAAGAGAGAGAGAGAGAGAGAGCATTCGAAGCGGTGTACTCGCGACCGATGCCAGTGACACGTAATTACCGCCTACATCCGAAGTATAATCCAGCCATTAGCGTCGGCGCGTTATTCAGCCACCAGAAAGGAATTATTTCCTGCTTGACTCCGGAAGGAGAAAAAAAAAGATCTGCTGACTTTCGGTGTGTGAAAGGATTTTTAATAGAAGAGACGTTATTATGTTATGGAAGGGGTGGGATTTTATTTTAAAAGCCCAAATGGAACCCGTGAAGGTGAAGAGCGTGTGTGGCCGCTCTGATGGCCTTTTTTTATTCTGGTTGGCTCTTTCACTGTTTTGATGGCTGTTTTTTTTAGACTACTTTTGATGATGTTAAGCGTTTTTATATGGACGTTGTGATGCTCAATTTATGGGAATTGGATTTATGTATGGTTTTTAGTTACCGTGAATTCCGTTTATCTCATTGACAATTTCATTTTTCTTTTATGCAACGATTCACTTATTGTTACCTTTAATTACTAAATAACTTGGTGAAATGCTCCTTTTGAAAAAAAGCACTAAAATTAATCAAATATTTTGTAACACTACTCATTGTTATTTTGTTTTATAATTATCTTCATAATTCAGTAAATATTTTAATATATTGCATTAAATTATACTTTCGAAGTAGTAAACACTTAAAAAAATCTTGATGTTCTTTAATAAAAGTAGTAAATTATAAAAAATGTAAATCATGAAAAATAAAAATGTCTTTCAAAGTTTCGACTCGGCGTCAATCACAAAATTATTTTTACTCTCTAAAGAATACCTTAAGTTCGTTCAACAACGTAACGTGATTTACTACTATCAAGAAGTTACAAAATGAAAATCTATCACGTTTGGCATCTGCATACAACTTGCAAAGTACATTATAATAATTCTTATACGACCATTATTATGACGTCTGCGATTATTTTTTATTTATTTTACAAAAATTCGTATTGATAACCGATATATTAAATTATATGAACACGTGTTAAATTTGTTTGCATTTCATTAAAATCAATAAAAACTATATATTTCAATACAGAAAGTTATATTAGCTCGTAATTTATTAAGTATTGATTTATTAATTATATTTATTACCATTAAATAGTTATTATCAAATATATTAGTGTAGATATCATTTTTTGCTTCGAGGATCGATTTCTATGGAAACTACATTATGTCATAATTTAAGTATAAGTTTAATGGTGATGATCGTTAATATACAAATTATTATATACGCAATTATTTGCCGTTCAGGGAAATAATATGATGATGACTTATTTAATATTCAGAAAATATTGACATGCAATCGATTGTAGTGAATCAAAGTAGCACTTGTTTATTCGCAAACATTTATAATCCATTTATATGAAAAATAACTTTTATAGTTCATCGAATCTTAGAAAAAGAATAATTAAATTAATTACTATATAGAATAAAACATCAAACGCGCGCGAAACTCGTCTATACTAGTAACACATTGCATGTTAAAGAAAGTATAGAAGCTCATGTAAACTGCTGTAAATAACAATGCGCACTTTCGCATTTTCTCTTTTTACAGCGCGAACGTAAAAGAAGAAAGCAGGAACATTTCTATCGATACGCTGGAAAAAAATATTTATGACCGTAAATTTCCGTACTTTACTGACGTGAAAAAAGCACTTTTTCCTACATTCCAACCATCACCGCAGCTTCTCGAGTTCTTCTAGAAATGTTTTCTAAAAACTAATTGAAACATATTTTTAATACATATGTTGAATATTAATTAAAATTTTTTTTACAAAATAATCCATAACTTTGCAAACTTTTTGGATACTATAATCATTTTAAAATTCTATAACTTTACATTAATAATTACAATTAAATAATCAAGATTTTTATTTCTACTTTATTTTAAATTGTAATTTTTATACACATTATTATACAAATTCTTTTTTTCGAAAATGTAGAAATAACGAGCACATTTAAATTGATCGTATTAATTTTTCTAAAAGACTCTCGTGTTAATTGATAATAAATTTAATAAATTGTTCCGATAATAATAATAACCGTAAATAAATCACATTTCCCGATTTTATTCAATAATATTTCACAATAAATTTAATCCCCAGAACGCGCTCGATAAAATAATCGTGTCGCATGATAAAATAATCAAATCCGAATAAACGAAGAAGAAAATTTTTGAAAAATCCATCAACGATTTGTTTTTACACCGTAACGAGTCGCCCATAGTTTACGAAGGAGTAGGCATTTTTTTCTGCAAGCGATCGTCGCGGTCCCCGACGCTTAACCGTCGCCACGGCGCCACATCGACACGCTTGGGAATTGGTGCTGCCAGGGCGGCAGCTGCTAAAGTATGCATGAGCCCAGAGCCGTTTTGTATCGGTGAACGTTGCCCAGCCCTTTTTTTTCTCTCTTCGCATGCGCATTTAGATTATGTCTACGGCTTGTTGCACTCTTGCCGTCATTTATTTATCGTGCAAATAAAACCACGCGAGGAAAAAAAATTTTCTCCACAAATTGGAAGGTCTCCCTTTCTGACAGATCGACGGATAATACACGGGGAAAGATGTGCCTATTTCGAAATTGCGAGTCGCCATGTAATTGCATGGAAAACTTCCGGACAAATGTGTAAAACGCTTTGTGTCCTCGGGTAATTCGAGTTTGAAAACAAATATTGTGAGAATCGTGTTGCCGCATTAGCGCGGATTGCATGGCCCAGGATAATTGCGTTTAAAAGTATCACGCTGACGAATTTTGTTTGGGAAAATAGTATAGTGAGCGTGAATTTCAGTTACCTATGTACCTCTAAATGTATATCTTTTTTTTTTTATTTATTTTACCGATTTAATGCGAGGATTGTCGTGTTTTATACGTGTAATGACTTGTTTTATTTTAAGAAAACCTGTTACAATTTTTCGTTTTACACGTGCCTATTGTACACGAATATTTAATTGGAAAAATGTGGTAAAACTCCACTAAGCTATTACAGTTGTACTATATTATTTTAAAAAGTTTAATACATTTTTCTAAATAAAGATATTTGTTCAATACGATTTTTTTCATTACAATATATTATTCTACTATAAAGTTACTTTTACATTCAACATTTTTATATTTTTTAAAAAGAAATATTGTGTTTTCAAGCTAGTTTGAAATCTCCAATCGATATAGAGAATATTACACAATAACTTTCTACAAAATATTTTTTAATTAAAATTCCGCGCACAAAAATTTAATTGTTGTAGTGTTACGAAATTTTAATTTTTTTTTTCAAATTACTTTTTTATTCTAGGAAACAGTATATGCAACAAAGATATGTTAAAAATATAATATTTAAAAAGATTTGCATAAATGAAATAAATAGTACAAGTGTACCGTGGGCATAAATTGAGCTTTTTACTATTCCTTTTAAAAATTTTAGATCAGTGTAGATTTTACACTCACGCTCGAAGTGTAAAAATCCAGTTAGACGTTAGTGCACATATATTTTTGTGATACACGTACTTCTTTTGCGTACTTTGACCTCCATAAAGGAAGTCTAATGAGGTCAGTTTTAGACATGACTTTCACTCGCTTTAATATTTTGTTAAAATAAACATTTATTCCGGTAACTGTTTATTAGAAATGTGATTCTATGAAATCATTAGCAAGAAAGTAAATATATTTGTAGGTCATGCTAGCACCCTCATTCTAATTGTCTGTTGCTTACTGGTCTAAAAAAATCTTTTCAAATTCGTAAAATAAAAATCGATTTTTCTACGTTCATTGTCAGTAATATTTTAATTGGTTATTTTAAAATGTACGAATTTTATTTATATATACTTGTATATATACAATATAAAATTATATAAATATATTAAATTCTTATGACAATTTCCAATGAATTATAATTACTAGGGGGACTGCACCAATATATAAACAGATATTTGTGGATGAACATTATATAGTAAATACTATGCGGTATAATATATTATAAACATTTTAAGATACGAAAATGTGTTTCCCGTGATGTTAGATTCCAAACAAACAACTGTTCATTAACTGGACATATTCTTTTATTCATTGGTGAAGTTATCCTATAAAGTAGTAGATTATTCAGATATCTAAAAATACTCTATATATTGTATGTAACAACTAAATCAATCTATTAAATGGCTTTAGTTTAAAAAATTGTTCAAGATTAATCTTCGTAATGATCAATAAAGAATTATTAAATTATTATATACTAATTTCCAGTAGCGCAAAAAATAAATTATATTCTACAATTTACCAAGGAATAAAGGAAAATTCAGCTAAGAATCAGATGTCGGTCTGGTTATTTTTCGACTAGGAGAATTGTTTCAATGATAACGACGAGAAGTCGGCAAAAATTTCAGAAAATAGAGCCTCGCTTTCACGTTCTTTTTCTACTATTTCTTTCTTGCCGTAGGTAGAAAAAAAAAAGATTCGCAAGCGTGGTGTGTACGAATCGCGAGCAGAGTTGAATTGTTGCGCGTCCGGGAAAATTTATCTCAAGAACAGAGGGGGTAAGAGACGTCAACGGTGGAACTTTGTTCGTCGAGGCTTCTTCTGGTACAAGGAGATAGAAAGAAGAAGCGACTCGGAGAAACTTGCAAATTTCTCATCATCGCGAACTTACTTTCTGCCAGGAGATTCTCTTGTGAGAAGAAAAGGTATCCTTTTCGTTTCTTCTTTTCGCCGCGTGAGCTTCTTTTTTTTCCTCGACTAGTCGTTCTTACCTTCCACCTTGTCTTTTTCGTAATTACTAACACTCCATTATCTTTGAGAAGTTCGATATGATCAGGAGAGAATTTTAGTCTATCGGATTTGCAATTCTAAAATGGATTACAAGGAAGTTTCGAATGATTGTCCAATAAGTTATTTAAAGCTCACACGGCTCAATTTAGAAGGGAGGAAGGTGTAAATTAAGCTCTTTACCAAGTTTCCCTTATAATCAAACTTTCCTGGCTTTATTCTTAATAGAATTTTTTTTAATCCTACCTCCTGCGAAATAATGTTCCAGGAGAGTTGAACGTGCTCTTCATTTATAATATGACGTTGAAGTATTAGGCAGAAATAGTCAATAAAATTATCCGTTACTTCCTTTGATATTATACATACAAATATATGAATGAAAGATTTTTTATAACATTTATAATCATTTTGAATTGAAACGTTACTTACACTTATTTGTATTGTTTTAAAGTACCTATACCTAATGAAATTAGACTGAAAATTCTGCTAAAAATATATATTATGCACAATAATTCTGATATAAAATTTTTTTGATTTTAGGTAAGTTGGATGTTTTACTTTCACATTCTTCAACTAAACACGAGTAAGTAAATTAACAATTTACAATAAATAAAATAATAATTATTATATAAATCTAGCATTAATTCGTACGATTAGTCTGTTCATTTTTATTAAAAAAAATAGCAACCCTAATCCTGGAGTTTGATAGTTACTTCTTTTATCATGTACTGAAAGCATTTTCTTTGCGAAACGAAAGTAAAAGGTTGAATTTTACCGTTAAATAGGTATGTCTCACAGGTACGACCGTCACTACAGTTGAGGCGAACTTAATCAAGCGCGATACATATACCGCGTCATTCTCGGCGTAACAGAGAGGCAATTTCCAATTAATAGGACGCAGTGAAGCTGAGCTTGTAACTCACTGTACACGCGACCCGCTAAATACTTCACGAATCCGAAGGACCGAATCGACCAACGTCATAAAGACTACGCATGTATTATTACCTATTTGCTGTACGAGCAGCCTGTGCGTACATTTATATTGGTTATTTCGTAGTAGTTGAGAAACCTATGGCAACTCGAGCAGTTACGTTCTGTTTACAAATATATACTGCAGTTATTAAAGACAAATCATAACCAATCGGGGTTGAAAATTTAATTATCCCAAAGGTGTAAAGTAGTTGAACGACCACACGCAATGGTGTACATTCAATTTTAAGTAGATTAGCGTAATGTATCCAATGACAATGGTTATCTTAAAAATTGGTACAAGAAGCCAATGTATCCGATGTTTTGATAAACTTGTACAGCAATTGCATGAAAAGAAGGTATTTCATTAATTTTAATCAAATCAATTTAATTTAGAGGGAATATTAATCAAGTCACGTGAGATCTACCATCTTTGAGGTACAAACTATGGATGAATATCTTGAAAAATGATTACAAATAAAAATAAAATACTTAATACTTGGTAAATGAGCACTTATACTAGTTTCACATTTGCATTGTAAATTAATAAACCTTGGTATATATTTATTACTCAAACGAGTATCCATTATATATTCGTACTCTCGAGTTCTAATACATCTCTCTACTCTATCTAATTCTACGTGGTCGAATGCTTTTCCCTGATATTAATAATCGAAAATGTGTTAATGGGCGAAACGTTAGTGATAGAGAGGGATCTATCGTATAGTAGGTACATAATAATATATTTATGATGAATAATAATAAGTATTACTCAGGTATAAGTATCCGATTAAAATACGTAAATAAGTTATCCTGAGTGAATGCATAACGTTATAAAGGAGTTGATTAACCAAAAATCTGCGAGTACATAAGCGGAAGGTATGGATGGTCGACATGTTTAACGCGTCAACGAGCGAAATTTCCCAACACCTAAACCGTCAATCGTCGAATTTTCCGTTCGCCGTTCTCGCATCGATGATCGGTTATATCCTCGGTCGTTCTCGACGCCCCCGTACCTCGTTAACGTTTAATGTAGAAGCCGTGTCTGGCGCGGCGAAATCTGTTTAGGATAGTTTACGTGGGAAAGTTCGGTGACGCCCCGGTCCGCGACGATGTAACGTCTCGCGCTCACACGAGAGACCTCCACGATCCACTTTCGTTCCTCCTGCACCAGCGTTACCAAGATAATTGAGTTTCGCGACCGGGAGCCGGAACAACCGCATTCGATAAAACTTTTTCATCCGCACTTGTGGGAGTGCCCGTGCATTTTTGGCGAACGCGTCGTTACGCCAACTCGATACCATGGTTAGGATATGAGCTTTCTCGGATTTTGCGATGTGCGATTTCGTAAGTGTATATATATACATCTAACTATATATGCAAAGGACTCGAAGGAACTGCTTTGGAATTGCCAATTTTCTTTTTCAAATACCGAGGGAAAGTAATAATTTCTTCATTTTATTTTTATAGTCTCCTCATATTATTTCTCTTTATAACCGATATTTCTATTCAATAATTTTTTAAATATTCAAGTGGTCCGGTTTACTATTTCTTCTAGTGCAATAAGTTGATATGCCTTAGAAATAATCGTTTATACATTTTAATAATCGTAAAAAAAAATCAAAAATCTTTTTAGCACCGTTTATATAACCATTTTTGACCCACTTTTTTAAAATATAACCTTCTGCAGTGAATTTACCAAGATTTGATAACGCAATGAAATTTTTACATAGTGCTATATATTTTTTTAGTGCCTATGATTAAAGAATCTACTTAGAATGATTAACAGTAGTAATAAGCTTAAAACAGTACTTTTACTTAAAAAGTAGAATCATAACATATTTACAAATATTGCTGAAATTCTGAGAAATGTTTCCTGACATAAAATTATGACAAACGACAATGTAGTTCATCCTTACGTTCCGTGGTTGCAAAGTTGGAAGTTGCAGTCATATTTCAAGAGTATATTGAATGAAAAGTAATGTTTGTATACACGTTAATAAATCAGTTCACATGTATCTCACATAAAGTTTCAAAGAAGAAAAATATAAAAAAAGAGTAACTGAAACTTCAATACGGAACAACTTACTTTACAAATTCCATTAATTTTATGAAAATTCAATCTTTGAAACTATTTATTTTAAATAAACAACCATATTATTTCTCTTGGCTGAACACTTTCGATTTTCTTTTACTACATATAACAGTACTTTAATATGATTACATCTAGCAGCTGAGGTTAATTATTGTTTCATACCTTGACGTAGTAATTTACCTTTTTAATTTACCGACCTTAATATTACCTAGTAAATGTTAATAATCGCAAATGCGCGAGAAAAGAAATTTTATAAAGGAATATCTCGGGTTCATAAAAGAGAATACGATGTAATACTGTTTTACCATGCGATAGTGCTCGTGCTACTCAAATACAATACTTGGAAGACTTTTCTTACTCTCCTCGTAATTCTAATTTACAAGGAGAAAATTCCGTCCTTCCGGTCATGGATTTCGCTGAAATTGCAGTATGTCGTTCGTCGACCTAAATAAGAGACCATGCTTAAAAAATTTAAAGAATTACTATCTATAACAAAGGTCGACATATTAATTAGATTTTCTGGATAAAGTTATTAAAATATTTATCATCTAAGTGTTGCGAGAAAATTAAATACACTAATTTAAATATCTAATCTATGCTAATTGAAAAATGTAATAAATAATTTACATTACCTTATGGTACGTTGCTTTACTAAATAAACTACGTAACATTCTTGTACATAGTTTTTTTTACTACGATACTTTTGTAACTGGATTCTATATAAATTTATACATTCATGTGCCCTAGTTTTTCCAAAAAAAAGTTTCTCTATTGTGAATACTAGAGCCTATTCGATCCATCCTACAATTGCAACCAAACCCATGACCTAGAAGCTAGATATTTTTCTTGTTGGTAAATTTGTAGTACAATACAAGAGACCGGACCAAACTCTCAGTTTTCGTTTTCGAATAACACAAAAATGGATAACATGTAGAAAATGTAATTGATACTTCACAAACCCAATGGAACGTTATTTCGTGCAATACATTTTACTAGTTACAATATTACTTGTTAAACAATATACTCAATTAATTTAAGACTACATATTATGTATAAAATTAAATAAATTATGCATGTGAATATTAGAAAACGTTTCGTTCTAGTATAATAATCTAAATTCGACATAAAATTGATCTGTTAATGTGAGTAGAACTACGTTTTATTATTGGAAATTGAAATATTAACAGAATTTATATCAAGAAGAAAAGATGAAAAATAACAAATTTTAATTAATTGTAATATTAATTCCATTTTCAACGAAACTACATTAATACAGTTAAGAACCACTACGTGCACTTACGGTTTTATTTTATAAAAAAAATTGTATTCGAAAGAAGATTTGTACTGTAATAGTAATTCATTTGATCATGTAATCGTATTACTTAAAAAAACTTTGAATTGGAAAAGTTGGGAGTTTCTATTTTTAAATTTGGAAATGAAATTCTTTTTAAAACGCTACTTTAGAAGTGCAATATAAGATTTAACTTTTAATTTGCTTTCTAAAAATGAATTTGTGGGCAAAAAGTATGCACTATTGTAATACAAAACATTGCTGTATCAACTTTAAATTGGGTGACTATAGGTACATTAATATAATAAAAAATTGGATGCAAATAAACCAAAAACTTAATTTTGACTTTCCATAAAAATAATTTTATGTATTTATGTAATATCAGTTCCACATTATATATTTTGCGTTTGAAAAAATTGACATGTATTTGTGAAATACATTACAGACCTTATAAAACTAGCATTGATTAAAATGTAAACAAATTAATGTAAAAGATAAAAAATATACTACTCTTTTGGCTATATTCTTTGCGCTATTTCGCTAAAATATGCAATGTTTTTTCTCCATCTAAGTTGAAATCTAAGAAAACGAAAGGAAACCGTTCCGTTGAGTTTTCAACGCCAACTCGAAGAAAATTACAGTATCAAGTGTACTCGAGCACAATCAATTCGACCAGCTTTAAAATTCAGCTAATTCGTAGGATCTCGCGCACACGCTTTAATGAGCCGCATCGCGCATAATGCTGCGCTCACCGCGACAATTCGTCAGCGTAAATCTCGCTTGCGATTCACGGTGCGCCCAAGTTTTGTGCCTGGCCGCGAACCTCTTTAATAATGCATGACTTATTAGGCCCCTTAAAAGCCAACGCGCTGCTTCTAATTATGGAAAACTTTATTTGCCAAGTCGATTGCTAAGGAGAAAAGGTACTGCCGAAAATTAAGAAGATTCTAGTACGTTATTTGCAAAAAAAAATATAGATTAACATGTATTTGAAAATATGCAATTTGTCTAGTATTCTTTATCATTTCCATTTAAATTATGTCCATCAAAAAAGTATTGTTTAATTATAACATAATATGCTAGTTCTCATATAAATCTCATTATAAATATTGTAATTGAATTTATTAAGCAGGACTGATATACGGGAGAGTCTTATATAATGATCATCCTTATCAAAAGTTATGAAAATTTACTAACTGCTTTAAAGATAACTTTATAATACCTTTAAAGATAACTTTACAAAAAAAATTGAAATGATAAAAAAATCCGTACAAAAAACATGTTCCTTTAGCTATAAATGAAAACGTATCTTTTTTCGTTATTTTTAGAGTTTGTCATGTAAGATAATGAATATTTTATGTCTTGTCTTCGAAACACATTACAAGAGATTGCATAAATACTTGTGTGAATCCAGAAGGCCAAGGCAAACACTAGAGGTCACTTTGAATCCTTACAATCTTCCATAGTCCATAAATATACTGTGCATTGAATTTTTAATAAGATACATAACTGTAACCTCTATGTAAAGGGAGATCCAACAACAAGAATGATAATCCTGGATGTTTTGCACTGAGGACACTCAGAGTTGATCGCATCGTCAATCAGCACCATACGCGTGTTGGTTAGTCCTCTGGAACGGAATAAAGTTTCAGGGTACCCAGAGACCAACATTCTTACAGACTCTAAAACACATCAGTATGTCGAAAAGGTTCTTTCAATCCCCCAAGTAGTTACGACAAATAAAATAGAACTTGATCCCGTTGCTTCCAGGCAAGTATTGTCCACTGAATTTGTACAGCTGTGAATGCCGTTCCAGTAATTTTAGATTAAGCACAGAACGAGCAGACAAGGAACGGTAATTGCAGTTTGACTGAACAGCATAGTCAGCTGTACAGGAAATAATGTAGAAAAAAGTGAGGTTATGTGTCACGAAAAGATGACATTTCAAATAGTTTATTTGCCAATGCGATTATTTAGCTATCTTTGCTAATGTAATTATTATATATCCATAATGTTTCTTTGTTGACGAATCTATTATGTCGACGTTTCGCGTGTTGGCACGGAAATAGACTACTGCACAAAGGCATCAATCCAATCAGCTAGTTAAATATTAATAATTATATTAAGGGTTATGAAGAGATAGAAATGTGTGATTAGAGTAGAAATGATAATAAAACAAAAAATGAACATTATCAAAATATTGAGATAAAAGCTGATTTTATTGAAGGACGCTTTACAAGGAGAGGTCACACCCTCTTGAAAACGGATCCTTACCAAACTCTAGGATATAATTTCTACTATAAAATCATGCAGAAAGCCGGAGTTTTAGTGTCCAATGCCCATTTTTACGATAGATATAAGCAAATAATGAAAAATCTCGCCGAAAAAACCGTTGAGTTTGAATGCTTATAACTCAGAAACAATTAAAGATGTACGTATAAACTAAATTTTAAAAGAAAGCTGAGATCGAGTAGATATGTTTTAAAAAAAAGGAAGCTCAAATATTTTAATATGGTCAAAAGTTATGGAAGAAATAAAAGTCTAGAAATAAGAGTAAGGGCGAAATTGTGGGCCAAAAAAAATCATTAAATTGTACTTTAAATTTTCGATAAAATTTTGGCTAATTCTTATTTCTCCCATAACTTTTGACCATACTAAAATATTTGAGCTTCCTTTTTTTTAAACGTATCTACTCGATCTCAGCTTTCTTTTAAAATTTAATTTATACGTACATCTTTAATTGTTTCTGAGTTATAAGCATTCAAACTCAACGGTTTTTTCGGCGAGATTTTTCATTATTTGCTTATATCTATCGTAAAAATGGCCATTGGATTTTATAGCAGAAATTATATCCTAGAGTTTGGTAAGGATCCGTTTTCCAGAGGGTGTGACCTCTCCTTGTAAAGCGTCCTTCAATAAAATCAGCTTTTATCTCAATATTTTGATAATGTTCATTTTTTGTTTTATTATCATTTCTAGTATCATTTCTAGTACTTTGACAGAAATGTTGTTTGTTATAATAGCTGACGGGAACAACTCTTTATTTTTATCTAAAACACATATTTTTACAATAAACACGGAATATTTGATAAGTTTTTTGGCGCGAAATTTAAATTTCTAAAAAGGCTTTGGTATCGCCTTAAGATGATGCCGCACCTTCTTTTAAAATACACACTTACCGAAATTAACTGATTTTTCAAAGTTATCTTTCAATTTTTTCTAATGTATAAACTAATGCACATTTTATAATGTGCAACAATCATACGTATTCTAAAACATTTAGAAAATATCTATCTTAAAAACTATATTTGAAAAATCAAATATATAGAAAGCTGTAACCTGCGGTATGATGCGCATGCGCGCAAGTTCCGTGGTCCCACACGACGGAGCTACAGAGATCGGTGTGAGTGACGAGTTACAATATCTTATATAACTGACGCAAAAGACAGTACTGACACTACAAGCGCAAAGCACGAGTTATATAGATGGTTGTAACATTAATTTCGAAAGTTTAATTTTCTGTCTTTTAAAATTTAAATTAAACCAATTTTTGAATATATAATTTATTTAATACATTAATAGCGATTTTTTCCTTTTTTTATTGCAACATACCAAAAATTAATGTTATCGAACACTTTTTACAAGTAATATATCGTTCTGCGTGTGCAGAAAAATATATTGAATTCAAAAGGTACACTGATATTAAGGTGAAACAGCACAGTTTGTTTTTATTCGCAGTAGCTCGTGATACAAGTGAGAAAAATTTTATGTCAAGTTGAAAATTTTAAATGAACCGGTAGAAAGAACGTGAGAATCACGAAGCCAGACACAGAAATGTTACAGTATCTGATTGCACTATCAAAGTCTAGGCTCTAGGGGATTGAACTGCGAGCAGCTCTGCTGATCAACGCTCTCGTGCCTTGGATTGAAGAAGATCAACGCTCGCATCTTTGAAACCGAGAGCAAGCGGGTTATACTTACGGTTCATATAGCAATTTTAGATATCGATTGGTATTTTAGTTATCTCTTTATGAGCTTCATTATTCATTTAATATATACGTCACACTCATTAAAATATATTATGCAACATATTCAACCGATTGTAAATTAATTTCATGGACATTTAACATTCTGATTTGATTTTTACAACTATTATTATAATTACATACATCCAATTTATAAGTATATGCGTAATTCTTATGAATTTTTAATATCTTGTTTTAAACTAGCTATTTAAGAACTGATAAAAAAGACAAAAATAAAAGATCTATAGTCGCACAATGAAATGATCACGATTACAATTTACAAAGTTTATTGTTGCAGTAAAAGCAAACTATCCTATTTCGAGGTCACTGAGTTTAGAATGTTTACTATCCATTTAACAACAACATTTATTTGGTTATGGCCATCATAAATATCTAACAACCAATAACGTATTCTATATTCACTCTAAACCTTCTCTCATAATGCAATTCCAGTTAATTCCGGTAACTCGCACATCCAGATGAAAAACGATTCAAGAACCGCAACAACGCGCAATATATTTAGACAAATATCTCTCAAAATCATATCCGGCATGGTTCGCCAAATATCTAGGTACGTTTGCATTAATTTATACACACGTGCACATCTACAAAGGTACCACAACCGCTACCACATGCCTTATGCATCGCTGCACTCGGAAAACACACGCACACAGGTAGTCGAATGCTCACAAACACTCACACCTGGTGCATATTCGTAAACAGAGTCAGGGGTCGGATGAGAAGGTCAAACAGTGGGATACGACACAAAATGCAGAAGCAAACATTCTTTGGAGGGATGCTCGTTATTAACGGGAGGGGCCGAGTTTATCAGTAACCGGAGAGTAGCCGTCGCCTCTTAGCTATAAATAACGCGACTCGCCTTTCCACTGGTAAATCAGGGGTTTCACGATTATGAAGCGACTCGAGAGATTCGTTAGGGTGCTATGCTTCTACCGAGATCTGACGAGACGGTCTTTCCATTAAGCACTTGGTGAACGCGGTCTCCACCTGATTACCACGATTCTTAAAGGTTGCCTTTATAATTTTATACCTTTCTTTAATATTATTTTAATATATGTTATATATACTCTTCAAGACATGATATGACATCGCGTTTATAATATATATTATTCACATTTAAATATACACCTACGTATTAATTATTAGACATTTTCTCATTGTATTGAAATATAACATCTTGCGTTCAATAAAACATTAAACTACATAGTTAGAATATCGAGTAAACCAGGAGTTTGAGTTTAAGAATTCAATTAATTACATTTCTATAACTATATAACTGTACGTAAAAATATATTTAGTTTGCATACTTTAAAAATATTATTAATATAGTATTATACGGAAATTTATTTTAGTTTTTATAATATAGTTAGCAGATCATAGATCTTATGATAATAATTTTTTTATAAGAATAAGATTTATGATCTGAATTTTTATAATACAAATTAAGCTTATTCAGGAAACGATTACTTATAGAAATTATCTTGATTTTTAATAAATAAAGATTTCAATTTATAATTTTTAAATATAATATGTTATTTAAACTTAATAGTATTAAAAAAACAAATTGATTATAAAGAAACAATGTTGCAAATAGGAATTTTATTTTCTTTTTTAATTCTGATTACTATTATCTATTATTATTATCTATGTGAAGAATAAATTAAAGTTCACTATGGAAAAAAGATCGTGTATAAAGAAAAAAATTTTAATTCTCATAAGTAAAATTTACAAAATTTAAAAATTTACGTTTGAATTGAAATTTTCCAATGACAATTAATTTTACATATTGATATACGTGACGAGTAATTATTATTATTCACATAAACCTTCAAATTAATTAATAAATATTTGGTACGCCCTATTATTTAACATAGAATAATTGAACAAGTAGAAATAATAAATTTTTGTTCATTAATTCAAATAAAATATACAAATTAATTATATTATATCAACATAAACGAATAAGGAATTATTATTAAATATCTGATAAAAAAGATAAATAATAACAAATGTGATACTGATATAAGGAAAACATATTATTTTACATAACATGAATAATACAATATCAATAATTATTATAATATTCATGAAGTAAATATCCATAACTATATTGCAGGTAGCATTAATTATAATTGTCTTGATAACTTTTAAAATACAATTAATTAAATAATTCTGAAATATAAAAATACACATGGAACACATGGAAGTACCTTGTGTACATGTTTATCGTAATAGTAAAAAGAAAGTATCAATCGAAAAGGTCCGAAGAGTCGTGGTATAAAGTGTATATATACCTGTATAAAGCAATCCTGTTCGTTCAGTTGGAGTAAGCGCGAATTGTTTCGAGAAAGCGCAACTGAACTCCCAGGCTCTTGCGTACACAGAAACCGAGAGAGATAGAAAGAGAGAGGTTCCCTTTGGCAATGGGGGTACATAACCGTATAGCTTCCCACTCGCGGTACGGCTGCTCTCCATAGAATTCAGAGACACGAGTACCGCGCTCGCTCACTCAATCGATTGTAACTAAACTCGCTGCGCAAACTCGATTTGCATCGCTCGCGCGCGAAAGTGCAGCTGCATCGCTTCGCAAGAGATTTGCGGGGGACGGTAATTTCAATATCTTAAAAGAGAATTATGCCCCCGAAAACTCGAGGGAACTAGCAAGTATTGCCGAACTATGAGAAAAGCCGGTGGAGAACGGTTACTTTTACTGGTTAATGCAAACTCTCGCGTTTCCTCGAGAGTTTCCTCTCTGACCAAGTTTATCGTAGAGCCCAACCTTCGAAGGGATGACGCAACGTTTTTCTTTCCGGAGAGACTGTCGAACTGCAATAATGTTTTTGCGCTTCAAAAGGAGACAGGAAAGAAAAATATCTTGAACGACTCCAACGAATCCGGTGCATTTTATTTGAATATTATGTTTTGCAAACCGATTTACGATTATTTGTATAGTTCTCGTATGTATATCCAAATGGAACTGTGATACCTTACATTCATTTTATCTTATCAGTATCAACCTTACAGTTTTCCCTACCTTTGCATAAAGTAGGATTTGAATAACAAAAACGTTTTAAATCTCCACATCGACAATAATCCGTATATAAAATAAAAATTACCGAAACTTTTCACGGGTCTTTTAAAGTACTACTTTCCCAACGAGTTGTTAGAACAACATGAAACTGACAAAATAACAATCATTATGAATTTATAAAAAAAATTATAAAAGGAATTTGAGGGAGATTTAAAGAAGCTTAAGAAATCGATTTTATTATGTAAGAAACGATTGATGATAAATCTCTACTTGGTGATAAATTTCTTCCTAAAGGACACTTGTCGTAATGTCCTATTGAACCGCTAGTCAAAAATGAAATGTTCAAGTTTTTGCAGCTTAGCCATGCTTATACGTCCTTTCGATAATACTATATATTTTTTCAATATTAAAACTTATTTGATAATTTTATTAAGCTATAATCCTAGTATATTTAGATCGTTCATAATTTCAAATATAAAATTTGTTAGCTCAGGTAAGACAGAGAATTACAACCACGACAAATAAAAATTGGACATTTCTTTACTAAGTTACCCGTCCTAACACTATTCATTTTTGAATATATCGATATTGCGTGTCTTTACCTAAAAGTATAGACATATGAATGCTTTTAAAGAAATTTTAACTTAACTCGGATACATTATTATATAAGAAAAAATTAAGTGATATACGATTGGAATAGATTCGTATAGCTATTGTAAGTTAGATGTCCTATCAAAAAGTTTTGACTCATTAACATATACTGTCTTTCTTATCACCATTGCATAGTACGTGTATCCCATCGCAGCATGTATACAAATTATAAATTTCTATTAAAACTTATTATTTTTTAATAAAATACATACACGTGTATACACACTGGAGTATCCCAGAAAATCGTGACATCGTGCGCGCAAATTGGTAAACTGTTTTTTAATGCTTCGAATGGTGGGGTTCTTTTCGATTGCAGGCATTTATAGGTCAAAAGCCCGAATCAGAAGTTGAAATCGATTTTACTATATCTACAACATGTATTTTATAGAAAATGAATTTTAACGTTCGAAAGAGAAACTCATAACGAGAGGCTCATTACTAACAAAATACAAAAGACCGCGGATGATTATGCGTAATGTGCACATTGCTTATTTTTTCGAATCCTGCTCTGTTAACAATTATTAATATTTTCTAATAGTTAAATTAAAAAAAATAAAATATAGGTAATCAATACAAATATTTTTCGTTATACCTGTGCGTGAAATCGTATTTTACGCATTGTTTACATTTTTTAAAATGTGTTTTCTCACTTACAAAGAAAAATATCGATCGCAACACGTGCGTTAAAAATTTCCAAACTCGTGTGTCAAAAAAACACTCGGTCCGGTTCCGCGGAACCTCGTCCTTTTTTAGCACACTCGGTTGTAACTTTTTACACATTTGTTACGAAATATACCATTAATTTTTTGTTTTTTTTTTATACATTTATTTTGTTATATTGGACTGAACCGATATACTTTTCAAAACAGTTTTCTACTTAAATGCAGTTTTATTTGTCATTTCGCAATTTTTCGACGATAAATAATCACACAATCAGAAAGATTGAAAAAAACCTATTAATATATGTTTTCCGTTTTTTTTTCTAAGTTAGTGCGAGAGTAAGTTCAACAGATCGTTTTTTTTAACGCGAAATACCTGCGGAGTGGTGGTGACCCGGTTTCCTTGATGCTTTCATATATCCTTTTAGGCATTTCTGTATTACATTAAACACTGTGAAATTATGAAAAGTAAATGAAAAATATTAAACCCAATCGTACAATTTTGATGGTACATTAAGAAATAGAATTCGAAAGGGTTTAAATGAATATTAATATTCATAAATTTTTATATAACATATTAATAATTTTTATAAAAAAAAATGACAATCATTAAATAATAATACGAATAATCTGATGCCGAATAATGTGTACATTTGAACAGCCATTATCATGGTAATAATCCGACTATTACACGATTTTATATCATAGCAAAGCAAATTGAAATTTGGTGAAAATTGCCTTTAAAATAATGTGGGCGTCAAATGTGCTGTGAGGATGGCGTGTGCATGTATCACGAGGCTGCAGCCATTATTGGGTTATTATGATAATTTGGCGAGGCTTAACTTTCGGGAGCGGATTAAGCATCTCGAAACCCCGGGAAATGCCAATAATTCTCGGGTAACGGGTAATTCTGATGCATTACACTAAATTTGACTGCGAACACGATGTCGCCCTGCATCTGTGTCATCGCGCGCTTGGATTGTTACGCGAATATTCCTTAAATTATAGAATGCACTTGATTGTAGTTAATACAATGTTTATGACCGCGTCCATTAGTGACGCTGATGAATTTTCGGTTTTCGCGGTAAATATTTTTTTAATTGATTTGCGACTACGCGACGGATTCGAGTTATTATATATTTAATATAACGACGTTAAACTGGATGTCAAAATATATTTTATTTAATATCACAAGTTATTCATCACGTTGACTTAATTATAACAAACTAATAATATTCAACAATATTTAACTAATAAGATTTGATGTACTCGTTTCATTAATCACCATTCGTTAAATCGTTGTGTCTACTATACTTCCATTATACAAATTAAGTTAATCGATATCTGTTTCTCAAACAATCGGAATCGCTTGTCCTTAAAAATAAAAGAAAAATACAATATTAAGCAAGCAGTTATAATTTAATATGTGTATCATATTTAAAATGTAGACCCACTTAGCTAGATTGGCGAGAATTTCTTTACTGCATTCTGACCATTCATATTCGTGTACGAATTGTTTTGGACTAGCCATAATAGTTCCTACTTCGTGGTTCTCGCTCACTTTTTTAGGTATTGAAGTACAATTTGCTGAACGACTGCTACCATCGTGTGGCATGTTAAGCCTAAAAATTATTAGGCTACTTAATACGGTGAAAATTAAATGATATATTACAATTTATTTAATGCAACTAACAAATGCCCAAGTTCATGTACTGCAGTTGATATACTAGCATAGTCGCCAATGTCACGAACATAAGCTGTTCCATATTCTCTTAAACATATTGATCCAACGTAGGCCAGCCCTAAGAAATTAATAATTTATTTTCGTATAAAATACTTTATATTTCGTAAATAATTTATTAATAATTGTTAATCTACTATTCGCATACCTAAATAACTCGTTGTTAACCTGAAAAACGTAAATAATTATTATAATTTCATTAAAACGTATATTTTACTTATTTTATTTTCATTAATTTAATTACGCTGTCATTATTATTGTAGCGTCGTAATTAGCATAACCTGTGTCATCTATAAATTGCTTATGAAAATATTTTCTTGTATTACCCAACACATCATTATTTAAAAATAAACGATTTTGAAAGTTTAATGTTGTAGATTTATTAATATAATTCATAGCTCCGTCATCCTAAAATTAACAATAAATAAATAATTTTGCAAGTTTAATAATGCATAAATAGAAGCAAACAATTTACGTACCGTGGCTATAACCATACCGGTAACTATAATTTTAACTTTCGGGTTTGTAAATGTACTGTATTTTAAATTCACCGCATTCCAGTAAGTAGTAATGTATTTAATTGTTTCGTTAACACTCCCTATAGCTCTTCATAATTACAAAACAAAAATAGATTATTTGTAATATATAAATTTTGGCACGAATGGAATTATTCACTTACTCGTATAAACTGTAATCAACTATAATTAAAAGTTTTGGATACAAAATGTTTAGTGGTGCACGAGCTACAAAAAGAATTTTAAAGAAGTTAATTCGTTTTGACCAAAATAATAATTATTTATCGTTTAATAATTATAGCATGAGCATTATTATTTTTACCTTGGCCTGCACTTCGCTTAAAAACTATGTGGTCTTCATGAGTAACGTCATAGATGGTATTCTTCCACTTTTGTGGTATTGGACGTACTACGTGACCCGTTAAACACTCTCCAACTGTGCCATCCTAGTAAAAGATAAAATACAAATTTCAATTTTTTAATAATCATTGAATAAAAACTTAATATACAAAATTGCAATTAGTGAATCAATAAATACTTACATAATAATTATAACCACCTTCTTCTTGCACCAGTAGTATTGCCATTTTATCCACATCTTGATAAAATTTTCCTACTATAGATCGACTACCCTAAAATGTGTACAATATATTGTTACTTTTAAATCAATTTAAATAAAGAAAATTTACATAATATAATAATGTTTTTTTAAATATTAATATTATATGCTAATTTTTTAAGTTCAAAAGATTATTACATTAATCTGTAATAAGAACTCCCACAAAAAAAACTGTCAAATAAGACACTTGTCTTAAATTAGTCTAAAAACAGTTTTAAAACTTATGGTAAAAGTATCAAAATTACGATTAAAGGATCCAAATGCAAACATAATGATCATCTAGTTGAAATTTAATTTTCTGGAACTGAAAATATGCTTCTGCAATTATAACTTTAATTGTAATAAATTGTGACGTATTTGATAATTCACCGCATAATTTTTCAAACAACCCATAATTTATAGCCTGCTTGTTTCAATTTCTGGTTAATAAAAATAATACTTTAGTATAATTTTATATATAAGTAACTTACGAATCCTTTGACGTGGTAAGTGTAATTAGGCGTTTGATTAGGAGAAGATGAGACCGTCCATATAATTGATATAGGAATTCGATCCGAAATTACATTATGTTCAAGTGGAATAAGATTCAAGTCGTATGTTCTTGAATGGTATGTATTATTAACTTTCACTCGAATCAATGAATCATTTGAGTTTTCATCCTTCAAAGTAACGAAACGAATTATTCCACGTGGTGGTACTAAAATTATCAAAATATTAATAATTTTATCATATTTTTAATAAATTATTTATATTGTCACACTTACAATAAATGATATCTGGTTTTCGATGAAATACTTCTTGCATTCCTGAAGTGAGAATATCGAAATACTCATCCGGGGTTATTTCAATATTATTTCTCTACAAAAAAATAGTCGTTGAAAATAATTATTTACATAGATAATAAGTATTTTGCTAGATTTATTTTGTTACCGTAGAGTCTTCTGCATTGATGTAAATTATTACAGAAAAAAGAATTGTAAAACATATTACGTATCTATACATCTCGTATGAGTTTAACTGTTGAAATTAATTTAACTAAAACAATGAATGTGACTAATTGTATATTAAACAAATACAATCCAATGAGTTAGTAACATTAAAAATCTGCAAAAATGTATTATTTTTATTCACAATTTTATTAATACTTTTATTACAAATACATTATTTAAATAAACACAATATTAAATTAGAAAATGTTATTAATTATGAATTTATTATTAATGGAAAACTGCAACAAATAATACTAAAATTGCTATTGAAAATATACGCTGCAAGAACTAATTTGTTGAATAGTAAATAATCATTTTCATTTTTATTTGATATAAATTTAAAACGCGTATTTTGATTTGTTTAGTATCTTTAAACAACATGATAAAACCTTATTTATGAGCACGTGCACGTTTACATATCACGACACTTATACTTTTTCGCATAACAATTTTTAATACACCGTTTATTACATATTAAAATATTTTAAAAACAATGACAATATAAAATTTGAACACCAATCATTCGCATAATTTAAATATTTATCGTTTGTAAACTTTACAATATAAAAATAAATAAAAATAAAGCTTTCAAAAAATACTTGACAAAAATTTGAATTTAAATTATATGTGTATACGTTTTGTTAAAAATTCCAATAAACGTTTTGAAAACCATATTTTGTTATAGTAAAGCATTCAAACATCCCTTCGATGAGCATTACCTTTCTGTAGTTATTTGTAAAGTCTACTTGGGGCAGCTGGACCAAAAATGGAACATCTCAGTTTTTTCGACTTACTATAGTTACAGATCTCTGGGTTACTTCATTTTTTAAAATTGAAATACTAATTTTCTTGTATGTAGAATAGTAATTCAGTTTATTCAGTTTTTTTAGTAGAAAGTATTAAATCTTATGTTTTAAAGTAACTTCGCCAAGCAAATATAAATTACTAACATATTTGTAGCAATAAATCGATGCAAAAAAAATGTAAAAATATCGATGGCAATTGAATTTGATCAATAATTAACACTGCAAATATCTTTTGTAGAAATTAGGTGCTTTTGCAATTCTTATCGATTTCCAGAAGTATGTCATTTGAAATTATATTTGTTCTCTTACGCGAGATACTGAATTTTAATGTAACTTATGTTAAATAATATTAATTGATAAATAACGATATATGATTTCAAATTCATTAAGTGACTATGAAAAGTATACGATATTTAAAATAACCTTGATAATACATAATCAAAATATGAGAAATTTTAATGAGTCAAAAAGGTGAACTAATTAGTTCTATATTAGCGATTTATCCAGTACGGTTAACCGTTCGATCGATTCGTCACTCGTACAAATTTGAACCTGCCTTAGTTCTCTCCTTTAATACACTTCCCTGAAATTAACGCATAAATCGTTTTTTCATCTTGCACTCGAACCGTGAAATAACCGCGAAGGAGGAAAAAGAAACCCATAAAATTAAACGTGAACTCTCCTTCGACTTAGCGAAGGCGAAGTTCGCTGGGGCTAATTCGCAATAACGCGAACTTCCGCCGTCCACCTTAATTTCGCGCGATTGAATCGCTCGATCCCGTAAATTATCGTGTTCGTGCGGGGGCCGCGCACTCCAACGCGTCTCTCAGAGAACGAAGAGGAACGCCTGATGGGAGAAGAAGAAGCGCCTTAACGATGAGCATAAGTCACGTGGCGCGATATATATCTTCGCGCCTTCCTTTCTCGCCATCCTCCTCCCCCCTCCTCTTCCTTTTCCTCCTCTTCCTTCTCGGGCCTGTAATACCCTTCTTTTCCTCTTGGTCCTTTTTTTCGCGGCTCGCGTGCACTGACCGAGATACAAATTCTCGTGGGGTGCGTGTTGTATTTCACCAATTTGGATTCGTTTTCATTTTTCGGGAATTTCCGAGTACGTGCGTTGAATTAACAAAAATCTTTAACAAAAAACTTCATGGTTTAATAGGTTTGAAGGATTTATTCTTTGAATTGCCTTTATGAATGACCCGAGTCGTCGGGAACAACTTTTTTTCTAGTAGCTTTTAATACTCGGAGATTATTAACGTTAAAAGGAATCTTACCGATTTTTTTATTATACGGACGATGCAAATTTACCCTTTTTTAAATAGATATTTATTTTATTAATTAAAATCAATAGTATTAGATTCAGGTACTCAATGAGTTATTCTTAATTAATGTAAACCTCTAACTTTTTTTAATTGAATCAATGAGTTTAGAATATTTGATTATCTACATAAAATTAAATTGTACCTTGTAAGTTTTATTTTTCAAGATTATATGTCGCAAAAGAAAAATCGTGAAATAGATATCTAGAAGGTGAAACATTCACGTCCCGGATCAGATTTCAACTGACCTAATGATAAGATTTCACTTGTAATGATGTTTTCTAACACGTCACAGTATACATAAAATTAAATGATGCAATTCACCTGCGAATAAACTGATTATATGTTATACATATATTTGTATCGTCAATATTGACAAATTTATTTAATATACTACGATTATCATATTTTGTAGTAAATATTGACTTATGTATATACTAATTTCTTCCACAATTTAAATTAAAAATTACTTACACATTTTATTAAATGCTAAATATAAAATATATTGAAAATTACGATAATCGAACTATATTCTTTTGTTATTTTGAAATATAAAAACATTTAATATATATTTATATACATTTACATTACAATAAAAAATTAATAATGATAGTCTAAAGATTTTTAATCCTTACTTACAAGTTCCTTACTTTTTTATTTTAAAAAATTGAATAATTTGACTACAGTTAATCAAAACCTTCGCTATCAACTATTAGAGTATAAAATTAAAAAATAATGCGATTTACTGCGAAATATTACATAAAATTGTATAAAGTAAAAATGTCTTAACAATATTAAAAAAAGTATTATTTAAAGTAGAAAGTAAGTTTTAAAAATAAAATAAAATACGGAAATAAAAATCGAAAATTCATGTAGACCTTTTTCAGAGCTCGTAAAATTTCGACAAGACAAAATGCACTGCGCAGAGTACAAGAACCGCGAGCTCGTCGCGAGACAAGGCAATTTTCGCGAGGGTACTTGTCTTGTTTTTCTTAAAGTTCCAGCCTCGTTCTTTCACCTGCCCATTCGTTTTTCTATACTTTTTGCCCGTCGACCACATCAACACTTAGCAACGTGCTCTAGCGATTCTCGTATCCCTGGCGGTTCAAACCCATCTATCGAATGGCTTGCGTCTTCTCTAACTGAAGGCTGCCGAAATTGAACGTGAGGAACAGTCTAAAACTGCTGGTGAAAACGCCACGTAGTTCTGCGAAAAAAGAAAATAAGATATATACTGTGACAGATACGCGAAGTATGAGGGTGTTCCGTTAGAAAATTTTAAAACCACAGTAGTGAGTATAAAATGCATCGTTATTATTTATATTTACCTCGAATTTGCGAATTGAAATTATTTCAACTTTCTCTTTATAATAATTTATGTTTAACCTTATGAAATTATTCGACAAAAAATATATAGGATATTAATACTTTTATATCCTTAAAAGTAAGTGAAATATTTAATTCAATTCTCGTATAATTTTGCAGGTATTGAGCTTTATATTTATTTATTCCAACAGTAAGGAAAATAAAAATAACGTTTTTGCCGAATAAGCGCATATATTTTTTCTTTACTTTCTTATTTATATTCTTGCGTAGTACAGACCGCGTCGCACTTGCTCTGACAACTTAAGGGAGCAATTTTTATTTTGCATTTCTCGAGGAAAATTTCAAAAGAAAAATAATTTACGAAATTGTACTTTTAAAAATAAGACATTAATCTGGCAAAATTTACATATAAGTCTCCCTGCATAAATTTATCATCATCAAATCACTATTTTTTTATAAATACATAATATATTAAGAGATTTTTAGATATTTTTTGTTTATAAAATTGTAGTTACTAGATGTATTTAATATTTTTTATAGTATTAAGCATTTCCCAATATGTAAAACTTTTTAAACCACAATCACTAATGTAACTAAAATCATTTTTCGCTTATAATCTTTCCTTAATTAAATAAAATAAGTATATATTCATTTTAAAGAAATATATTTTATAATTATATTATATTTACATAATTAATTTTAAAACTATTATGAATATATTGTTAAAATTTTGTGCAGTACTCAAAAAATATGTGATGATTTAAAAATTGTGTGCAATGCATGCAAAGCAATATCTAGTGCATTGTTGATTGATATACATTTTGCGATAAAAATAGATGTAGTGTTAGATATGCTTTGCAGTTTGGATATTTTCAGTTTCATAACAGTAGCATACACAATCCACATATATATTTTCAATTATATAACTACCATCAATATAAATCCTATATACACTATCATTAAGATATATTAAAACAGAAAAAAAGATCCGTTTTTTTCAGTTTGTAATAGTTTACCCACTTTAACATTGATCAAGTAAGCTTTTATTGCTTTTGCTCTATTTGTTTTCATCCAAAATTGATTTATTGTTTCGCATATTATTGTGTTGATATTTGCAGAAATTTTGTTTAAATAAGAATTACTCAATAATACTGTTCGTAATCGTGTATGTTTGAAAGCTTAGTTTCCGTCAAGAAAATGTTTGTGGGAGTATACTGATGCACTATCTCATAATAGATCTTATTGCTTTGTACTGCATTTTCCAATTTATTTTCTGAAGACTATTGACATGGTTGGTAGAAAAAAAAACCATATTCTATACAGAATATCGTACAAAACCTTTCTTAATCAATTATCCAGTTAGTCGTATACCAGTGTTTAACGAGATTTATATAGTTTTAAGCATTTTTCTGTGTTTATAAAATTTATGAAAAGAAAGATTTCTCAAATTTGAATATAAGACTAAGAAATTTTCATTTTTTCTGTAAATTTAATTGTAATACTATCCATAGTAATAGTATTTGAACTCAACCCGGTGAAATACTACTCTTATTGAAGTATTATAATTTTATTTTTGTGCTGAAACATATAGGCGTAAGCAAATTTATAAACAGTGATTAATTTTGAAATATTTTTGACTACGTCGTGAACATAAGTAATGTATAATAATGAATTTAAGACTTCGCCATGAGGAGCTTCTTTTTTTTTTGGATCACGGATCTTAACCAAACTCTAGGATGTGTTTTGTAATATAAAAGTATGAGGAAAGCCAGATTTATAGACCCTAACGCGTTAATTTTCCCAACTTATGGCTAACTAAAGCCAATTTTGTAAAAAAATTACTTGTACTTTGATCGTTTATAACTTGAAAACTAATAAAGTTATTTACTCAATCTATGTTTTAAACAAAAGTTGAGATCAAGTATAATTTAAAAAAAAAGAAGCTTAAATCGGTCAATTTGGAGCAAAGTTATAGAAAAAAACAAAAAATTGCTGAAACTTTAACTAAAATTTAGTAGTAAAAAAGTATTGACGTTTTCAGCCAAAATTTCATGGTATTCTTATTTTCTCTATAGCTTAACTTCAAATTAACTGATTTGAGCTTCTTTTTATAAATCATATCTATTTAGTCTCAGCTATCTTATAAATTTGAGATTGAGACTCTATTTTTATTTGTTTCCGAGTTATAAGCAATCAAAGTATCAGTAATTTTTTAGCTATAATTTGGGTAAGTTAAGGCGTTAGGGTCTAAAAATCTGGATTTCCTCATACTTTTATATTACAAAACATATCCTAGAGTTTGGTTAAGATCCGTGATCCAAAAGCCGTAGCCTCTCCTAGTCAGTTGTATAAACGGAAACCTCTTTGATTTGTTTTTAACTATATACCTTTAAAAGCTTTTCAGATGCACGAAGAATTTAAAAAATGGCTAACAATTACTGTTTGACTGTTTCTTAATTATTCCGCTATATGACGACGACACGTTTGTAAATCCCTTATAGATTATACAATATAAAACAAAATGTTAATCTCCATTATTAAACGAACCTTCTCATTGATTTCGTTTCACGCGAGCACTCAGTGTCGGAATTAAAGTCAACCTCCACCATGAATTTTCATAATATTATTGCATATATATTTAAATCGTCTCTACCAATATGCATATCAGATAAACCGTATAATCGATTAATCTCAAACGTCATTGCCACTGTTCAAATGTGATAAAAGTTCAAATTCTAGAAGGGGTAAACAAAACAAGATCAAACAAAACGCACCAACATCATTCATGTGCAACTCAAGCTCGTACATTGTCCGTTGATTTTTAATTTCGCGAATGTTCCCGCGGCATCCTCCTCTTGCCTTTGTACGTGGGCGCAAAGGCTTTGATTTCTTTTTTTTCTCCCTTCCTCTTTTGTACGACGATCGAAGCTCCCGTTAACACCCCGTTGGCTCAACGATATCAAAGACGAGGGCAGGGTGGTTTAATTGACACGTGGATGCGTGCCAGGTAACTGACAGTGCTCACGCACGTAGGCGAACACGGAAAAATCCATAAGCGAGCCCTGATTTTCTTCGAAGAATTTATGGCTGCAATATTGGCACATCCTGGGTATTGTTGACTATTGTATTTATACCTCGTTTATTTTTTTACCGATAATTTTGTACCTAATCATTTTGTGTAATTATTTCAGTGAATTAGAGAATTGTCGGATAAAATGTAGATAAAAATCTTGTGATCCACTAGTAATTACTAAAATTAATATTAATAATCTTGAACCTTTGAACATGTATTCATTTTTTGTAATTGAATTATTTTTTAATTTAAATACAACAAAGTTTATAAAAAAGATAAATATCTACTACAAGTATAAGGTAAATATACTATAAAATATTAAATGCACGAAGTCTAGTGCGGTCATTGAAAATTACTTAAAATAAATGTGTGTCTTAACAGGTAGAGCATTTACGGAAACGATCGCAGTGAATAAGTGAAGGTGAACGAATGAACAGGTTACAGGGGCTATTTTTATTTTTAAATAGCGAGGTAGCTTCGCTAAAAACCAAACTACAAACAAAGTGGCTACTTTATTTATAAAAACAAAATGTTAAATCCATGTCATTTTAGTCAAATGGTTCCTAGCTATCTGAATCGAATAAAGTTTATAGTTTGTTAATTGAAAATTACATTAATTTACTTATTTTTAAATTTGTTATAAATATTTTTTCTTACTAAAAATCATTATATCATCTACAAAGAATTGTTATTATTAAATATTCAAACAACTATGCACACCGTATTATATTAAAGATTTGTATAGTGCGGATCAATCTGTAACAATCTTGAAATAAATTTGTTTATGTGTTTATGTCAAACATAACATTTTAAAACGATATAACAATTTGTCAATGAAACATAAATAATATATATAAATATAAATAAACAATATATTTTATGGTTTAATAAGTTATCTTTCTAAATAATGGACATAATAACATCTGCATAAGTAGATGGCCTGCATTCGATTTCTTTCAAAAGCAGGAAACCTTCTTTAAGTTATGGATCTTTATGACAATGCTGCAGATGTTCTTGGGTGCCAAAAATAAAAATTGGCTATACTTCTAATTCTAATAATAAAACTGTACGGGATTGAAAAAATCTAACATTAACTAAAATACGTGACAATTTCGATCGAAGTGTACATATATACATAAACTAGAATATTTCGTTAATTAAAAATACCTACTAATTACCATAGTAAAATGGTATATTCTTAGTTGTGAGCAAAATAATTGTTAATGGTAACATCTGTAAAAGACGATGTTTATAAAAAGAAAGTAGAGAAAATAGAATGTAATGAATCGGGAAATAATAGTTCAAATAATCCGACTGTTGGTAAAAGTTTGTAACGAATGACAGTATAGGTATAGATGTGCAGAATCGTAAGAAGACGTATCCACCAAGATTAACGAGCTTTCGTTAATAAACAACGACTATTGAGACAGACCCGTCTACGAGATAACGAGTACAGTACGATTATAGTTTTACATCCGAAACTGTAAAGTCCTACGAGTTAATCCGCGCATAAAACGACATCGTACCGACGCGAGCGCAACGCTCAGGGGTTGCATCGCACACGTAAATATCGGAAATATCTTCCAGCCTTCGCCAAATCCCGTCTTATCAGCGTTTTCGCATTGTTATATTCGCGTTCGAGTATCCAATATCCGTCGCTTTATATTTACCCTCGTAAAGTGTTCTAAATTAAAAAACACCAGGGGATCCAACGTAAAGAACAATATCTCTAGCATCTATTTAATAAAATGTGTGTATATGTGCGTGTGTATACGTGTGCGTGTGTAAGAGAAAAATTCATAACCTCACGATTGGCAATCGAACCTTTTTACATTAACATTCCTTTTAGTGTGATGAAAAAGAGGAAGAACGAAATATTGGAACCAATATGCACGTATACAAAAACTCTGCTTCCCTCATATTAAAACTTTTAACGAGATTGTTTGACAAATTGGCATTCACCAACCAATTCTTAAGAATTTAAATGAAAATTTGTATTACCTCGAAAATAAATATAGTAATTGGAAGGAACGTTTAGCTCACTTATGTGACCATTGCAAATCAAAATGGGGAAATTTTTTTCTATGTTACGATATGCAAAATAATTATTTAAATATAAACATTTTAAAAACTCAATAAAATTTTTTTGTAAATCTATAAAAGTATTATTATTTTTGTCTCTGAAAATCTTTACGTTTCATTCTAATAAAACTACTCATTATTTTGGATCTCAATCATCAATGCAAAGAATAATGAATAAGGTATCAAAGTATGTTGTTTCTATAATAATTGGAGTTACTAACTAATATAGCATTAAGTGAATTTTAATTATGAAAAGTAATCAACCCTACTAAAATGATATAATCTATTTAAAATTGTTTATGTTTCACACTAAATATATACAAACATTATTATTCATAAAAAATGATTCATTGTTTTGAAGATGTCAATATTAATTAAAAAAATAGAGAAGTACTAATCATCTGATGTCAAAGTTCATCTACTTTATACAAATCAATGCATTCTCCACGAAGTATCAAAAAGATACGCATTTAGATATTTCACGTACTTTAAAAGATATTTTTAACATGTTACCACTTAAAAAGCATACTTTACCAAAAAAAAAATTGAAAAAACTTTTATATGTATATTATATTTTATATAATGTGGCGATGTATTATATATGAGAAAATTGAATAACTGCTGCATTTTTCAACCAATTCATTTCAAATTCGGTGTGTAGAGTTTTGCGGGTTGCTGATTACGAATCTAAGGTCAGAATTAAAAAATTCAAAATGACGCAAACATAACCATCAGAATCAATTTTGCGTCCCCAAAAAGCCCTATATTCATAGTTAATCGTATAATTTCTTTAGTTTATTGTCCTACCATTTTTGGCACGTACAGTAAAAAAGGCTGCACCAATGAAAGGGTTAAGAACCATTTGATGAAATATCTGGAATGTGTACATCATATATCCTCTATTATGTTATAGCACCATGATTTCTTTCAACGCATTAGACTGATTAGTTTCAGAGTTATAACAATTTGAAAAAAATCAATTTTTTCTAATAAGTTGTGAACTAATAGAGATCATTTGAAAAACTTAAATCTAGAGCAAAGATTTTTTAATTCTTTTTAAAGTATCATTGGATCAGATTTATAAATATCATATCCAACATTCAAAATTTTCAAAAATAAATTTTTTAAACAACTAAAATTGGCTACGAAACAAAATAAAATTATAAATCCAAAAATAAATTTTTTTCCCAAATGCGGGAATTGAAAAGAAAACCTCATACACAAGCCGAGCGATATTGATGATCACACACATACAAACACATATTTGGGTTCTAGACATGTCAATACATTCTTCTAACATGTTTTTGGCAAATTAAAAAATTTTAGTATTACAAATCTTCCTCTACGAGACAGCAAACATATGCTAGCTTTAAAATGTTAAATTTTATCTAATGAAAAATTTATCTAGTTAAAAAATTAAATTAGAAAAAGATTTAATCATTATGTATAAAATCGTTTAAATGAATTATGAATTATTTGCTAGTAGATTACTTAAATAGTATATTTTATTGTTATTAAGTAATAGCGTATAATTAAAGTTTATTTTGAAAAATGATCCTTCTATAAAATTTAAACTTATATATATATATATATAGCTTGATCATGGTTTAACATAAGTGCTAATTAGAAACCTTTGTATATCCATATAGAACGTCATTACTAGTATAGATTTTATAATTTAAACTTAACATTTTTACAAACCGGAACATAAAACTCGAACTTTGCGCCTAGTGTATCGATAAATTACTTGAACGTTTCGTAATTATTAAATGAAAGTTTAAATCGTTAGCAACTTTTAAACACTAGTAGAACATTTAGGATAATAAAATAATGGCCAAGGGTTAAATAGATCGTTAACTGCGATTACGGAGATTGAGTAATTAGATACTCTTGTGGAATAATGTCGTTTATCTCGAATTTCCGAAATGAGTGAGCGTCGAGAAATTCAAATCAGTTTCAAATTTAGTTAACGCGAAATTAAAGTGTCTGCATGAAATTTCATTTTAATTGAGAATTTTAGAGTTGCTCCTACATGCACAAAGTAGTCTTATATTATATCTTACAATATTGTTCTTTTACAAGTATATTCATAAATGCAGTAAATCTGTTTTGCTTACTTTAAGACTCCTCTAAATCGATGATTTTTTTTTATTTACTTTTTAAGTTATAATATTAAATTGAACCTTAGAATAATTTTACTGATCCGAAGTTGACTAAATATAGTTTATAAATGTATATAATGAATTAAAAGCAGAGTTAGGTTGTGAAAACATACAAAAAATTGTTTTTGTTTCTCATCTGAATTTTCTTGAAAAAGTAATTATACTAACTAACTTTACATTAGTTTTTTCTTTTTAACAATTCTTTGTTTAGCGCAAAAAATGTATTATAAAAAATTAGTTCTTTATGCAAAATAATAATGGTACAAACAATTTTGATTTTTTAATAATTTATATTTGTTTTATTAAACAAAACTGTTTAAATAAAAGAAGCTTATGTGAAGTTTAAGTAATTACTTGAAAGAATGCTCACAGAAAATTTCAAATAAATCTGTTACTAAAAGAATTATAATAAAAAAGAGGAAAGAAATATGAGTTACATAAAAAAATAAAAAGAAAAGTTATTTACTTTGTTCAAACAGAGTATTGCAGCATCAATGTGATTTAATAACACGACTGTGAAGCCACTAGCTAAAGATACATGTATCTTTAGGCTGTTATGATCGCGGCAAAGGTATGAGGATCCCGTGTGCACAGGTATCTGGAAAGATAACCTGGGGCCTTTTAGGCTATTGAAGTACGCTAAACAGGAAAAATGAATAATAAAATATATAAATTAATTCCATTTTTTTCTTTTTTTTTTCTTTCTTTTTTTCTCTCCTTTCTTTCTTTTCTTGTTAAATTACACGTACATCATTCACGATTACGCCGTAATCTTTTACTTCGCATTATGGATCATATATATGTTTTAAACGAAAGAAAAAAGAAAAACAGGTGATGAAAATCAACGGTTTCAGTGGCGTGAGTGCTAGAAGAAATAGAAAATTGCAATCGTGCGGCAAATGCTGTCTATAGACATCAAAGCGATAACACCTTTAAATAAAACCATAACAACTAAATCTATTTCTACGAACTTGATTATTCTTTTCTCTATATACATTGCAATCCAAAAATTGATGTGACGCAAGGAGCATTTCTCACCGAATACTAATTTTTACGTATTTTTCTGCATTAACTTTGTGGTTAAAATAATTCTCTTTTATTGAAATTTCCCAAAAAAGTTTATATTTTTATTTCAAATACGCTGCGAAAGTCTTAAATCATTAAAATGAAGAAGAGGAAAATGTTTTTCAACTCTAGTGTTAAATAAATTTTCATAACACTAAATTAAAAAGAACATGATATCCTGAAAAAAGTTAATTTTTTCAAATTATAGTAGAATAATTGTTATTTTATAAAATATTGAGCATTGTAAATTGAAAATTGGACGTTCTACTTATTCAAGCAGTCGAAGGAATAAGTTTAAAAAATTAAAAGCACTGCGCATCATTAAAATTGTAAACAGAATATTCACAGGGAAAGCTTAATTAAACGAGTCATTTAAAATCATGTTTTATTAAGAACCGGTCGAATCTTTTAAACTTGAAGTATGAATTTATTTCAAAGTAAACTACAGAATGAACTTTTTTATGAAAACTATTATTATAAAATATACATAAAATCTGAAATATTACTTTAGAATCTTTAATTTTTATAGCTTCAATGTTAAATAATTATAATCTTCTGTTTAACCGTTACTGATACATTTCAGTATTAATAAAACACTTAGTATTATTTATTTAATATTAATAAGAGGATACTTTATCAGAATAAAAACTACTAATTTTTATTAATAGATACAATACAAATTTTTACACAGTGAATATTAGTAATAATTGACACACATAGATTAAAATGAAAAATCTTTAGTAGTTATTACTATTATATTTATAAAATCTAATACATCAGTATGTTTCGCAAGCTGGAAGCATGTATTTAGCGAACGTATTCTTGTAAATTAAAACTACCACAATAAACATCTAAATAGTAATTAATTATTAAAATGCGCAATTTATATCATTTATAAAAAAGAAGATTAAAATAAAATTAAAGAAAAGAGATTAAATGTAACTATTACATATCTAATGTCGGATGCATTTAATCAAATCGAAAGATTGGGTCAACCTGTAAATTTGTGAATTTACATTTTGAAGCGTTTGCAAAGGACAAACCTGTCGAACGTGCGTTTAGCCACGTCTGGATAGCCTAATTGACAATTACGCGAATAGGGCGCGAGACGAACGGAAAATCAGGCGTGAAATTCCATTGATGATCGACCAACTACACGAGGCCAGTAACCGAGTCAGAAGAGCTCTAAAGAAAAATATTTACCTAAGCTTTCGCGTACGCTAATTCGCATCCCCTATCTCCATTTCTCTAGATAGGCAATAGCTGCACAAGCGCAAAGATCTATTAAATAATTGATTTTTTAAAAGGTTTTGAAACATTATCTTTACATACATTTGTGCGTTTATATTTTAATAATAATAATAATACATTCGTGTATAAATACAAAATTAGATATATATGTAATTGTTCATCTTTCATTGACTGTACAGTATACCTTTCCATTTAAAAACCACTCTCGGAATTGAGTTATAATTGAGTAAAATTGTAATAAAATGAAGAAATGAAATTATTTTTAATAGTGGTTACTATTATCTAAATTAAAATACCTATTTTCTTACTACGTTATTGTACAAGCTGAATAATAAATTTATTACTATATTAAATGTTTTAATATTGAAACGCAAATGGTAAGTTTTATAAAATAATTATTAGCAAAAGCTTTTTTTATAGTTTCGTATGATTGAAAAGTATGCATATAAGCTTACGGCAAAAAATACTTTCTTTATCACTTATTGTAGTTCATCCTGTAAACGAATTTCGTATATTATTGAATATACTTGGAAACAAAAATTTTGATACAAGAACATCTTTTGAGCCATAATATTGTTATAAAAAAAACTAATGTTTCTATACTATTGTATAAACGGTACACTATTTAAATAAATGAAGTTTACCAACTATTTTTACAACAACTTCTTAAATTAATTCAAATTAATTTCTAACAAGATAATAATGCTGCATATTGTACACATATACGTATAAACTTAAGAAAATGATATACGTGGAAACTTTTGTATTTTTTTGTACAAAATATTTTACTCTAATAGCTAAACTGAATTCATGAATTAAAATGTTTATTAACACTTCTACAAAGTTCTGACGTCAAACTTTTATAAAACTTATTTGTTAATATCTTCTTGTATGTAAAAGTAAGAGTTGAAGCGATAAACGTAAAACTTTTAGTTTTATAAAATTAAAAGAATTTCCTTTTTACACCAATGCTGAATCAAAATTTGTCTACTCCTGTTTAATTATTGTAAGTTTACCTTAAATCTATATTTTTTTACCATAAATTAACTTAAAATATATTATAATACATTTCCACCGCATCGAGATAACTCGATTAAAAAAAAAACTTTAAATACGTGTGATAAATTAAATTAATCCAAGTCTACCGAAAAAGCAGGAGAGACAGAAGTAAATAAATAGCGATAGTTAGACGTGAAGCTTCATAATAGAGCGAAACGTGGAAAACGCGGATTATACCGAGACAAAGAGAGCTGGAGGTTGGGTAAACCGGGAAAGAGAGAGAGGGAGAGAGAGAGAGAGAGAGAGAGAGAGAGAGAGAGAAATGTCGTCGGGAGTTGATTCGACCCGATTATCATAGCCGCGCGGTCCGAACAATAATTAAGCCTGCAGGCGTCGCTTCTGTGAAGTGCTGTGGTCTCGCAAACGCGGTTCCGCTCGCATGCTAACCTAAATTTATGAGATGTGTTTAAGCTCTCATCCCTGGTACCTGAGCAATTCCACCACTTGTACCTGTGTAATGTGAGTATATTTCGCTGACGTCCAGAAAAAAATACAATCCGAGTGATAAGGTTTTAAAAAACTTGTATAAGTACATATGTTAATTATATTTCATCGTTCCTGTTAAAAGTTAAGCGAGAACATTAGTAATCGTTCAAAAGCTTTGGGATAAAATCGTTGAAAATAGTTGAAAATCGTTTAAAAAATTCATGAATAACCAAGCTATTACAGATTTTTGAAATTCCATTAATTATACAAGTGTATATTTATCGAAGCGAAGATATATTTTTAGAAGTTAGATTTTATTTATTCCAGGTCTGATAAATTATGCAATTATCATGTTACTGAGGCTCTGTTCCAGTTAATATGAATCGTAGATCAAAATAAATATGTATTTACCAAGATTCCAAAAACTAAAAAGTAGACCTCATTTATAATTAAAAAAATGCTTTTCGTAAAATTGGATGTTAGTGTATCATAAACTTAATTTATACATCGATAAAGTGTAAGCAGTATATATAACTTACAAATGAATAAAGTGGCGACATTGTACACGATAAAAAGCGATAAAAGGCGAGTCATCCCTATGCGAAAAAAAATTATATCACGATTCCTTAATCCTGGATAAGGAAAGGTGGGAGATTAAGTAACAAGAGTCGAAAAAATGTGTGACCTGTTTATTGCGTTATAGAAAGTACTACAGTTGACAGAATAAACTTCTGGACTCTATAGAATATTTTCCCTTATAATAACGGCAGCTATATACTTAATGACACGTCAACGCTAGACGTCATCTAAGATAGGATGCAGATCATTTCATTGCGTTGCGTACAATCGGATGTATACGTGAGTTAGCAGAACAGAAATTATTATTTTTCTAAAAAATGTTACAATTGATCAAGTTTATAGGAGTTTTAGCAGTGGCATTACCCTGTATATGCGTTTAAGATTAAACTCTTAACTTCTAAGATTAAGGGGATGATGGAGACTATACACTTCCCGACACTGTCGTACTTTTCGTTATTTATTTACAATTGTTGATAGTTACTAATCTGTGATGACAACAATAATTGTGTAAAAAATTTAAATAAATTTAAATAGTGAAAGATACTATATATAGGAATCTGCAATTAGCACGACAATTCCTTAACTTATAAGATTAATTGAATATAAATAATCATTTAGTGTATATTTGGTAAGTTTTAAAAATTATAGAGTATATTTCTACTATAATAATTAGTAAAAGAGTTTCAATGTTTGCTTAATGTTATTAATGAACAATCACGCGATAATGAAGGATACGCTTCTGAAAATGCTTAATGTCCTTTCAGTGACAGATGCCAATTTGTTTTTTTAGGTATTACTGTACCTACACTATTGAGTCATGGAGATGTTTTATGAATATATGATTGCATTTATAATTATTATAAATAAACAATTGTCAAAAAACATGGGGTCTTGAGAATTTAATACTGAGCGGTAAAATTTGATGAGTAACATGTGCTTTTTATAATTGGAATTCTTTGATTGATGAACAAAGATTATAGAATCACCATTAGGATATCGATTGCATCATTAACAAATATGTCTAAACCAATATTTACATTTTTGGACCAATATACCTGAATTGCATGAATAAAATGCTCGAAGGTAATAAAATAAGATACATTAACAATAAAATAATATTTAACATAATAATTAGAGACAAAAAATTTCTGACTCCGAGTTAACCATGAGAATTGCAATTTACATACTATAGGAATTGGTTATTAACTGTAGCAATGGCAATTACCGCAGTAACAAATACAAAGTTACAACGACGGTTGTACGTATGTCTGTATATAGATCCGGTTAGCAACAAATGCTCGAGCTTTATACACGGGAGCTTCAAACGAGACTATTTTTCTTTCCTCTCGTCGCGGTCGGTCGCGTTTATTACGAAAATTTTTCCTCCTACACCGGGAAGGCGCATTTTACCGGTTGTGTGGTGTGTGCGTAATTCCACACGCGCAGCAACGCTTTAACTCTTTCCCTGGCCTAGTATATCACGGGTTCGCGGCGTGCTCGACTTTATTTCGGTTTGTTTTTCGCTACTTTCGTGAGGTTATTAACGTCTCTGGGCGGTCCCAGAGTAAACCGTTCCGTTTCCGCGTTGTCAGCATGACAATTAGATTTTCTTGTACGTATATAGATTATTTTTGAACAAATTTTAAATACTTTAAGAGGTTATTCAACTGGATCACTATTTTTTATATGTAATCGCTACCAGTTCTTAAATATAACACTTGTACTTATATTACACGTTTAAAATTCTAAGTATAGTTAATTAATTAACAAAATAAATATGGTTATTTAAAAGTTAAGAGGATATAAAGTAATTTAATAAACTTTGAATTACATTTCAACATTACAAACATTACCAATTTTTCTGGCGAAATTAATCTGCTTTTCCATTTATTATTAATTCACGATTTCCCTAAGCTTATCAAGAATATCCAACGCTTATTAATATCATTATTGTAAGCGTAGTAATTATTACAACAAATCTAGGTTAATCATTTTATAAAAAGCTGTATTTACGAAAATTGGAAATTGACTTATTTACTATTGTTAGTAAAAAGTTATGAATACATAGCAACTAAGAAAAAAAGTAATTAAACGTAATTACAATTTAAGAGTACGGGCATTTAAACAAAATAAAAGTTGCATTAATATCTGTATTTTTGGTACAACTGAAACCACGCTTCATTGCAAAAGATTTGGAATCACCTCTAACTTTCATTTTATCGAAGTTATTCGGGGAGGTAAATAAAATTATACTCCTGGAAGATAGATAAGTACAAACCACAAAATAACTCGAGGTGAATAACTGCTTCTGCAAGTGTATTTTTAACCCTTTAAAGCACAGCAATATCAGTGTTAACTTCCACGAGTTGATTATGCTTCTCCCCTCGTCCTCCCTTCCACCCTCCCGCCTGCTCCTCTCCTCATCCTTCGTTTCCTACGACCGGCAAAACGTAAGGGGAGGTTCGTAAATACGTAATAGAGTAACGCACCAGCCCCCACCGTGGTTTTCCTTCTGTTTTTCTCGCTCCCGCGCTCACTGAGGGGGATAAAAACAAAAACAAGCCCCATTCACTATTTTGCATACAACGGCCTTCATTACGCGCTAGTTGAAACGGAAAATAATTGTGGAAAACAATAAAATGCATGACTAGGCGTAAAAATGAAACAACAATTGCCTTTACTTCGGGAAAATTTTAATCTGAGCAGGAAGTAGGAAGTAGTCCAGTGAAATACATCTGCTGCTGTTTGTAGAGGTTAACATTATCAATTTCTTGTGTCACTCTTTTATAAAATTAATTTAATTACATTATTTTACGCGACTTAGATTATTCATTACTTATTTAACATGATTAATTGTCTGCGTTTTATCCACCACTTGCATTTGGAGTATCTCAGATTGCAAAAACTTATTTAAAAATGCAGATTAAATACATTAAATATGACAGAAAAATGAATAAAATTTAATTAAAGGGAATCCTCATAAGTGTGAGAACGTCTGCAAACGTACAAATTCTGGCTCATCTTTTAATTTACATCATCACGTTACATTCTTTAAAAAAAATTTTTTGGGAAAATGTGGGTAAGGTAAAAATTCAAATTAAATTTTTATATTTTGTGTATACATTAACGTCATCTAATTGACTCATTTTCTTATACTTACTTTTTGAAATTTTGTGTTTCGCATACATGGTATCCATTTTACTTATTTTTCCAATTACAATCATTTTCTAATGCAATATAGTTAATTCATATAAACTTCTTCAATTGTAAATAAATATTACGAAATGACATATGGAACCATATACCACATATTTAGTAACGATAAAAATAGTTATACACAAAAGGATTTACATTACAATAAAAAATCTTATAAAAATATAGTCAACTTTTACGCGGTAAGCCCACACTAAGTGAAATTTATCGTTAGTTTATCTCGCTGACGTAAGGTGTATTAGGAACAAGTTCATTATCTACATTATTGTACAAGAATAGGAATCGTAGTACAATGTCATTAACATCATTACAATGAAGACTTCATGCGTTGGTAAATATCTTATGAAATACCTAGTAATTTCTCTCTCTTATATATAAATAAAAAGAGATTGATTGAATAATATATATTTATTCTTAAAGAAACATATTACAATAATTTGTTAAATAAAACAATAGTGTGGTATAAAGAATATTTAATAATGTATAAAGATATAAAAATATATAATACAATAACTCGCGTAGAATTCGTATGTAACAATATTATTTTTAATTGTTAACTAATAACAGAGAGGTTGCCGGGGGGTGCATTGATGCGAATGGAATAAGCCAAAACAAAAAATCGGTTTTACATTGTTTTACTTACAGCTTAAAAAAATAAATATAATATGCAATCAAACAAAAAAATAAAATAAAATTACTATGGAAAAAATGGATAAATAACGTTTCAAATTTTGAATCCAAAATTTGGCATTTTTAGATGATAATTCATATTGGACTACAATTTGTTAATTATGATCGCATTTATTTTACTACAGATTCTAATATGTTGTATAAGCTGAATAACCAAAGACTTAATAATCAATAGAGATTTTATTTTGCAAGAACCAATTCCCTAGGATGATTTAAAGCAAAAAAAATTATTTTATCCGAATAAAGAAGGCATTAAATAAGTGTAGTTAAAGGTTGGTGTTGATCTAGAAGGCGCGAAAACCTTCTCTCTATCTCTCTCGCCCTCGATAGAAGTCCGTTCCATTTAAAAGTTAAAATTGCCAAGGGCATAAAAAAGCCCCGGGTGGAAGATCTATAGGTATAGAGTTGCGGTGCCCTCGATCCTCCGCCTCTTCCTTCTCCCTACGCGTGGAGAGCCGGCAAAGTTATCCACCGTTCGCTTTACAGGATAACGATTCGATGGAAAGTATTCTAAAATTAGATGAATTTTTCGCATTCTTTTCATATTCATGCTACGACCGGTGAAAAAAGATTGCAATTGGAAAAGAAATTCTTTTATTTCTCCTAGCTCGTCAACGAAAAATAAGAATCCGATATCGTCGGAATAGTAAAGTCGCGAACATAGTGAATTGGTTTTATTTGAAGAATACGCATTCTTTTCAAAAAAGAAAAAAGTAGACCTGCAATATATCATCAGATGCAGCATTGAATTTATATGTTATAAAAAATAATATTGGATCTAAGTTATATAGTGAATCGGTTAACGAAAAATTTCGTTTTACATATAAATTTAATATAAATACACACTATGTTATAAATGTATGTTTATACCAAAAATATTACTTTGATAGCGAGTTTACTGCTTACTACCGAAATCTGTTTCTATTTCAAAATCACATTGCAGGTTATTGGATAAGGTGGAAAGTGTCAAAATATCCTCGGTTACACGATTCATCTTCTACAACGTAAAGAAATACAATTTCCCGTGCAGAATGTTATTACTGTAAAAATACGAATCGAAAATATGTAGTTTAACTACATTAACTAATAATAATGCAATCAATTATAAAATAATTAAAGAAAAAAATTTTTTATATGCATATTATATTTATTATAACGTTTACTATTTTTCTGTTTTAACTTGGTCTTATAAAATTGTAAATTTACCTTTGAATACAACGCATATTAAATTTTAGAAAATAAAAATTATTAGAAGTATTGCTGTGATAATATAATGTCTAAATATAGTTTAGTATATGTTTCAAGTCACCTTATACGAATGTCAATATATTCGATTTGTTCGTTAAATTTTTGAACAAATATTAAGTTGTTGAGTAGCAAAATGTAGGAATACACATTTTTATACACTATTTCAAAAAGCACCGTTTCAATATAATGACAGTAACTATTAAAAATCTGTAAATAGACTTTATTGTTTGGTTTTATATGAAACAGTCTATGTTTTCTTAAAAGTTAAATCGTTTAATGATAAATAATGGTATATAAAATTTGTTGACTTATTTTATCATTTAATTTGTTATGATACGATAACTATAACAATAAATAATAACATACATTCTATTGACTATGTTACGTATGCTTCTTTACGTAAAATATCTATAAAACATGCCGATAGACGAGGAAAACGTAAATTACGCACATACTTGTGATCTTTTCATCCGCACCCACAAAGACGTGAGTTTTATTATAGATATAAAGAGAGGGTGAGAGAGAGAGAGAGAGAGAGAGGAGAGAGAGAGAGAGAGAATCGGAAAAAGACCAGGCGATGCCAGTTTTCAAAGGGAAGCTCACGAGAGCTCCCCCCGTGCATGGTTATCGGACTGTCGTAATAGCATGCTAATAAGATTCTTCAAAAAGCAGCCTCCCACCCCTTTCTCTCAGCTTTGATCGTAGCAGCCAAAAGCACGTCATGGAAAATAGGTAGCTATCAGTGGCGGAAACTTCTGGTTTCACCAAGTTTCCCCGAATAATAATTAATTAGTTCGATTATTATCGTTGAGAAAAGGCCTCGTTGCTAATTTATGTGTAAGTCAACTATAGATTTGTTGCTCGGTAACTACTACTTTTGATCATTCGAGAGGCAACGGGAAATTGTTATAATTTATAGTAAAAGAGAAGTTGGAGATGAGGTATATGTGCATGTGCATATATATAATGTATATACACGAAAAGTAGAAGTGAGAGTTAGCGAGGTTGTTTTCTTTTCTCTATTTTCGAGTCCGGGAGTAATGAGATGAATAATTAGAGTGCATTCTATAATCAAGAAATTCATTACCGCGAATTCTTTCAATTATGCGTAGTGAATACAAGTATTTTCCTCTTCAAAATGTAATTTACAGAAGCTTCTACGTTATTTATGTCACTATTCGACATATACCTTCATTCTTTCTATATTATACATTTAAAGATTTGTATGCTCAAAGAGAAGCTATACATTATTTGAAATTTTTTTTAAAATAATATAAAGTATCTCGTTCTATTTACAATTGATAATTAGATATACAATAAAATAAATTATAACACAATTTTAAATCTCCGTATAGCATGATAATGCGACAGCGAATCAGTAGATTAGGTAAGTGAGCCGTCAGATTCTTATTTCGTTATTTGACGTTGCTTGTGCTTAAACATTGTACGATCTTATAATAAAAAATTGAAACGTTTAAACATTTTAAATTACAGTACTATATTTAATGAAAACAAATAGCGGATAAATTGTACATGCAGCTATGGGAAATACAATTAAAGAACATTTCAAATTAAATTATATTTAATTAGAATTTATAATTGCGTTACCAAGTAAAATGACTTATTCGATCAGTTGGCTATCACAAACTTCGTATCAGTTAGATAACAAACTTGTTCCTAGAGCCATTTGAAACACCTAATTATTCAAACAAAGAAATAAAGAAAGAAACTAGTAGTGATGTAATCAAAGTGCCTACCTTCACGCAACTCTATGATCTCTCATTCGAAAAAGCGTACCTCTTGACACCTCGACATTAGTCTCGCCGCGAATCTTACATCCACCTCTTTGAGATAAAAAAGGAAATAAAAGGAAAGTAGCACAAAAAAATGTTTCCCGTACATATTCGCAATCTCATGACCGAATTTCCGTTCTTGTGTAGTAAAGGGAAGGAAAATAAGCTGCAGATATTCGTTTTACCAATTGTACGTTATATCGTATATATTTCTCACTTACGTTTCTTTTAGAAAAATATGTAACGTGTATCATTGGAATTATTTTATTTAACAATAATTCATATCCTACTTATAAAGAGGGGTTCTTTTCTCTGGCTCAAAGATTTCGTTAAAACTTTGGAAAGTTAGTTCTTTTGAATAAAAGAAGCTGAAGTATCTTAATTTTGGGCACAAATTTCATCTAACTTTTATTTCTGCGATAACTCTGACCAAATAGAGATATTTGAGCCTTTTCATCTTCACATTCTTCACATCGTATATTTAATTCTCAATTTTTTACTGGATTTGAGTTTGAATGTCTACCTTTACTTTGTTCCGGATTGTCAGTGATTAAACTAAATTATATTTTTTCACAATTTTTCATTAATTTTTTAACATCTGTGTACCAAAAAACAGTGTCCAAATTTGTTAAAAAGTTCCGTGCTACTCCTCCTTGTTAGTCGTACATATTTTAGCACCGTTACCTAAAGAATACGAATATTCATATATATATTATTACTAAGCTATAATTTGTATACTGAAAAGAGGATTTAAGAAATGTTATAAATATTTCACTTGCTGTAAGTAATTAACTCGAACGTATTTTAAGGTAAAAATTTGTTGAACCTAAATCAAGGAATTTCAACACCAAGCGAGGGTGAATCTGAGTAGAAAGAAGTAAAGAGTTGGAGAGTATTATATTCAGTGGAACGCATTATCGGTAGCCCAAAAGATGCGAATTTCGAATTGACAATTGTAAACCGAAAGGACGAAAAGACGAATCAAAACTGTAGATAGAGAGCGTAACTCGCATGAAGCCCGAGGCAAAAAGTCGCGCGTCTATGTTCGCGCAACGCAAGGGGCAAACGCGAAACGCTCATGCCAGGCGTGTCTGAGCGCAATTGGATCTCGACACGTGCCCTCTGGCCTCGCAATCAACGGGCGCAGCTCGGGGGGTTTTAAGTAAATTGAACATTGCACACGAGGCCCACCCCCTTTGTATGCGCGTACGTTCCGTGCGTGCGCCATGCCGCTCGCTTCTTGCCGCATACCGATGATGACGTCTGGAGGGGGTACACACCATTTGCATTTCCGGCCGATGGGGACACACGTCGATGTACCAACCCCTATACCTTCCTATACCTATACCTAACTACGCAATCCTGTGATTTGTTATTCTTTTCCTACATCGAATTGGCTTGTGTTTAGGGGATGTTGGCCTAGTGATGGTGTGACTATACCTTTTCTATTCTACATTCTCGTTCAACTCGTTTATATCTTTTACTTGTTATATCTTCCATTTGTCGTTTTTACTTTTAACATTTTACTGTTTACTTTATACACACATATAAGAACATTCAGTTTTATAAATATTCAATATTCGTTCCATACATATAAAAGGTTAAATATTCGGGATCACTGTAATCAACAACAACAATTATTGGAACCATTATTTTTTTGTTTGTTAAGAATTTATTGTCTTAATTTTTTAAAGTTTTATTGAGAATTACAAAATTATATAGTACAATTGATTAAATAAAATTTTATCAAGTCGACAATAATCTGTCAACTGTATACGAAATATACTATTTTCTCTCTTCAGAATATTTTTTGTTCATTTTCAATCAAACAAAAAAATTTTAGCGTCTGTCCACAGTATTTTAACGAAAATTGTTTTCACTAATAAAACACCGAAAAATAAAACAAATCTTCATTTAAAAATATAATTTAATTATTCGTTTCAAATTAACAATTCAAATACATATAAATACCCATATTGATGTCATAATAACTAGTAAGCACAGAAATTCATTTTTAGTAGAATTACTTTTATTATACAATAATTAAATCATTTATTATTATATTGTACACTTTTAAAATAACTATATTGTTTTCAATCATATTACCAATTTTACTCATAATTGTTTATTAAAACAGACTAAATCACAATTTTCACCAAAATTAGTTAACGAGAGATGTAAATTTATTAATAAAAATAGTGTATATCATGAAAGAAAAATGTACCTTTAAAAAATGCTTACATAAATCACGGTGGTTCTATAATAAATCTCATTTTTAATTTTTGATGTTTACATCCGCTTACTCTGTATTCAAAATATCGATCGAACAATAAAACGCTATACGTTAATCATGAATAAATATATACAAATCCAACGTGTATATCCAAGAGGAAAATAAAAAGCCAAGCGAAATTCCGAAAAATCTGATGGGCACGCATTGATTCACAACTGAGGTTGAGACCGCGTGATTTATAACCCCGAAACAAGTTATAACCAGGCACTTCAGAAAACCAGACACGACACAGGGTCCGCCCTTATAGAGGTATATCGTATAGGGCAACTCGCGTTTCTTTAACGTCGAAATTCGACGCGTCTCATCGCGCGCACGTTTGATCGATGGTCACCCACACGTACGCAAACACGAGCTAGACGTATATCTCGAGCGTTAATCTGGCGTTACATCGCCGACTCCCTCCCTCCCTCCCTCCCTTCCGCCCCTTCTCTCTCTCTCTCTCTCTCTCTCTCTCTCTCTCTCTCGCTGAGAGCAGAATATAGGTTATCGAGTGAAGCGCCCTGTTGAGGTTTAGCTTCGGCTAAGCCGTTTTAATGCTGGGTGTGAAAAAATGTAAGAGAGAAGTGTCAGGAATAAAGGTAAACTGTTGGGAATCCATTTGAATTCAGGGAGCTTATTTCTTTTTGACTTTCTTTTGTTTCGCCGGACTCTAAGTTTTCACGAAAATTCGCGCTCCCGCGTTATACATCACGTGAAAATTTTACATAATTTTCGAATTAAACTTTTGCTCACTTACACGGGGGAAAATTTGTAGTTCCATAATAATACAGAAAGTTTCCTTTTGAATTTCTCCAACGTAACTGCTTTGTTTCGAATTTAACGAACAATTAACTGACGTTGTAAAGCTTCAAAGAAATGTAAACAAGCGTTTTCAATTTGAAAAAAAAGAACCATAATGAAGATAATTCGTTTACTTTAAGATAATCAAGACGGCTAAATATACAGTTCTAACGTGCTTCTGGTAAAATTTCAGTTTTTTCATTGTTTACGTTCCAGTTGGCAGCAAGAACAAACGTGTGATTTTCATCTCTGCTTTGTTTCTTAACTAAACAAACATTTTCTTTGTTAGAATTAACTGTAAAAGTATTAAATAAATACAGAAATGATGTAAAAAACATGCGGGAGAACATTTATAACATTTCAACAAAATACCTAAACAATAGTGATTGACCGTACTACGGTTTATAGTCAAAATATGGCCAAAATTACGGTGGGTTATATTGTTTCCAAAAATATTTGGATGAACGTGTAGCATACATTTTTCCACCACCGGCATAAATTTAACACGATTTCGTGAACCTTTCAACCGCACACAAGGAAAGTGTAACGTGAAGGAAAAGAAGAGTAGGTACGTAAGGAAAAAAGAGGTTGTATTCTCTCTTAAACACAAAAGGCGAATGCCCATGGGCATGGATTATCTCGGCTTTGAGAGTGCAACCTTTTCTTCTTCGTCGTGATACCATTTTTTTCAGATAGAAAACGTATGAATTTCAGAAAAAAAGAACCTTTCACTCGTATTATTATTAATGCATACAAGCTAGGAACTCTAGTATAATGGTGCGGAGAGTTCTAGAACGACATAATTTTCAACTCGTATTAGAGAGAAAGTAGACGCAAGACTTTAAATACACGTTGTCTTACCAAACTCAACCAGTATCTACTTTCAGTAAGTTGTTCCATGAAGGGCTAAAATCTTCTCGTTTTCCGCATTTTAATACCTCAGGATTATTATGACGATGGGAAAGTGTTCTTTTCAAACGTACAAGATAATAAAAATTCGTACCCATATATCATTGTTTGTTTAAAGCGCATTCATACAAACTTTCATTTATTACATATAAATGTAAAATAATCTACGATAGATTTTTTCAGAACTTGTAGAACTAGATTGTTAAGATGGATTGCGAATAGACTTATAAAGCATATGTATGGAACTAGTATGATATTAGTTTTCTGAATTTCGTTACAAGGAAAAATTTCAAAAATTTTTAGTGAACAAACTGATTTATATTATTATTATTTCAATCGAAAAATGTACTGTTAATAAGATATATAGACGAAGAAAGATGAGATAATTAAATTATTAAACTTTATACCCGAATCTTTAATTTATTGACTAATTAACTTTGAATTTAGGTGCTCGTAATTGCTTTGTACATTCACTGTCTTTTTTATTTAACTATATCGATATATCGATTACTCAATTGCGGAAATAAATAAATAACATTTACTTTTGAACAGTATGACAATAAAAAAGTACTAATTAATAATTAATTTGGCGAAAGATAAAGTCAATGAATCACTAGTAATCTGAAACACCGTGGTGTATCAAGTATCACGGCTTGTAATAAATTTTCTGACAAATCCGAAATGACCGTGAAACGCATCACGTTACGTTTTAAAACTCCCAACTTAACCACATGCTCAGTAGACGTTTAGAACTTCTTTTTCCAGAAAAACTAATAGTCATTTTTAATAACTGGTCTACTACTGAGTTAATGTTATGTATCTCGCATAGCAAAAGTGATTAATATTTCATTAATTATTTTTTCTCGTCCACATAATTATATCTAAAGAAAGATTTCACTGTACAAAAATTAGAAGTTGTTTAATGCGATTTTTCAGTCTATATCATTTATCGAGGAGAATACATTTTTCAATAATTATATAACAATAATTTGTTTACATAATTCTTATTATAAAATTTCTAGTGTTTACTATATTTCTATAATATTTGATATATTAATTAATAAATTGCGCTTAGGAAAGAACTCTTACTAGAGAGCCTAATAATAAAATGGTAATTAATATGAAATACAAATTGGTGTTACGATGTTAAGTAGCAGTCAGGTAAACGATTAAAATTCAGTAATTTCCTTTTACGATTAAAGGTATTTTACCGATGAAAAAAGTCGATAGTTCATTAGAGACACTCCTCTCTCGTGCCAATCCACGCAACACAAAGTTACCGCAGAAACTCACACGACACTGTTGCCAAAAAAAAATAGTTCAGAATTAAAGAGAGCGCGATAACGCTCTCGAAAATCAATCATTCCTCGCGCGAATTCTCGCCGGCAGATTCCATTAAACCCGCCAAAATTCCTAATCGTCCAGAGGCACACTCGCTCGTACGTAGGAAATAGAGAAGGGCGGCGCGGTAAAGGAAGCACGAGGAAGGGAGGCCGAGCTCTAATGTTACCGCATTCAGGAACACCGCGATTTCTCACCCTTATCTTATCTCCGGCTGTGAGCTCCGACACGGAGAGCAGCCGACCTCTCCCCCGCCTCCACCTCCTCCTCCCACTACTCCCGCTCCACCTCTTCTACCTCCACCTCTTCTTCTTTCGACTTCCCCTGGTAATCCCCGCGTGCTCACGCGGAGGTACATATAGGCTCGATTTTTTTTTCACCGAACTTAAATTCGTTCGCGGGACTTTTAATTCCGAGATCGAATAGCTTTGGGAGACGTTCGATCTACTTTCGTTTTCGGAGGGGCAGCGGAAAACCGCTGATTCGTGAGGGGTGATGCGGAGTAAAAGGTGGGTAATAAAAGAAGGACCGAGGTTTGTCGATAGCGCGTATATAGTCGGTGTAACGAGCGTGCGAAAATTTACCGTCAGTTAAAGCGATGTTCGCTACTTTTTTATCGGTTCTCGTGATTGTAAAATATTTAATTGTAAAATATGTAAATAAACGAATGTATTGCACCGAAAATTTATATCCGCGATGATACCACAAAATTTACCATTTTAGTATTTATGCCGGAATATTTTTATTTTGCATATTTGTTAATTAATTATCATTTCTTTCATTATTGAAATGTTGTTCATTCAAAGTACATCTAATTTAATAAATTTTAACAAAGTTTAAGTCCCTAAGTCGCCATACGTAACCAGCTGCAATTTTTTTAAACTTGTAAATGAGCAAAATTTGCATTTTTTTTGCTTTTTCTGTTAACTATGGCGCCATGTTTTTTGTATAACGAAATTTTCATTATTCATTTTTTAGAACTAAAAACACGAGCATTAAGTTATACATTTTTTAGCCAACTGTAACACTAATAATTTTATTAATTCGTGAATACTATAGAAGCTAATGAAAACAAAGGTTCGACCATCACTGTTGATAGGTTGCTACTGAACTGACTAAGACAGTTCATTTTTCACCCGAGTATTGAATAGCCTAAAACTACTATCTATCGGCATCAAGCCAATGTTTAAGTGAAATAAATTAAAATTTTCTTTATATATTAACAAAAATGAGCTTTGTTTATGGGGCTAATCCGTCATTACGATCGACCTAATAATCCAAGTGGGCTATTATAACATTTTACTTATAATATAATAAATTGGGGTATAAAATATAGCGATATTACATTGGTCGGAAGATATAAAAATAGCATTTATAAATAAAAGGCAAATGCAGTATTGTAAACTAATCTTAAAGTGTCACCTTCTCCATACGCAACATAAATGGCATCCCTTGTGGGGAGAGTAGAATCCACTAATTCACTGCTGGTATCTCTCTCGAGTGAACGAACCCACGTAAAATCATTTCCTACATTATCCTCCGTGGTCTAATTAATGAAGAAAAAATAATAATTAAGTATACCGAGCGAACGAGCCTCGAAAATAAAGAAATATAGCGTTTCGTCCCCGTGAAGTCAGAAGTTCCACGCAGCGGATCCGAGAGACGCGTCGATAAAGAAGAGTAATGATGAATAAAATAATCCGGAGGTATAATGACAATAAACACGACGAGGACGTCGTATTTCCGGCCGTCGGAGGTGTTACGTACGTAACATCGACGCGCGGATCGGCGCGTGTGTGAGAACGGTGTAGGATGACCGAAACGCGAAATATCATGACGAATGCAACTACAACAAGTAATCGCGGACGGTGGCCTAGTGGTTAGGTCTCGTGACTGGAAACTCGCGGATCCTCGGTTCGAGTCCCGGCGTCCGATCAATTTTTTATTCGGTCCTCTCCTATCACCTTCTCCATACGCAACAATATATATATTCACTTATACTTTTCATTTACCATTTTAGTATTTATGCCGGAATATTTTTATTTTGCATATTTGTTAATTAATTATCATTTCTTTCATTATTGAAATGTTGTTCATTTAAAGTACATCTAATTTAATAAATTTTAATAAAGTTTAAGCCCCTAAGTCGCCATACGTAACCAGCTGCAATTTTTTTAAACTTGTAAATGAGCAAAATTTGCATTTTTTTTGCTTTTTCTGTTAACTATGGCGCCATGTTTTTTGTATAACGAAATTTTCATTATTCATTTTTTAGAACTAAAAACACGAGCATTAAGTTATACATTTTTTAGCCAACTGTAACACTAATAATTTTATTAATTCGTGAATACTATAGAAGCTAATGAAAACAAAGGTTCGACCATCACTGTTGATAGGTTGCTACTGAACTGACTAAGACAGTTCATTTTTCACCGAGTATTGAATAGCTAAAAACTACTATATATCGGATCAACCAATGTTTAAGTGAAATAAATTAAAATTTTCTTTATATATTAACAAAAAATGAGCTTTGTTTATTGGGCTAATCCGTCATTACGATCGACCTAATTAATCCAAGTGGCTATTATACATTTTACTTATAATTATAATAATTGTATAATATAGCGATATACATGTGCGGAATATATAAAAATAGCATTTTATAAATTAAAAGCAAATGCAGTATTTAATCTACGTAGGTATAAAGGGCACCTTCTCCATACGCAACATAAATGGCATCCCTTGTGGGGAGAGTAGAATCCACTAATTCACTGCTGGTATCTCTCTCGAGTGAACGAACCCACGTAAAATCATTTCCTACATTATCCTCCGTGGTCTAATTAATGAAGAAAAAATAATAATTAAGTTATACCGAGCGAAACGAGCCTCGAAAATAAAGAAATATAGCGTTTCGTCCCCGTGAAGTCAGAAGTTCCACGCAGCGGATCCGAGAGACGCGTCGATAAAGAAGAGTAGCTGATGAATAAAATAATCCGGAGGTATAATGACAATAAACACGACGAGGACGTCGTATTTCCGGCCGTCGGAGGTGTTACGTACGTAACATCGACGCGCGGATCGGCGCGTGTGTGAGAACGGTGTAGGATGACCGAAACGCGAAATATCATGACGAATGCAACTACAACAAGTAATCGCGGGACGGTGGCCTAGTGGTTAGGTCTCGTGACTGGAAACTCGCGGATCCTCGGTTATATATATTCACTTATACTTTTCATTTACCATATTACGGTACTTTTGTGCGTCAAATTCATTACGTTTTTGAAATATGATTTTTATTATAATAATTAATTTGATTTACGTAACAATTACTTAATAAATGTGAATATTTATTGTACAAAATAATTTGTCAAGCAATTGTAATCAATAAATAATTTAATTGAGATTATTAATTGTAAATGCAATTGCCATGTAAAAATATACTTCAAATGAAACTTTGCAAATATTATAATTCGAGAAGATTATTCTATATGTATAAAAACGATACTAAATCTATAATACGCATCAATTTTTATAATGTATTATGCAAATATTCAATGCAGGTTATGAAACTGAAGCAGCTGGCTACCTGACATTTATTTACAGTAAAATCGATATTTTAAGTAATGGCAATCGGATGCATTTGAAAAAAAAAATCTGCTCTATACCCATATTCCAATTTAACATCTATATATATTTAGGTATATATGAAACTATAGGTATACGTACATACCGGTATCACCATCGTACAAATTTTTCCGAGTGCACAAAAGAGCCGGTACAGAGTGAAAAAAAGGCAACCGGCATGCAGGCTTTCCGCGAGGGGGCCGGAATCGATCGCCGTCTCGCAAGAGACAAAGCCCGATGTAACTGGGTAGCCGTAAAAGAAAAAATTGACAACGAAGCAAACTGAAAGAGAAACCCGATCGCGAGGAGAAATAAACGTGTACTCACGTACGTATACACGCACCCATTTCTTCTAATATGTACATACGTGCATCTATATCTATAAATTTTCTTGTCCGATCACTACGTGTAATACACAAATGTACACGCAATATTAGTATTTATATCAGAGTCGATGTGTGTATAATGAATTATTATATATGTATTGGATACATTTATTAATATTAATATTAATATTAACAGAATTTGAGTATTATTTTGTAGTACAGAGGAAAAGAATTGTGCTTGTAGGTATTTAAATATTAAAAACTCAAAATTTGAATAACAAGATTTAAAAGTCCTTAAAAACTTTTTCGTATATATAGATGATATTTAAACGCAAAAGATAAAAACAGAAGGACGCATTTATTAATCCAGAAGGTTCGAGTGACTGTGCGGCTTGTTAAACGTCCGGCAAGAACGTCCACGCGTATAAAACTTGGCAAGAGAAGGTAGAAAGAAAGGGTGCAGATATTCCGGAGCGCGTATGTAGATGCCTGCTATTTTCATGTTTTACGATCGGAGTAATAAAACTGGCGGTTAAAAATGGGAGAACGTGACGGATATTGAAATATAGGCGCCTTCTTCTTCTTCTTGCTTTGTGAAACACTGCGCTTAACAATAGGATGGCTTTGAAAGCAGGGGCTCTTTGCATTTTTATGCTAGCGCGATTCGATTAGAAAATTACAGGTGAATGCATTTTATTAGCAGTAATCTTTTTTTCTTCTCTCTTCAAACACTTGTGAATATCGTTATAGTTCAATTATAACCAATGTACGCATTGCATTAATAAATTTTATGCTGGAAATTAAATACATTGTACATAATTCAAAGTAAAAGTATTAATTACACAGGTTTTTATACCTGAGAAATTGGAATAGATAAGCAAATAAATAAGTTTGAAAGCGTTTGATTTCCAATATTTATAATTTTTAATGTACTTTCTTAAATAATGATATTGATACGTTTTGGATAGCTCAAACGTTATCAGTGTTATCCACGATATTTACAAATACTCAACACAATAACATTTCATAAAATAAGAAGTACAATCAAGTGATATCCCACCAATAAAAAAGGTGCTTCATCAATTTCTGGCTCTACTGCGCAAAGAGACAAAACACACCGTACGAAAAGTAAAGAAGTCGAATAAAAAATAAGATAAAGGAGAAGAAGAAGGAGGAGAAGGAGGAGGAGGAGAAGGAGAAGAAGAAAGAATCCTTACGTGACTGTGCTGATTAAAAGGAGTCGACACAAGCTCATCGAAGACCATTTTGGTTTATTTAACCGGAGAGGCGCGGGGTCTCGACACACACACGTACCGAGAAGCAAAAACCAATAAAAATAATAAGGGCGACGAAACGAATAAAGAAAAGAGAAGCCAAGAATATAACAGAGGTTTCCAACTATACTATCATCTCTTTCTTTCTTCTCTGAGGACGCGCCTCAATATCGGCAAGGATCTGATAGCAATAAAATTGCGCCTGAGATGTGCGACGCGGCCAAGTCCGGGAAAAGGGAAGAAGCTCGCTCGCGCGCGCCCGAGCTGCTACGAGTCGTGACTCGGAAAATAAATCGGCTGCGGGAGGATACGGTGTATGTTTACGGAAAAATGAAAGCGTCGCGTAAACGCGTAAATCCTGCCTTTTTGTTGGCCTGGAGACGCTCGCGGCTTTCTATCCACCCATCTCTCGTTCCTCCTTCTCGCTGATCACTTAAGGGTCACGACTGCTCTAGAATTTATTTTCACTTTTTGTGGCCGGATAAGAGGTGAATTTTTATTTCACCTCTGGGACCGGGGGAAATAGACCGGAAGGGAACTTGCGAAGTACAGCATTTTTTTTATGAAAACTAAACGGATTCTCTGATTACGCCGAGTCCCCTTCGTTTTCAAAACTTTTTATGACATTGCAGGAAGAAAACAAAGCACACTTCTGAATATATTTTTTTACTGATATTTGTATACGTATGCTTTGGATTTTTAAGAAATAACTTTTTTTTCGCATAATGTGGTTTCTATTATCATAAATGGGTGTAATACGTCAGCATAATTAATACATATTTCAGTCGTATTCTAGCTGACTTTTGATTTATCACCCATATATTGATTACGAATTATCATACGGAGCTTGCGAAATTTTATGACCGTACTTCAAAATAATAATATATACATAGTTTAAAAGAGTGTTTCCATGAAGAAATAGAAAGCAACATCAATAAGTAAAGGATTTTTGTGTTTTTAAATTCATTTAACACGAGCGAATAAGCTGCTTGGTGGGTGAAAAATAAAAAGTCAACCAGAAACACAGTCAACTTAGACAAATGAATAAATGCGCAAACCCGCGAAAATGAAGCCAAAATTTAAACGAATTTAATTAAAACTAATCGTATTTATGAATGGACTATCGGGTTTCGATTTAGTCGAGCGTAGAGCCACACGGAAAACACAATCGTGCGACAGCGCGTTAATTTTTCAAAGGCCTCCCGCTTGATTTACATTTCGCCGGGAGCGAGAGATTCGCTTTTCCCGAGGAGTGTTTTCGTTTAATCCTGTCGCGCTTACGGATTTACCTTCGCTTCTTTTTTATACTATGCTCCTTTTAACGTTTATGCAATATTTCTGGCCAATTTTTCCTACCCTGCCTGTTTCTCCTAATTTCACCGTCCCGCTTTTCTCCACGTCACTGATCTGCGAAATTGAAAAAGTTGAGCTCGATAGTTTTGTTTCTAATAGAAATACGAAGGTAGTTTGAAATGTAAAGGCAAGGAGGCCTTGAGGTAGGGAACAACCAAGGAAAGATTCAATCTAGAGTTTGATTTTTCTCTCTTATACTTTTTGCAGGAGCTGATATACCTGAACTCAACGCTGTAAATGTGAGAGATCTTAAAAATCGTCGTGTGTACACTGGAGAAAGGTACGTATTTATCATGTAAAGCTTTACATTTTAAAGAAAATAAATCATTGAATAATACACTAATATTTAAAATAGAGAATTTGTGTTAAAAATGTATATAAAAGATAATTATATCTTAAAGTACTAACAGTACTATCTTGGAATATTTTAGATTCCAATCAAAGAATTAAAAAAATAAATGAATAAATAATTTTGTTCAAATGTTGTTAAAAGATAACAATAAGGAATAAAGGAATAAAAATACGAATTATTAGAGATACTGTCAAATAACTGAATTATACCTATACATTAAGGAAACAGTATAGTTTAAAGAGGATGGAGGGTATCCATGTCGAAACGTTGCCAAATAATTGATTGCACGGTTTGTTCAACCAAGTTGACATAAATTTTCTTGCTTAATATCAAATTGTTTGGACGAAGATTTAATTACTGATATAAGTGCCTCTTTACATTCAAAACACTTCATAAACAGTACCTCTTTTATCGTAAAGTATTAAATTGACTAATTAACGTACCTAATAATTCTTTATTAAATTGTTTGGCAAATCAAAATAACAAAACGAGTAAATTTATAGATATTAGTATTTAGTAAATAATTGGTTATAAATAAATATAAAGTAGTTAGAACTAAGTAGAAGTAGTTTTGATACTCCATAAATTATAATGTACAAAACGTATTTATACACTTTTAATTACAATGAATGTCCCGACCTATTAGTAAAATATAAGTATTATATAAGTATAATACTCAAAAAATTTTAATTTGAATTTTTAAAAAAAATTTGATTACTCTGTTTAACACAATATTTGCTGTTAAAGTAAATAAATATAATTATTCAATAAAAATAAATTTATTGTACATACAATTTAAAATTTCATTATATATAATCTATTATATTATATTTAATTGATTGAAAAATTAATTGATTTAAATTTATTACACAATCAGCTTAAATAAATATTTTCTCGTAATGGTAAAAGATATTCAATAATCGAAAATAAAGTAGTAAATAATTGTATTACTTGAAAAAATTTTATTTACATTTTGACACTACCACTTGAAAAATAAAAAGTCAACCAGAAACACAGTCAACTTAGACAAATGAATAAATGCGCAAACCCGCGAAAATGAAGCCAAAATTTAAACGAATTTAATTAAAACTAATCGTATTTATGAATGGACTATCGGGTTTCGATTTAGTCGAGCGTAGAGCCACACGGAAAACACAATCGTGCGACAGCGCGTTAATTTTTCAAAGGCCTCCCGCTTGATTTACATTTCGCCGGGAGCGAGAGATTCGCTTTTCCCGAGGAGTGTTTTCGTTTAATCCTGTCGCGCTTACGGATTTACCTTCGCTTCTTTTTTTATACTATGCTCCTTTTAACGTTTATGCAATATTTCTGGCCAATTTTTCCTACCCTGCCTGTTTCTCCTAATTTCACCGTCCCGCTTTTCTCCACGTCACTGATCTGCGAAATTGAAAAAGTTGAGCTCGATAGTTTTGTTTCTAATAGAAATACGAAGGTAGTTTGAAATGTAAAGGCAAGGAGGCCTTGAGGTAGGGAACAACCAAGGAAAGATTCAATCTAGAGTTTGATTTTTCTCTCTTATACTTTTTGCAGGAGCTGATATACCTGAACTCAACGCTGTAAATGTGAGAGATCTTAAAAATCGTCGTGTGTACACTGGAGAAAGGTACGTATTTATCATGTAAAGCTTTACATTTTAAAGAAAATAAATCATTGAATAATACACTAATATTTAAAATAGAGAATTTGTGTTAAAAATGTATATAAAAGATAATTATATCTTAAAGTACTAACAGTACTATCTTGGAATATTTTAGATCCAATCAAAGAATTAAAAAAATAAATGAATAAATAATTTTGTTCAAATGTTGTTAAAAGATAACAATAAGGAATAAAGGAATAAAAATACGAATTATTAGAGATACTGTCAAATAACTGAATTATACCTATACATTAAGGAAACAGTATAGTTTAAAGAGGATGGAGGGTATCCATGTCGAAACGTTGCCAAATAATTGATTGCACGGTTTGTTCAACCAAGTTGACATAAATTTTCTTGCTTAATATCAAATTGTTTGGACGAAGATTTAATTACTGATATAAGTGCCTCTTTACATTCAAAACACTTCATAAACAGTACCTCTTTTATCGTAAAGTATTAAATTGACTAATTAACGTACCTAATAATTCTTTATTAAATTGTTTGGCAAATCAAAATAACAAAACGAGTAAATTTATAGATATTAGTATTTAGTAAATAATTGGTTATAAATAAATATAAAGTAGTTAGAACTAAGTAGAAGTAGTTTTGATACTCCATAAATTATAATGTACAAAACGTATTTATACACTTTTAATTACAATGGATGTCCCGACCTATTAGTAAAATATAAGTATTATATAAGTATAATACTCAAAAAATTTTAATTTGAATTTTTAAAAAAAATTTGATTACTCTGTTTAACACAATATTTGCTGTTAAAGTAAATAAATATAATTATTCAATAAAAATAAATTTATTGTACATACAATTTAAAATTTCATTATATATAATCTATTATATTATATTTAATTGATTGAAAAATTAATTGATTTAAATTTATTACACAATCAGCTTAAATAAATATTTTCTCGTAATGGTAAAAGATATTCAATAATCGAAAATAAAGTAGTAAATAATTGTATTACTTGAAAAAATTTGATTTACATTTCGCCGGGAGCGAGAGATTCGCTTTTCCCGAGGAGTGTTTTCGTTTAATCCTGTCGCGCTTACGGATTACCTTCGCTTCCTTTTTTTTTATACTATGCTCCTTTTAACGTTTATGCAATATTTCTGGCCAATTTTTCATACCCCTGCCTGTTTCTCCTAATTTCACCGTCCCGCTTTTCTCCACGTCACTGATCTGCGAAATTGAAAAAGTTGAGCTGATAGTTTTGTTTCTAATAGAAATCCGAAGGTAGTTTGACATGTAAGGCAAGGAGGCCTGAGGTAGGGAACAACCAAGAAAGATTCAATCTAGAGTTGATTTTTTCTCTCTTATACTTTTTGCAGGAGCTGATATACCTGAAACTCAACGCTGTAAATGTGAGAGATCTTAAAAATCGTCGTGTGTACACTGGAGAAAGGTACGTATTATCATGTAACAGTTTACATTTTAAAGAAATAAATCATTGAATAATACACTAATATTTTAAAATAGAGAATTGTGTTAAAATGTATATAAAAGATAATTATATCTTAAAGTACTAACAGTACTATCTTGGACTATTTTAGATCCAATCAAAGAATTAAAAAACTAAATGAATAAATAATTTTGTTCAAATGTTGTTAAAAGATAACAATAAGGAATAAAGGAATAAAAATACTGAATTATTAGAGCTTACTGTCAAATAAACTGAATTATATCCTATACATTAAGGAAACAGTATAGTTTAAAGAGGATGGAGGGTATCCATGTCGAAACGTTGCCAAATAATTGATTGCACGGTTTGTTCAACCAAGTTGACATAAATTTTCTGCTTAATATCAAATTGTTTGGACGAAGATTTAATTACTGATATAAGTGCCTCTTTACATTCAAAACACTTCATAAACCGTACCTCTTTTATCGTAAAGTATTAAATTGACTAATTAACGTACCTAATAATTCTTTATTAAATTGTTTGGCAAATCAAAATAACAAAACGAGTAAATTTATAGATATTAGTATTTAGTAAATAATTGGTTATAAAATAAATATAAAGTAGTTAGAAACTAAGTAGAAGTAGTTTTGTACTCCATAAATTATAATGTACAAAACGTATTTATACACTTTTAATTACAATGGATGTCCCGACCTATTAGTAAAATATAAGTATTATATAAGTATAATTACTCAAAAAATTTTAATTTGAATTTTTAAAAAAAATTTGATTACTCTGTTTAACACAATCTTTGCTGTTAAAGTAAATAAATATAATTATTCAATAAAAATAAATTTATTGTACATACAATTTAAAATTTCATTATATATAATCTATTATATTATATTTAATTGATTGAAAAATTAATTGATTTAAATTTATTACACAATCAGCTTAAATAAATATTTTCTCGTAATGGTAAAAGATATTCAATAATCGAAAATAAAGTAGTAAATAATTGTATTACTTGAAAAAATATTTATTTACATTTTGACACTACCACTTGCAATATAAGAAAATATATGTTTTAATTTAAGCTGAAAAATGATTCGTTGAATATAAACAAATATCGCAATTATTATTTAAACTATAGAGGTCTGCGATTGCTCGGTTGAATTGGTAATCGGAGTTCCGTCTCTGCCGATTGATATATAAGCACGACTGGGAAATGTATTTTCAACAAGTGCTTTATTAAGAAAGACATCATATGATCTTCGTCGCTGATTAGTACTGCGTTGGGTGCATAAAGAGGGCGAATTTAAAAAAAAATAAAAAAAATTAAAACTAATTTTTCTTTTAAAGAAATTGTTATTAAATTAATAATAATTAATTGCACAAGAACTTTAATTAAAATACAATATTTCTTAAAGTTAAGAAATTTATGTATAATTTCAAATAAATATTATTTATATTTATATAAATTTAGTTATATATAATTTGTGTTTTATGAATGCAATTAAATATTTATTAAGTTTGATAAAAAGTAATTTTATTTAAAAACCAATTTCTTTCGATTTATAATTTTTTATTAAACAAATTTATTCATTTATTAATTAGAATTTAAAAAATTATTATACGTGTAGGTATATATACATATATATATATTATTAAAGTTGAATTTTAGTACCAAATTTATTATACATAATAATATGCTTTTGAAAGTAAACTTTAATTGTCATGACTCATTTTTAACATTATATATGCTCATTTATATAATGAACTATTATAATATGTACATGATAATTTAAACAATAAAAGCTTATTTGTGTAATACGAAAAGAAAAACATCTTTGGTTTTAGTTATTTTTATATATATATCTAATTTTAAAGACTTACAGGCCTCATACTAAAGCATATGTTTTTTATACTTCCGCTCACAGACTGCTTACCGGTATCTGTCATCTGAGAACCATAGAAGTCGGATTATAATTATGACAGTTTAAACTAAATCTTGTAGCTTATTACATACCTTGTAATAGTTCTAAAATCCTCTTGCATAAATTTCGTTTTCTATAAAATCTCATTCATATCATCCTTATCGTGTAGACATAATCCTCATAATATCAGTATAATTAAGAAGCCTACTAAGCACATTATTTTGTCATGTATTAGCACCTATAAAGTTTAATAATAAGTATAGGTACTATTTTTGTTATATTTTAAGGATCAAGTGGTAATATGAGTAATTCAGAAAAAAAGAAAGTTAAAAAATGAAATTTTGTCGACCTGTAATCATCATAATCATTTAAATATAAAAAATAGAAGGTTACCTAAGAATGCAATTCTAGACATTAATTGCAGTTTTTTATATTTAAACGAAATTTTGGTATACAAATATAAACATTTCCCGCCAACGATAGTGAAATTCCGCGTATGCGTCAGTTTACAATTCGGCCAAAGCGACTATTGCGCACTATATTTCACGCACAAGCTCTGATTCCTTTAAAAACTTTGCACCTTTAGAAATTTTTAGACTGTCTGACATCTACTAGTTAAATTATTTTTGATAATCTAAGTATAGTATTACTGAATAATATTAAATAATTTCAGAATTCCAGATTTATCAACATTTTAGATAAAAAAGCATAACAAATTTGAACATTATTGTAGTATTTTATCTATGCAAATAATATCTACTTAAAACAAAAAGAAAATTAAAAATTTTTCAATTCTTTAATATATTTTCTTAAATTAACTTTATTATTTTATGACGTATTAGTTCAATCAACAGACTTAATTGTTATGTAGTTATTTCATTATATTAAAAAATTTGTCACTATTTAGGTTGCGTGACTGATGAATTTACTTATTTACATGAATTACGGGGTTCTGTTAAAACAGAACTAAAATTATTTAAGCTAATTACTTTATGCTTAAGAACTTTAATATTTAATTTATTTGAAATAAATATTTATTTGAGTAAAATTGTGAATTATATATAATAAGTTGAATTTATATATACTTTAAAAAATATTTCTTTTATTTGAAAAAGTAATTGTTTTAATATAATAATTATATGTAAATAAATTTAAATCAATTTTTCTTATTAACCAACAAAATAAAAAATAAAATAAATTTTATAGAATCATTAAAACTTTTTATCAAATCAAAAAATGATTGATCTGTATTAATGGTAATATTTAATGAGATCTCGCTTATAATTAGGATGGCATACGATTTTTAATTTCAATCACATGGTCAAATTTTATAAAAAATGTTTTTATAAAAAAATTAATATGATGTTTTTATAAAAAAATTTATAAAAAATTCATAGAAAATTTATTTGATTTTAATAATTAAATCACAACGAAATGCCGAGTATGAAAATAAAATAGTATATTTTGTTACCTTGATTAATTTTGAATTGAATCAAGCAAATATATATTAGAATCAAATAATTTGAATTCAAATAAATAATTTGATTAAAGCAAAAAAAATTTTTTACATTGTACGTGTAATTTACAAATATGTATGATCAATAAGAAGTTCGTGGCATTGGAAAGTCAAATTAGTCGTTGCGAAAATTGTCTGTTTACACACGCGCCGAGAGAATTTTCAATTGCCTCGTATATACATATCGTTATAGCATACGTCGGCGAACAGCGAAGAGTAAGAGGAGAGAAAAAGAGAAAAGAAGTTGAAGTATATACAAAAATTTATTAAACTGCCAGACGGCACAATGAACCGCGTATTTCTCAGCAGATTTTCCTCCAATCGGATTCAGGCCGTGTTGCTCGCTCGCGTTCAGATTCTCGTCTTGCTTCTTCGTTCCTTACCTTCGTTGAGGCGTTTCTGTTGTTCGATGGAGCCAAGCAAGACTCCTGGATTTGGAAATCAGCATCGGACCGACGCGCCTCTACCGTAAGCGGACAGAAAACTTCAGGGATTCGATACATTTGTATTTGGAGTGTTCCATATTAAAATAGTGTCTCTTGATAATTAAAGCTAATAAATCTATATACTCTTTGAAATGAAAATGAATTCCTCGACAGTTTATATTTATCAGCAACTTAATTTACATGTATACTATTATTATTCACTACTTTAATGACGATAGATAAAGAATATTATTTATTGTCCATAAAATTATTAAAGAATACCGTAATTAAGGTTATATGATATGCTTAGACGTACGAAAGTCTTATCTAAGATAGATTTTTATTTATTAAAGTAGTTCGGTATTATACTTTAAGAGAATGAACATCATAATCATAAATTTTAATTAAATCTTTTTATAAATTTTAATTTCTCTTTGTAGTATTTTATCGTGACTTGAATTTTGAAAACAGTTTGAGATCTTTGATAAAAATCATAACATTAATTACAGAATATTAGTTATTTTATGTTTTACTTTAATAATTTGTAAAATATCATTAAACAATCTATCAATCGCCATTCTATCTAATTATTACTATTCAATATACATATAGCTTTCAAAGTATAAGCATTTTCAAATCAGTTTTACGACAACGAATGATAATTAAGGAATATAAATGATGGTTGAAATAGTTATATAGATAAGTGTTAAATTTTATGTACAATACTTATAAGAGAAGGTAATGTAAAAAAAGGTATTATAATTTATAATTAATTTTAGCTATGTAAAATATATGTAAAGTATGTATGAGTAATGTTTATGAATGGTGGGTTGAAAAGAAGAAAGAAGAAATAAATCAATCAGCAACAAGAAAACCGATACAAAACAACGAGATATATATAAAAATATATATATACAATATATAAGGCGTATTTTTAAATATTTTGTGTCATAAAATATTTAAAAGGGGGATATTGTAATAATTAATAAGCTCATCGTCAAAACTTCTGAGAGGGAGAGAGGGAATGTTCAAGAGAGAGGGAAACATTATAAGTCGACTATTCTTCTATAAGATGTAAAATCAGACTAGAAGAGGAGAGCCACTGTTTAGCATGGCTTACTCCTAAACTCAATTATATCTCTCTCTCTCTTAATATTATTGATAAGACGATCACTGTTTAACGTGAAGAGCAAAAACAAGAAAAAAAACAGATTTTATATCGCCTCAAAACAAATACTGTGTACGGAGCGGGCCCGAATTCGATTCTCCAACCAAGCAGAAATATTAAGGTGAATTAAGAAGAGAGAGAGGGGAAATACCTGAATGTGTGAGTGAATGTGCGGATTGTAGCATTAAATTGTATAATGTAATAATTCATTAATTGTATTTCATCAAATTAATATCGTGAAAAAGTTGAGAAATAAAATAGTTTAATTTATTATAAATATTAGTACCATTACAAAGCTAATTACTTATGCTTAAGAAACTTTAATATTTAATTTATTTGAAATAAATATTTATTTGAGTAAAATTGTGAATTATATAATAAGTTATATATACTTTAAAAAATATTTCTTTTATTTGAAAAAGTAATTGTTTTAATATAATAATTATATGTAAATAAATTTAAATCAATTTTTCTTATTAACCAACAAAATAAAAAATAAAATAAATTTTATAGAATCAATAAAACTTTTTATCAAATCAAAAATGATTGATCTGTATTAATGGTAATATTTAATGAGATCTCGCTTATAATTAGGATGGCATACGATTTTTAATTTCAATCACATGGTCAAATTTTATAAAAAATGTTTTTATAAAAAAATTAATATGATGTTTTTATAAAAAAATTTATAAAAAATTCATAGAAAATTTATTTGATTTTAATAATTAAATCACAACGAAATGCCGAGTATGAAAATAAAATAGTATATTTTGTTACCTTGATTAATTTTGAATTGAATCAAGCAAATATATATTAGAATCAAATAATTTGAATTCAAATAAATAAATTTGATTAAAGCAAAAAATTTTTTTTACATTGTACGTGTAATTTACAAATATGTATGATCAATAAGAAGTTCGTGGCATTGGAAAGTCAAATTAGTCGTTGCGAAAATTGTCTGTTTACACACGCGCCGAGAGAATTTTCAATTGCCTCGTATATACATATCGTTATAGCATACGTCGGCGAACAGCGAAAGAGTAAGAGGAGAGAAAAAGAGGAAAAGAAGTTGAAGTATATACAAAATTTATTAAACTGCCAAGACGGCACAATGAACCGCGTATTTTCTCAGCAGATTTTCCTCCAATCGGAATTCAGGCCGTTTGCTTGCTCGCGTTCAGATTTCTCGTCTTGCTTCTTCGTTTCCTTACCTTCGTTGAGGCGTTTCTGTTGTTCGATGGAGCCAAGCAAGACTCCTGGATTTGGAAAATCAGCATCGGACCGACGCGCCTCTACCGTAAGCGGACAGAAACCTTCAGGGATTCGATACATTTGTATTTGGAGTGTTCCATATTAAAATAGGTCGCTTGATAATTAAAGCTAATAAATCTATATACTCTTTGAAATGAAAATGAATTCCTCGACAGTTTCTATTTATTAGCAACTTAATTTACATTGTATACTATTATTATTCACTACTTTTAATGACTATAGATAAAGAATATTATTTATTGTCCATAAAATTATTAAAGAATACCGTAATTAAGGTTATATGATATGCTTAGACGTACGAAAGTCTTATCTAAGATAGATTTTTATTTATTAAAGTAGTTCGGTATTATACTTTAAGAGAATGAACATCATAATCATAAATTTTAATTAAATCTTTTTTATAAATTTTAATTTCTCTTTGTAGTATTTTATCGTGACTTGAATTTTGAAAACAGTTTGAGATTCTTTGATAAAAATCATAACATTAATTACAGAATATTAGTTATTTTATGTTTTACTTTTAATAATTTGTAAAATATCATTAAACAATCTATCAATCGCCATTCTATCTAATTATTACTATTCAATATACATATAGCTTTCAAAGTATAAGCATTTTCAAAGCAGTTTTACGACAACTAATTATAACATATAAAGCAACTAAACCCATGCACAAGTATTAATAAAGAATTTTGAGCTGGTAAATAAAACAAATGACAACAGGTTTTTCATCAAAGGTAATGAACCGCTTTCAATAAAAATTTATATGAAAGCGACAATTTTCCATTTGAACGCTTCCTTTTGATGTATTTATCTACCATCAGAAATGAACAAATTAAAAACGAGTGTACAAAGTCTACATTAAAATGTGAAAAGGTAAGATTTATAAGGTTTCAATTGAACGTAGAATACTCCGTCTATGCAATGGAACTAAATATATATACACACACACACCACACACATATATATATATGTATATAACAGAGCGGTGCGCTTACTCTTCGACTCATCTGTTCAGCAGTGACTCCCTCTTTCTCTCATTCTACACACACACCGAATGCTCGTTTCCGGTTGTTTACTTAGCTTTGCTTCATTTACTTCCTCCGTGACTCATTTTCGTTAACTGTCGATTTGCCATAGCGCAACTGAGATTTTCTACGTTGAATTGCAACGACCTCTTTTATACAGCAGATTCATGTGCGTAGACGTCTTCGATTTTCAAGACGCTTGAAATTTTCAGTATTGTCGAAGAGTCGCGGTATAAATTATATTTTCACAAGGTTTTCGTCTGGACTCTTGGAATATCATTTCGGAGCGGATGTGATGAAAATTGTAGAAATCTTGCAGCTGATTTTCAAGATGCACTTTTATAGAATTGGATTTCTTTTTTTAAATTCAAATTTCACATTTTCGTCTATACTGGTAAACTTTTAGAGTTATGGTTCAGGGTATTATTATAAATATACCATCATTTATATTATATTAATATTTTTAGTTAATTTTTGACTTTCAATTCTGAACAATCAATTTTGATAGGTCAATTTATAATTTACAGATATTGTAAAATGGTGTTATAATAATCTGAATAATTGTTTCGCCGATTTTTTAAAGGTATAAAGAATAAACTATAAATTACTGATACCGAAAATTAGCGTATTTACCAACATATAGATTTGACAGTTTCTACTACTACTGTAAAAATTATATTAAAAGAAAAAAAATTATGAAACAATATTTTTCGACTTGTTAATTATTATACCTAGTATATAGCTATAAGTCTATTTTTGGTTAAATAAGAGTCTAATGGAGTAGAATAAATTATTCCGTCGTAATTAGAAGTGTATCAGAGCAGAAATTCTCACGAATACATAAAAAAGCAATATTTGCTAAGAATTATAATTAAGGTACAAGATTTATATACAGCGAATTGATTCAATTTCACTATATTTTATGAAATGTTTGTTATAACTATATATGAACATTTAATTTAAGTACACGGTTGAATTATTTTACCGTGGTTTAAGCATTATACTGATAGCTTATTTGAACTTTAAAGCATGTAATTACGTATAGCAAATATGAGTAAATAAACTATTCAAACAAAAAAATTAATTAAAATGCAGACTCGTCAACTTTTTTTTAATTTATTTAATTGTTTTTAACAATTTTACCATTATTGTTTGTTTTTTTTTCAGTATATACAATTTTTCGTAAATTTTTATTACCTATGTTTTGGAACTTTTCTATCCCTAACAATAGCAACAGAGAGAAAGTTATTATCATTAGCAAACATTATGTACCTTCTGTTCTATACAAAATAATTGTTGATTACTCATGTTCAAATTATATCATTATTTTACTTAAAAGATTAAAACAACGTATATACATGTATCTCAAGTATTATTACCGTTGGAATTACCATAGAAAATTGAATTGGCTTTTTTTCGTAACTAGATTATTCATGTGCTATAGTTACGTAAATAAAAATAATCAAAAGAAATTTAATAATTACTATGAATTGAAATATTTGGAAGTATTTGGTAAATCGCCTACTCGACGATTCATGAATAACAATAACAAGAATTTAGTTCTTTTGTACGTCGACCCAAATCGCATGACATCACAGCAGCGATTATCGATGCGCTCCATTCCTAGCCTCTCAGAATCAAATTCCTCGGTTCATCCAGGAACCAGAGAATCCCAAGATTGTCAACGTGGCTTCTCGCGATGCTTTCCTCATCTTATACCTCAAAATTTACCACCAACATCGGGTTACAAGAGGTCAGTCGATCCTTAGCTACTTAAGTGCAAAATCGTTCAAGGTTTAGACATCCTGTCGATCTCCTTGGCCTTCGTAATTCTTGTTACCCAACTTGAATTCCTAAAAACTTTTAAGAAATTTTTTTCTTTGGTCTTTTTACTTTTTCCAAGTTTCGGCAGCTGAATAACGATTTTCCATTATTTGCCAAATTCGCTTTAGGAATTTTAAAATTCGACCATTTACTTAGTTTCAAACGTATGGTGATAAAGATTTGTGAAGTTTTAAATTTAAAATTTCATCTGTCTAAACGTTGTTTGATGGAAATATTGCAATTGAAATTTTTTTAATTTCTCACTCTTTGTTATGTTAAAAAATAATTAAAGATAATGTAACTGTACCTAATAAAAAACTAAATGTCGTTTAATGTACCTGAATTTTTTTATAAATAATTTATTTTTCGTCTTTTATCAATGAAACTTTATTTATATGATTAAGTACATCAATATTTTACTTATTATTAAATCATTTACTTTAATTTTATGCGATGCATATGAGATGGAGGGGATGCTCACTGAATCGACCTTAACCCTCTCAGTTCTCTGTACCGAATTTATGTTACTCTATGAGACGGTGGCCGACCATATGTTCGAATGTATCTCCAGTGACGCTTCGTCTACCTCTAATATCTGCAGTCTGCTCTTTTAGATGAACGGAGATCTGTTCTTTATCTCATACTGTCTCGGGAATTCCTCATTCTTGGCTTTTACTTTATTACTTTAGTATGCCACTAATACACAACTCGATTTTGGGTTCTATACTGGCAGCGCTTCGAAACTCAATTCCCACACAATTTCCAGGTATACTACACATTATCGCCCAAGCGTAGCGAGGGTGATATTCGCACAAGTCAAAAATCATCTTTCGCACGTGTATCGAACAATATTTTTTGATATCGTGGGCGTAAATGCGATTTTTAAAAAACCAGTAGTACGTGAAATGCGATTTTACGTACACTGTATAAAAAATATCTAAAAAACGCTTATAAGCGCGAACAGATAGCTAATAATGAATTCTAATATTATACCTAAGATATGTAACATTCAAATTATCCAAGGTCTTATCAAACTCGTCGAGAGTAACAAAACGCATCAAAATTAAACCGAGATCGATTCGTACCGTCCACGCCTCTACAAACAACTGTCTTTTTTCCAATCTCAGACACTTATTCGAATTCGGGACGCGTGTCTCGCTGAAAGGTTCACATCAGCACCGAAGAGACAAAGAAGTTGGGAAGCTCAGCGTGAAAAATAAGCGAACCGCCGACAAGAGTGACTCTAGCTTTTTCAATTAAACGCCCAGGCGATTGGCCGAGAAACTGGAACGTCGACCGAGTCCCTTCTTTTATTTTTTTTTTCTTTTACCACCGTCGTCCCAAGAGGCACACACAGGTGCGAATCTGGCTTTTCATACGAACCACCAAGTATTATGCGGGTTTCAAGAGAAACTTTTGCTCAAAATTAAACGAAGAAGCATTTCTTCCTCCAAAATTCTCATTTGTATGCAGATTTCAAGGATTTATTATTAACTTTATATACTTATTTGTTATTCATACTTCTGAATTTTAATTATGTTCAAATTGTGCTTTCTAAATTCGTTTGTCTTAATTTCATTACGGCTAATTCGCCGTTTTTCTAACAGTTAGAAATATGTATGTGTATACACACACAGACAGACGCACACTTGACGACAGAGAAAGTAGTTGTAGGAGGAAATAATAAAAAAAGGTGTAGAAAAAAGTTGAAATTCCGTTTCTCTAACCGTCAGAGACAAGAGTCCGCTCGCTGAGCATTCGCACGTAATTACCGCGGTGCCAAAAAAAAGGGAAGAGGGATAGAACTCGGGAAAAGAAAAAACACAGACAAGTATGTCTGTGGCTATGTGTACCTTGTGCTCGTTTCTCACGTGTCCGCGTGATGTCTTTCGCCGATATCCTGTTTCGCCTTATCCTTTTTCAGCTTGTCCAGATATTTTTCATTGAATCTCCCACCTAAATAATTGATCCTTACCTTTTTCGCTGGATTGATTGAAAATTTACACTATTTAGAATGGGGAAAAGTGATGTATTAATTTTAACATTTTTATGGCTTTCTTTGAAGGGCGTCGTATGATAGTCGTAAAAGTTTAAGATTATCCTCTAAAACTTCTTTACGATCGCCGTGTAATGGCTTTTTAAACTATGTTAATTTGTTGATGCGAAGGGAAATGCAACTTTATTGAAACATTGTAACTATGTGAAAACGTAAATTATTTAATTTAATGTATTTACGTATATATGTTGAGGGAATTAATGACAATCTTTTTAGTTTGCATATTAACAATATGTAAAATTATCGAAACGTGGTCATGAAGTAAAGTAAGTTTTACGCTTTATTTTGATTAAAAAGGTACAACTAAATATATAAAACTGTGGCATTTAGTTTGCTGTAAAAAATTTATATCAGAAATATTGTTGAAAAAAAAAAAATCTATATTTTTAAGGCTATACAGAAGTATTTTGCTTCAGTTATTGACTAAAACCATTTCCACAAATAATCTAACCCAGATGTTTTTCATGCAGGGAATTTCCTAGAAACGCGATGGAAATATTCATATACTGGAATTATAAATTACTTTAAATAAATACATTATTTTTCACAAATTTATAAATAATAAAAGACGTATACAAACAGACATTTGTAACAAATAAAACAGTGAAGTTTTTAATAAGAATGCATTAATTTAAGAGGAATCACTTAATTAAAACAATGTGTGATGTGAAAGTATTCCTATAATTAGTAATTTAAGATAAGTAGAGTTTTTTAAAAGTAATTTTTGTAATCTTCAACATAATCAACTACTATTATATAATACATTTTTTTACATATGCTTATGATTGTTAATTTTTTTTTAATTTGTAGTTATATCTTTGCGAAGTATGGAATAATTTATATCAGCTTTCTATTCACGAAAGCAAATTAATGTTTGACAATTTGAAGGGTTTTCATTATTCTATTATTTTTATATTTTTATACTTGTTGCAATATGATATATCTTCTACTTTATTTAGACTAAATGTTTATAAAATACTTATTCCAAAACCTTCGATAGCGTAATGTGGTAACTATAATATTAAACAGTTTTAGCATACAGATAAAATATATTTCATGTTCGTCTTCGCTTTACCAATTCTTAGGACAACTGATTGAATACCCAGGTCTCTTCAACCATAACGAGTAGCTTGTATAGGAGAAACCAACTGTTTATGATCCTTCACGGCTTAGAATGTCGTTGAGTTGTTTGTTTCAGTGCGAAAATGGGATCGATGGTTTGTATCTCATCTCTCGGGTATTTCAATTTCTTTCATTTTATAATCCGTAAATAAACGAAAAGTTAACTTGTTTATCGCAAATATACTGTCAAATCTATGTATAAAAAAGTACAAAAATAATTTATTAATTTGCGCTATTCGATATCCAAAATATATTTGTCTAGTAAATTGTTAATGATTAACTAAATAAAGTGAGATACCGATTTCTCATAATCGTTGATAATAGAATAATGTTATTTTTACTGCTACTACTTGATCTTCAGCTATATTAAAGGGATTGAAAAGACTGATCAAATTTCCCGGGGTACGAAACCTCAAAAATCTGAATCCCTTAAACTATAAACGTTCAAGAACGATGCCACGTCATTAAGCAACATTAATTCATCATCGACCTACGACCTCTCGATAACTACATCAATCACGATCGGGAAGTCTTTGATACATACATACATATATATATGTGTGTGCATGTGTGTATGTGTGTATGTATGTATGCGTAAGTGGTTATATGCATATATGTATTATGTGTACACGTATGTAGATAAATGTGCACATATGCACATACATGTGCGCTCATTACCTATACCTTTTCGACGTACTCGCCAAGGCTAATAAAAGAGAGTCGACGACGATGCGGGTTGGCGATAATTGGACGGGGCTCCGCAAAAGAAACACGGCTGCGGTCGCGAGATCGGTGAAGCAATTAATTATGCAGGCGAGAGGAGCGAGGCACGCGCTACAAATTTTGCGACTTACAACCCGGATAATTGGAGTAGACCAAGGAGACTGTGAGCTTTACTGCCAGTTTGCTCTGGCTCGCCTCTCTTATTATATGGCTCGAGCTTCTTTGCCGCGTTGTCTCTCACCTTTTTATACTTTTCCCTTGGCGGAGCTACCATTTTTTTTTATTCCACCGTATGTGAAATCTACAACGTGAAGTTAAATTTCTTGGATAAATAGTACCTCCGTCCTCTAATGTGCAAGGGAGAGCTGCGTCGATGTTCCTATATTTCCCTCGAATTAATTACATTTTTCGAGGAGTTTCCTCTTCGTCAAAGAGAAAGAGAGAAAGAGAGTTCGAAGAAAAAGTGTTCAAGAAATTAAATACAAATTTATACTTTTTAACAAATAATTATAATTATTTTACGATTTGTAGGTCGTTTTATTTCTTATAGCGAACATAATATATCTATGAAATTTCATAAAGCAAGTAGTATAGTAACTAAATAGTTAGCCATGTATACACAATTTATTTCAAGATTTTATTTACTTATATCTACTACGTGAATAATATTTTAAATCAATGTGTATATTTAATAAATGAAATACATAATTTAAAAACGTACCTTAAAGACGAAAATGAACCATTTTTACGTACATTTTATCCACATAAAGAAGTAGCAGTAGTATTGGTCAGTATTGGGTGAAATACATAAATATAGATACAAGTTTCGTTACAATTTTAACATTGACGTTACTTGATGCATTATAAATGCTTCTTGTTCGATAATCTAATTGTATATAAAAGTTTTTGTTATAACAATCGATAAAGACAATTTTACGTGCAAATTAGTTTTGAATCAAATAATTCCTGCGATGTATTTCAAACATAAACACTTTTAATTCAGTCAGGTTAACAGTTGATTTATACCCGAATTAAATAAAATTGCAATAAGTGTACTTCTACAGTTATTCAATTATTCACTTGGATATCGATAACCGCACTATATGCCGCAATTAATATCGAGTAAGAAAATGAATGAATAATAAATATTTATTCGTATTGTGTAAATAACCTTTATTGCATTTGATTTATACATACGTATGTGTATATTGGATTCCAAACTACCAATCCATAAAACTTACAAATCACTAAGATCAATTATAAAGTTACAAATCAGAAATATAAGTTATTTTATTTAAAACGATAAAAGAAAGTAAAGTAAAAAGAGAAATACGGTAATGTCTATGCTCGGAAAGAAAGTAAGACATTGGCGTACTATAATTTTGTCTCTTTCTCTCTCGTAACATCCCATCGTGACGTAAAAAAAAATCAGTAATTCTAAAAGAAATGGACTTTCTCTAAAATGGCACTTTAGGAGATATAAAAAGTATAATTGCGCGTGCTCCAAGAGCATAACACATATAACGTCCGGGCAATAGTATTTTTCCGAGCGGAGCTCCCCGAATTACTTTTTTCCGATGCCATCTACGTGAGCCGAGAGTCAAACGTCCATACGGAGAAAGTTTAAGAGAAAGACCGAAGTACCGAGTGCATTGGGTTGTAGGCTCGGCGGGCTTTATCGATTACGAGTGCTTTTCCGGTGATATTATCGTTAGTCCGTCGGTGCGCGGCGAGCGCTTATCGTCTGCCGAGGACGTGCGAATGGACATCGAATCTGTAAAGTGCAGATGATGCCCAAGGCTAGGAAGACCAACTTTTCGATGTGGGAAGAGAAACAAGGAGGATACGATGTAACACGTACACCGAACGCGCGAAACTAGATCTGTTTGAGAGTCAAAGTGAACCAACCGGAGTTCGCCTTTGCTTCGTCCCGGAACGTTGTGGTTGCGGACCTTTCTAAATTACGGGTCTAAAGAAATTAGTTGCCCACTCGTTTGCGCTTCGAAAAGCAAAGGACATATATTTTATGCGAACGCGGCTAATACGCTTACGATTTTCTTTGTATAACCAGACTATTTAAATTTTTCACTAATTACACACTTTCTCTTTTATTATTTTTTAAAGATAGATTACTTTTTTTTATATCTACATTAGTATAGTATACGTACATGTGCACGTTAGAAATGCAGATTTTCTACAAATTAATTTTATTCTCTTTTACTACAAATTCTTACCTTTCGTAAATCTAATTTACTATAATTTTTATTAATAAAAAGAATTCTGACATATATTATTACGCAATATATACATAACACTTTGTATTTAAAATACCGTTATGAATAACAAAATCTCACTTAGCAATTTACATACTTTGGAAGTTGTAATTTATTTAAATAATTTGTGTGTGCGGTTTATTTAAACACTGAACAAAAATAATAAATTTCTTAATAATAGAAATAGAAATCTGTGGTGCATAATCATAGATAAATATTTAACAGTATAGATTGAAAATAAAAAGGTATCAAACGATTCTTTATTTGACATGTTGAACGTTCAGTTGAACGTTCTCTTTACTATTCAACAACATAAAAACCCAAGAGCGATCGTACATTTGCAATACAGAAAAGATAAAACTCCATGGAAAAGGGAAAGGTATCTACGTTGCTTCAGTTTTCTTATTTTACCTCGACACATGAGTGCCGAAGAATTTTCTTCACCACGGCCCATCCCTTCAACTTTATCGAATCACTTCGCCTGCTCTTCCCCTCGCCCTCTTTACCTATACCTTGGACGGAGCAAAAGGAATTACTCGCGCTCCTCTTTGCAAGAGCCGCCGTTAGAAACTTCGTTACAACCACGTTCTCGGTGTTGTGCAGTTGAAGAACGACTACGTTAGTTTGAAATATGTACCTCTCTCTCTCTCTCTCCAGGAATCCGAATAAAATGCTGTTTTGCACTCGATTAATCGGTAGATTTTTATTGCGAAAATTGATGGAAAATTTATAGTGATAAATATATTTACAAAAAAATATAGTTATTTATGTAACACTGCATTATTCATTTTATTATATTATTCTTATATTAATATTTCATGAATGTGATGAAAATTTTTCTAACTACCGGTCCTATTGATTGCAAACATTGATATTTTATGTATTTACATTGTAATTGTCATGAATGTTAAAATATTTGTAATAACATTTTAAGATAAAGTATCTAATTATTTGAACATCGTAATAATGATATTTTCTTATCGAAGTATAATATTTCTATAAGCTTATCTAATATAAGACTGTCAAAGAAAAGCGATGAAACTCTTCGTAATAGATAATTCCCAATATTGAGTACAAAACGAAAAGAGAATAATCCGGAGCAACCGGAAATATCGTACTAATGGACATCGACGGCCGAATTTCTTATCGTTGGTGAATTATTAAGAGGTTGCGAGTCGCTGGAATCACGATCCACGCGCAAGGAAATTGCCTAGCACCGAAAGCGAAATAATTTATCCGGCTGATGAGAATCGAGTCCACGGAGAAAAAGAGAGAAAACCCGGCATAGGCGTCGGCGTGGCTAACGAAGAGCCCGTTCGAGAAGAAAATCTTACCTCCCCCTTCTACCTCCTATATCTATGGTGATGAAAGACTGCGCGCGGAGAAAATTGAATTACCGCGTCTCGGGACGAGCCTCTTCGGCTTATACTCGCCGAATGATTTTCCTTTCTGGTTCGCGTCTCTTCGTATATACCTTTTTATATATCTGTATCTATAGAAAGCAAGAAAAAGAAAAGCTTATTTCCGGAGCAGCAGTGATAAATCTCCGAATTGATGCGGCCGAATGTGAAGAGAAAAAGGAATGATCGATATTTTCCTCGGCGCCATTAGAAACTTTCTTCGTATTCCTCCTACTCCCCACCCTACCCTACCCTCTTGTAAAATTCATCTTACTCGACCATTGTTCTCAATTTCGAAATTGCCGCAAATCTTGACGTTTCTCTTCAAGTGGAACGCCACGGCTTTAAAGTAAATATTTCATGTTGATTTTATTTTTCGTGATGCGGATACTACAGACGAGTTATGATAAATCAAACTTTGCTTTTAAATGTTTTAAACTAATACTAACATACCCAAATTAAAGAAAACGATATCATATTGTTGTTTACTAAACTAAATGATACTAAAATATTGAAATTTTTCTTCAAACATAAAGCCATAAATATTTTCATGCAGTATAAATATTTAAGTTGCTTACCACTACTTGAAAAACAATATATGGACACTGATTCTGAAGATGTATCAAGATTTCACACTACAATACGCAAAGCTGCGTAAATCCTCTTGCTTTTCAGAGCTTTTGCTTATTTCAACTAATAAAACAAGGTGTTTCCAATTTTCAACACCGGTGTATCCATCAAAATCCATGACCCGAAACTTCGCCCAGGCTGGGAGGTTATTTTCTCTATCGCCCTGTCTCGCGTTTAGCGGAAAAAGGTCCTCTCCTTTTCGGGTCGAACGCGCCCGTGTTTCTTCACGTATTCTATGATTATTATAGTGGCAAGCTGCCGCAGGGGCTTCATGCGGGTTTTAAGGCTTTCTCTTCGTCAAGCGAGAGCGAGAGAGAGAGAGAGCCGAGATTCGACGTGCACTCGTCACCGGCGAAGAGCCCGTAAATATTTGACGCCTTCCGGGTGGACTGTATTTTCGGACTCATCCCGCCTTTGTTCCTCGGTTCTTCCGCTACGAGAGTATAGCCCGTGTGTACGCGAATGAGCCTTCATTTTTTCTAAAGCGAGTGTTGCCTTTTTCCAGAAGAACGAGGAGGAGGAGAAGGAGGAGGACGAGACGACCTACGAAGGAGTAAAATTATTAAGCCCGTGACTCCCGGGACTCGGGATTTTTCGGGTACTTCTTTTCAGTTTTCGAAATTTCACTGCAAGGAGCTGAAATTGGATGTCTCTGCATAAGCTTTTCACGAGGCTTCTATCCTTCGCTTGTACCTGCATTTTCCTGAGGATACGGATTTTTTATGCTTTGATCATGATTCTTAGTATTAACTATTTCGGTGAAATTTTTTAAGCAGACCGCACTCCCTTAAATTATGCAAAGGGTATTCGTTAATAGAACGAGCTATTAAAACTGCAAGATATTATGAAAAGAAGTTTTTAGCCTCCTCACTTTACTTGTATTTTAAATGTTTTCAATTAATAAGTTATTCTTTTCTAATAATATAGTCATTATTACATTAATAATAGATCGTATTTTATATTCGTATGCATGTATTGTTACTGCGTTATCTATCAAAAAATTGCTAAAAACTATATACATTCTTAGCTCTGAACAAATCTTTAGTATTTTATTTTATTATTTCACCTTTCCGTACAGGGAAGAAATGACACTTATCTTATATTATATAATGTATAATTATTTCGTAATTTAATGATAACGTTATAAGTATCTTATTTTATAAGTATATTATTTGGTAACTTTAATACACCTATTCATTCAATTTTCTAGGGAATATTTGAGCTAACGCAAACAACAGTTAACAAATGCGAATTATATGTATATGAAGTCGATTGAATGCGATTAAGTGAATTTTAATATGCAGGAATACGAAATTAAATTTTGTTGAATTAAAGCTGATAGTGTGACAGTGATACATATTTCTGTTGCATACGACGACACATAAATAAAATATTGCATCTCATTCGGTCCGAGATTTTGCATCACACATCCGATATCGGTAATATTTTTGTTTAACGCTTCGACTAAATATGAATCAGTAACAATTATTCTCTAATGGTGCATTGTTTTCTAAATTTATACTCATTGGCGCTTTTGTACATCTCTAAGTTTTCAATAATAATTGAAAGTATATGACATCTCGTATTTTCAGTTTTTGTATTCGAGTGTTCGCCTCTATGACTAATTAATTCGCGACTACAATTGGAGGTGACATTTCACATAGATTATAAAAATATAATAGTTTCACATGTACTACTTATCTATTTATATACATTTATTAATTAATTTAAATACCTCAATTAATGTGAGATTTAAGGATTAAATAATTCAGTTTCATGATTTATTAATTATAATTTAAAGAAAATAAATTGTATTAAACAACTATTTCGTTGATACTATGTTTAATCCGAAAAGATAAGACGATTAATAATTCAGGCCAATAATCTTTAAAACATTACCGATCATTATTTGATATAAATAACGTATTTTATGTGTGCGGTACCGCGTTTAAAGTCGTATACCGCTATAAAAATTAATTTGGTTTATCGCTGTCATAAAGATCCAAACGTTTATTGTTCACTTTAGCAAACCATTTACCATCCAATCAGTTTCTGCAATTCTTTATCTTATTTTCACCGAACATAGTTTGAATTTATCAGTTATATTTTATTTTATACACAGCGTAAAACGTTTATTAATGTAATTAATACATTATTACAATGTAGTTCAATACAATCGTTTACTCAGGAGTTATTTTACCCTAACATTAAGATGCGTTCTTTAATAAAACTCTATTGATTTTCTGTGTTGGATTAGTTATTAAATCGATTAACCTGCGGTCATATTGAACTACTTATAAAATAACAATACGTTTTTCTATTGTCCGGAATGTAAATATTTACTCATAAACTCAGAGATTGTAGTCGGGAAAAGAAATAAGAAGAGTTAATATCCTGAAACAATCCGCAAATTTGGCAATACAGGATCTCCCTAAAACACACATTAAATCTTGGTGAAACTCGGCCTGTAAAACGATTGCCAGTTCCATCGGCGTACTCTAATCCTCTCTTGTATTACTCTCAATGCATCCTTAAAGAAACAAACCTGAAGGACTCGTGGGAGTTGGAGCGGCGCGCGCACGGACAAAGGCGCCCCCGTGAAACGTTCGCGCGGATTCATTTACTGCCGAATTTACTAGCGCATCGCCGGTCGACAATGCAGACCTGGAAACGGAGCCCGCGAAAGAGAGCCGCATTGTTCGCCGGCTGTTTTGAATATCGGATTTACGAGGTAAGTTGCGAGAGGGGCGGCCCTAACTTCCGTCGTAAAACTTTCAGGCCGGAGGAATCGGGAACGGCCTCGAGAAACCACCGCCGGCCCTCGGCGTCGTCTCCGATTTTCTCCTAGGAGCGTATCGTTTGCGCGTCGATGTACGCTTTTTTCTTAGATAACTGATAGAACCTACAAGATGTAATACTATCCAGGTTGCATCGTACGTTCAACGATTTGCCTTTTCGCGCTACGCTTCTCTTTCTCCTTCTTCCTACCCTTCTAAAGAAGAATCTTTTTTAACTTTGTAAATTCTTCGATTATTGTCGAGTTTTTACAAACTTAAATGTATTTCTGGCAGAAATTTTCTGCTTCGTATAATGTATTTAAAGATATCGAAATCCTATTTATATTGTAACATGTATAAGAGAAAGTTAAGAGATCAAATGTAAAAAATATCTTAGTTCTCCAAGATATATTTCTAAAAAATGTACATTTAGTGAATTATTATATTTTATTAAAAAATCATTTTTTATCAAAATATAATTTATGCGTAAATAAATATTTAAAAAGTAAACTCCGTTCACACTCGTTTTGAGCGTAATACTGTTCGATTAAAATTAATCCTAATTTTGAACGGTAACATTGTCAGACAGAAGAGTAATGCTCGTTACAAATTTCCTATCAAAGGTACATCGATTTCCGCGCAACATTTCATAGAAAGGAGAAATTTATAGCCGAAAAACAATTCGGAATCGGTAAAATTTGAACCGGTGATAAATCGTAGGACATATCGAAAGTAAATTAACCGTCCAGCATTAGTTTCTCAATGCTCGAACTCTCATTACTCCCAGGTCCGGCCTCCTTGTCCGTACTCTCATCGTTCGGCTGAATTATTTCGCCTTCAATGCCAGGTAATTTCCTCCCCCACCCGTCGCCGTATTTTCTCCCCGATAGTGATTCGGCCGATTCATGTCCTAGCGCGCTCCGGCTCTTAATAATTCAGCAGCCGTAAAACCGGATTTCACCACTGGTCTCGGTTCCCTCCTCCGCGCCACCCCACCCGCCACAGTAAAGATCCGCATAAATTATTCCCCAACTGTCTGTTTCCGGAGGAAATTCTTTTTTACCCACCGCGTGATGCGTGACCGACATGCGCGCAACTGTTTTTTACGCGAGAACCTGGCAATCGAATTTCGCGCACTTCAAAAGAGTAGAAATACGTGACGCGAGCCTCGAGCACCCAGGAAAATGGACGTTACTTCCAAAGGTGTCAAATGAGGTTACGCGAGATGCGTTCATTATTTACTCGATTCTCGGCATAAAGGGATTATTCATCTTATTTTATATCTTATCCACATTTACTTATTCTATCTTTACATATGCAACTTTTCATTTTTACAGATATTCTAATATATCGTTATTTTTGTTCAAGCTGTTATGGCATCATTCTATACATAGCTTTAAGCAATTTGTGATTAATTAGTTTGAAAATCTGATGCTCGTCAGTGCAATTTACAATATAGTATATATATATATTAATTTATATTTACGACGCTTCGGTCTTTACATAGTTTTCATGCCGACAACATTCTTCGAAATCAAACAATTTTAATTATTAAAGAAAATATTAACATGATTCAATTTAATAACAGTGTATATATAAATTGAGATATTTAGTGTAATATAATTTAAATAAATAATCTTCCCTAAATCCAAATAATGAAAAGTTACTCTCAGCAAATAAGGATCGAGCCACTTAACTCAAAGTGCTCGGTTTTCACTTATTTGCACTGACTTTTCACTCTTAAAAAGCACTTCAACACATAATTAGACACGGTAAAATTAATTGTTTCACTCGTTAATATTAAGATCCTTAAATCTTTATATAATTTATAAAATAATATAATAATTCCAACATTTAGTGTCTTTATACTCACACAATTTACTGCATATATTTATATTAAAAATATTATTTTTAAACATATAATCAATGAAAAATAAAGAAACATTTTATACGCAAAGTTTATTAAAGGGGCAATCTGGCTCTGCACGTTTATTTCAATAGTTTAAATTATATTAAAAAAAAGTAAATTTTGTAAATTAAAAAAATATGCAACACTTATTAGTAGCAACGATTGGAGTGTGAAATCGAATGATGAAATAGACTGTTCGTTGCACAACCAATATATCATAATTTTAATCCATTTAAATAAAAACGATACACAAAGTTTGTAATTAAACAAAAATTACTTTGAGCTCAAATATTATTTTGCAAATACTATTTATATAAAGTAAATTAAAATATTGTGGTTATAATTAAGTGAAACTTTCGGTTACGGAGAATTCGTTAATAACAAATATTATCATTAACAAATTAACCACAAATTGTTCCAACACAGCTAAAAACATTACAGATTATTTAAAAAAACATTAGAACTATTTTAAGTGGATACGCGAGGAATTACGCATTCATGAATTTATATAGTTAGTGTTCTATAATTGGATTCATACATAATACACCCCTCGTAGTAAAATAGTCACCCTATAAAATTAATTCTAAAAATTAATTTCAATTTAGTTTTGTTTATAGATCGAATAAACATAATAGTAAGTAAATGGTAATGATAATAAATAACAAAAATATAATATGCATACTCACAGGAAAACAACTTGACCTTAGATGAGAAACATATTTGTTTGAAACTATGGAATATGATTTATTTAGCCAAAATAAAAATGTATCTCAAGGTTTTGTCCTGTGGCTCCAAGAGATACAGATATTCAAAGTTTACGAACAAATTTAGGGGGAAAAGGACTATCATCAATTAAAATAACTTGAATTATATCTAAACATTATCTGAAATTTAAATGAAAGCTGAAATTAAGAGAAATTATTTCAGCTTCGATTTGTTGAAATATCTTAAACGGTGTTTAAAAGTTATCTTCTATTGCAAAATGTAAGAATGTGAGAATACGAAAACGCAAAAAACACAATCCCAGACAGTTGAATTTTTCTACCGAGCTCAAGTCGAGTACTCAAGTTTTCATAGTTTGTAAAATTGACCAAGTTACTCGAAAAGACAAGCTACTCGAGTCGTATAAACCATTCACAACATAAATACATATGTTTTGATTCATTGTAGGAGTGAAATGTTAGTATGACAATTTACAAATACTGCGTATTTTCTAATTAATCGAGCGATTTGATCAATTTGATTATCCATCCGAACAACTCGGATGATTCGAATAACTCGGTATTTTCGAGTAGATTGATTCTTATGAGTAATTCGAGCAGCTGGGGCCACTCAAGTCATTCGATTATTAAAATAGTTCGATTTATCTCAATTACTCGACTCGACTTGTTACTTGACGGGAGAAGGTCGGTTGAGTTTCCGGACGAATAACTTGAATTTTCGAGAACTCACACATATAACCTAAAGAATAGTTTCAAATTTACTTCAATGAAATGTTTTTAATGGTTTTTTATATTAATTTTGATATTTATTTAATCAATAATAACGTTTAAACCATTCGAGCAATATTTCAGTGAAATAAAATTAGTATTAAAACCCTTATTTTAAATATCTTTCCACTTTTGATTGAAGATTGAAAGTTCTTTAGTATTCGATTTATTTCTGTTTTCACTAGGCTCTTTATTTTCCTATATTTTTCGACAAGATCATATGAACACAGCAATAACGAATTTTTCTATTTGAGCAAAAGAATCACATTTCGCAGTTGCAAGCAAATTCGTTTCCCAAAGGTCTAGTCCACTCATTGTCAATTTAATATAGTACGTTAGTACGAATATAACAATTTAATTAATAAATTATAATTTAAATATAAATTGTATCATCTTACAATATAAAATTTAAACATTTATTTACTTCAATAATTCATGTTTTAATCAATTATTAAATATTGTTTCAATTAATCATTGTGAAACTTATATAATTCATAGTAATTAATTAATCAAATAACTATGTAAATTTTACTATGTAAATGTATGAAAAGCAAAATTTAATTATTATAGAACTCAGGTATTTCATATAAATAAACAATAAGTAGAATAATAAAAAGTATAAAAATAATTAATATAAACGATCTTATCTTTCTGTTTGATAACGGTTAAGTTACTGCATTACTAATTCCATTATAAATTATTCAAGTTTAATCTTTAATCATAAAATTATAATTGAATATTGATTAAATTTACTGCTTTCTAAATTGTTAAAATATTACTTATTGTACTTGATTAATATATATTTTTAATTACGTTGGATAAAGTAAACGGATATATTAAAGATTTTGAAAATTATTATTTCCCTATCATGGTTTTTGTTTTCCTTACTGATGTTGATTTGAAACTAATCTTCAATGTTTATTAAGCAGTGTATGACCTGGTTATCGATAATCTATCGTGTATCGATATAGTAAATATAAATTAAATGTTTTCACGATAAATACATAAGATCCTGTACTTTCAACCTTACATAGTGTACGTTGATTTCATCAAATAAATATTAAACTACTTTTTAAAACGGTAATCACATACATTAATATACAAATTATAAACATTTAAAAATTAATATTAGCTTAGCAGCACAATTTAAAATTGAAGCTTTTTAACAATATCAATATAAAATATTTTATTTACATTAATATCATTTACGATGAAACGCAGACTGCATATTATTTAATAATTTGCACATTTATTAGCAACTAAAAATTATAAAATAAATTACAAAATTATTTGGCAAGGAAATAAAGGTATTTAAATGTAAAAAGAGTCTTAACAAGAAAAAAATCTATTCTTTCCTATTATTATTTAAATGCGCGTGACCGTCGGTCGAAGTACATTCTTATCCTATTGAGGTAGAAAAGAAAAGGTGCCTGGTAATTCTAGCGAAACTATTACTTACGTTTCGACGCACGCGCGACTCGAGACTCGGCACGCAAATAGAATTTATAATGCAACTATGCGGCGGTTGATCTCTCCTCGCAAGATCTTCGTCCGATATGTATTAACGGAGGTCCGCAAAAGAAGAGGATTTCGGCGCTTGGACGACGACACACCATATTTTCTCTCGGCCCAGCTTATCCGTCTTTGTATATATACAGAAGATAACTCGACGGAGCGTTAGCGATGTACCGGGAAGCAGTCGTTCGGAAAAACCCGATGAGAGGACATTGCCTGCATCTATGTGAATAAACATTCAAGTAAATATGAAAAGATGCTCCCTTTTTTAATATCAATATCCGTATTAAAAATGTAAATCTTGAACGAGATTTCTTACTTCCAATCTTGGGATTTATTTAGCTTTAGTTTTTTCGAATATGTTAAATATAGTTATACTAACAAGGAGATGCGGGTCCTGGATTTTAGTCAAACTTTGTGTAGTGATTCCATATCTTGAAATATGAAAAAGACCTTGTGGGGTTCAATTGATTGGGCCTTATTTTACAAGTAAATCATAAATGTACATAAAGTTTAAAAAGTATATGAAATTTTCCCTCGAAATTTTATTGCTCATATCTGTTTTTTAACGTAAAGCACTGCCAAGTATATTTATTTTCATGATATTCTATGATTTTTACGTTTAAGGGACGAACTATATCACTTTATTTTTAAGGGTTTCCAACACTTAAGAAGATCAAGTTTTGTAAATCTTATATTTTTTATATTTTTTACTTTAAATTTTTTTATATTTTATTAAATTTTATATACCCGTCAGTGGACTCATTTTTTTTATAAATTTACATGTTATTTTATTAACTTGTCAGTGTACCATCCCTATATTTTTCATTTGTATTTTATAAATATATATATATATGTATATATATACACATACTAAGTATTCAAATATTTCATTCTTCTGTAGTTGAATAAATTGAAAGATCATACTCCGAATGACTTATATAACTGTTAGATTAATTGTCTTTGAATACGTTATGTTACTATCCGAGTCAATTACCAAGTAACAATATTACTGTTATTACATAAATTAGTAACTTGAATTAAAACTTTACCATAACGACTTTGAACATTACCCTTCGCTATGATATAATCTGGATTGTGCAGTAGTCAATGAAATTGATTGCTTTGAAAATTATTGGTACAGAGCAATTAGTAACGCAATTAGTATCAAAAAATATTTTGCATATTAATATATCAAGCACCATAACGAAACCTTAAATTACCAAGTAACAATATTACTGTTATTACATAAATTAGTAACTTGAATTAAAACTTTACCATAACGACTTTGAACATTACCCTTCGCTATGATATAATCTGGATTGTGCAGTAGTCAATGAAATTGATTGCTTTGAAAATTATTGGTACAGAGCAATTAGTAACGCAATTAATATCAAAAAATATTTTGCATATTAATATATCAAGCACCATAACGAAACCTTATGTTCCTTTTTTTATAGAAAATCTTTTTAACTCGATTCAACTAGTCTTAAATCTGAAAAAATATAAAGTTGTCGCCTTTCAACTATGATTCACGCCGGACTCCAAAGACAACTACCTGCCGGACAGCTCATTAATACCAAACCGTGACAATACCTAATACAACGTTTTAATAGTACGACGTACTCAACATATCCTAAATTCGATGAGTCATTCGATGAGTATGTATGGATTTATATATTGGGCGTATACATAGAGAATAAAGATCATTTATTATTCGATAATAAATTTATGATTAGCTAGCCCGAGACCCCCTTTTATTTTTTAGTAATAAATTATTGTAGTATATGTATTAAAAATCAATATTAAAATATTTATTACAAAAAGGATTTAAGGCAATTTTGGTCAACAGAATATTCATGAAAAAAAATATATATATATATATGGGGTATTCCACGTGAAGTGGTCCGATCAAAATTTTAAAATGCCCCAAATTTTGGGTACACATTGCAAATGTTTTTCAGAATACAGAAAAAAATTTTTAGGTACTGGAATTTATTAGTTCAAAAGTTATTCTAACCTCAAAAAGTGAACTTTTTCCAGTTTTTTCAACACCAGCTGGGTTCATCGCTATTTAACTCAAAATCTATCAACTTTTACTATAGAACATTATATGTAACATTCGTTGCTAATTATGTCTAGAATTTATCCATCTGGGTTAGAATTTCTAATTTCAAGGTAAATGTTAGATAAACTACATGTCAATATTCAACTTGAAAAAAATCTAACTTCGCCACAATTGATTTTTTTATCCAAAAATCCAAAAGAAAGCTTGGAGCAATACCTTTTAAATGGTCTGTAGCATTTTTATGGCCTTCAATTCTGCAAAAAGATATGATAATTTAAAGAAAGACAAAAAATTCACAAAAATTAACATGGTATTTCCCATTTAAATTTTAAAAAAATTTCGTCTTTCTTTAATTATCATAACTTTTTACAGAATTGAAGGCCATAAAAATGCTACAGATCATTTGAAAGGTATTGCTCCAAGCTTTCTTTTGGACTTTCGGATAAAAAAATCAATTGTGGCGAAGTTAGATTTTTTTCAAGTTGAATATTGACATGTAGTTTATCTAACATTTACCTTGAAATTAGAAATTCTAACCCAGATGGATAAATTCTAGACATAATTAGCAACGAATGTTACATATAATGTTCTATAGTAAAAGTTGATAGATTTGAGTTAAATAGCGATGAACCCAGCTGGTGTTATATATATACATAAATATTCATGTATAATTGATTGCGAAATCTGAACTGTATCTTTTCCTTTAAAGTCGACTCGTATTAACTCTTTTTTCGTTACGTTCTTCTACGGCTGCTTTGGTATTTACAACAACTGAATAAGCTCAGTTGATATACATTTTACAGCAGCCGGAAAAATGTCGTCTTTTACCGTCTCTGCTTCTCGGTGTCTTTGACCACTATCACGCTATGCTTATCGCGCCTTTGTCAGTTTTCCTTAATAAGCCTTGTCTAGCATCCTTTTTTTGATGACGGAACTAAAAAACCGAGGGCAATACAACGCCACGTACTTTAATCTACAAATATGATGGGTATGATCATATTGATTTTATCTTATAACGAACTACCCAGAATCGAGATATTCTTTTTTTCTATCACTGCAACAATTTTGTTTTAAGTTCTTAGATACAATGAGTAAATAGTTCATAATGTGTAATCAGTTATAACAGTTTAATTGTATTTAATGCAATATATGTATTTATTGTTGATTAGTGTATTATGGATTATTAAAGACATTTACACATTGTAGAGAAAACTAATGAACAATCAATGTTTTATTGTCACAACGCAGTTAAAAATTGAGGCCGATATAGGAACGTGTACGTTGAAACCACTAGCTACAGCGGTAAATAATATGATTAAATTAATAGTAAGAAATTGGAAATAAGGAAAAAGGGTTAAAAGAACAGAAATAAAATACCAGTCGAAGACCTTTATCAATAAATAATAACCGTAGCCCAAGGTCCGTTGAAAATGACAAGCCCGCGGTACCAAGGAAACCTCTCGAAGGCATAAGAAAAGGTGGGCGCAAAAACGGGAGCGACCAGAGGAAAAGCAGAGAAGTGGAAAGCGCCGGGGCAGAAAAAAGCCGAGCGCGAGATATCGAGAGCGTCGTCGTCGTCGTCGTTCCGCGAGCGGCTCTCGTGCCGAGCTCATCAATCATCGGAGTTTAGAGTCGGACACGTAATTTCCGGGGCGTGGATGCTCGTTCGACGCGTCCCTCTCGCCTCCGGAGCGCTCGCAGGGCGATTGGTTCGTGCGCACTGCGCCCATATGATTTATGAGCCGGTATATTCGTTAATATGCCCGTGCGCCGATCGGACAAAAAATTCACAAAAATTAACATGGTATTCCCATTTAAATTTTTAAAAAAATTTCGTCTTTCTTTAATTATCATAACTTTTTACAGAATTGAAGGCCATAAAAATGCTACAGATCATTTGAAAGGTATTGCTCCAAGCTTTCTTTTGGACTTTCGGATAAAAAAATCAATTGTGGCGAAGTTAGATTTTTTTCAAGTTGAATATTGACATGTAGTTTATCTAACATTTACCTTGAAATTAGAAATTCTAACCCAGATGGATAAATTCTAGACATAATTAGCAACGAATGTTACATATAATGTTCTATAGTAAAAGTTGATAGATTTTGAGTTAAATAGCGATGAACCCAGCTGGTGTTGAAAAAACTGGAAAAAGTTCACTTTTTGATGTTAGAATAACTTTTGAACTAATAAATTCCAGTACCTAAAAATTTTTTTCTGTATTCTGAAAACATTTGCAATGTGTACCCAAAATTCGGCGCATTTTAAAATTTTTATTGGACCACTTCACGTGGAATACCCATATATATATACATAAATATTCATGTATAATTGATTGCAAAATCTGAACAGTATCTTTTCCTTTAAAGTCGACTCGTTATTAACTCTTTTTTCCTTACGCTCTTCTACGGCTGCTTTGATATTTACAACAACTGAATAAGCTCAGTTGATATACATTTTACAGCAGCCGGAAAAATGTCGTCTTTTACCGTCTCTGCTTCTCGGTGTCTTTGACCACTATCACGCTATGCTTATCGCGCCTTTGTCAGTTTTCCTTAATAAGCCTTGTCTAGCATCCTTTTTTTGATGACGGAACTAAAAAACCGAGGGCAATACAACGCCACGTACTTTAATCTACAAATATGATGGGTATGATCATAATTGATTTTATCTTATAACGAACTACCCAGAATCGAGATATTCTTTTTTTCTATCACTGCAACAATTTTGTTTTAAGTTCTTAGATACAATGAGTAAATAGTTCATAATGTGTAATCAGTTATAACAGTTTAATTGTATTTAATGCAATATATGTATTTATTGTTGATTATGTATTATGGATTATTAAAGACATTTACACATTGTAGAGAAAACTAATGAACAATCAATGTTTTATTGTCACAACGCAGTTAAAAATTGGAGGCCGATATCAGGAACGTGTACGTTGAAACCACTAGCTACAGCGGTAAATAATATGATTAAATTAATAGTAAGAAATTGGAAATAAGGAAAAAGGGTTAAAAGAACAGAAATAAAATACCAGTCGAAGACCTTTATCAATAAATAATAACCGTAGCCCAAGGTCCGTTGAAAATGACAAGCCCGCGGTACCAAGGAAACCTCTCGAAGGCATAAGAAAAGGTGGGCGCAAAAACGGGAGCGACCAGAGGAAAAGCAGAGAAGTGGAAAGCGCCGGGGCAGAAAAAAGCCGAGCGCGAGATATCGAGAGCGTCGTCGTCGTCGTCGTTCCGCGAGCGGCTCTCGTGCCGAGCTCATCAATCATCGGAGTTTAGAGTCGGACACGTAATTTCCGGGGCGTGGATGCTCGTTCGACGCGTCCCTCTCGCCTCCGGAGCGCTCGCAGGGCGATTGGTTCGTGCGCACTGCGCCCATATGATTTATGAGCCGGTATATTCGTTAATATGCCCGTGCGCCGATCGGACAAACCGGTGCAGCTCAGGGAGGGTGCGTACCTGGTATCTCTTTCTTCAATACGTTTATGGAGTCTGCGCAATCCTGATCGAACCTTTGGATTCTCCCGTCTTATCATCTCGGACGCGAAAAATTAATTACCATTTTACGAACAGTTACAATTTTTTATCCTCATAACATTGTTTATCAAGGTATCGTTGTAATTAACAATAATAACATCTTGATTTGCAAACCACCTACTGTATAATTCATGCAATAGCTGTAAATTAATTAGTTTCAGTTATGCAAACAATATATAAGCATATAATACTGTGAATAATTGTCCAGAGGCAATATTAATTATTTTACTACATACTATTAAAACGTACGAATTCATATAATTTACGATCACAAATTTATATTTTTCTACGACATAATTTTGTAAAATTTAATTTAAAAAATAAAAAATATAATCTTTTAAACTTAACATTTGCTTCACAAAGTTTCAAGTTGTTGGTGGCTTAGTTACCATATTAGTACCAGGAAAACTTTAGATAAAATGTAGTTTTGCAGAAGTATACATAATAAACTATTTTTGAAGTTATATGTTTTGATGTTTAATTAAACATAAAATATATAATTAAACTAAGTCTACCAAAAATGTGGAAGATAATTTACATCTGCAATATATTTGTAGGCGTACGTATAGGCGTGATTGAGTCTGCGGACTCGGGTCTACGTGGATGACCTCTGGGAGTCTCTGAGCTTAAATGAACTTCATTCCCATTCATAAGTTATTCTAATTGCTCCAAGCAATCTTTAGATTCGGTTTTCTATACTCTTAAATAGGAATTAATGCAGTATTTTGTATAATACGCTATTATACATTACAACAGTCAATTCGACTACTAAATTAAACTCATTATTCTCATAGATATTTAATTTTATCATTCTAAGTTGTTATTTTCTTTTTATTTGTATAGTATAATATAAAACGCCCGGCACAGAGAATATATATATTTGCATAATTGTCACAATAAGGTTAAAAATTTAATACATTTTTATTATCTTCAACAAAATTTTTCATACGCTGCGGCTTTAAAAGGCAACATCTTTTTCATGGCCCTGACCCGTAATTTCGGGTACCTGCATCGTAATGTTTACTGTGCATAAAAGAAGCAGTTGAATATACAGCCTCCCAAAAAAGGTACATAAATCTCGATTCGGCCCCTTCCTTCGGACAAAAATGAAAAGAATAAAAGCAACAATCTTTTTGAGGTTGCGTCTGACCATACGCGATTACTTCTACTAGGAGGAAGGGCCTGAGGTAAGATTGTCTCGGTCTTGGAATATCTTCTTTGGATTCTCAGGCGGCAGGAACGAAAATTTATCGCGCAACGTTCTACGCTTGCGTAAGAGGGGCCCGACGCTCGTAAATTGAACCTGACGTGTGCGGCCAAGTGTTAATGAGTAAACGCGAAAGGTAGAACGAAATCACGTGGCGTTTCACGAGAGGGCGCGAGAACTTTCTCGGCCAAGCTGAGGTGGAAGAAGCCGCTTAAACTGCTCGATCTCCTTCGTTACGACGGGAAATGATTATTCACTCGGTAGTGAGGTCGAACCGACGTTGAACGAACGATTCGCGGTATAATCTTGTATTGCTCATTGAGCGGCTAACGGGGGAATCAAGTTGTTTTCTTAGTGCGCATTAAAAAGGGCATTATTCTTCTTTATTTTACAGCACTCGTGAATCGTTTTATCTGTTTATTACCCACGGGCTGTAAACAACGTTGATTAAAACTCGGTTAAATTTATTGGTTAAAAATGAAAAATTCTGTCGTTTTTAGAGAGTTTTCAAGACGAATTGTTTCATCTTGATTACTTTAACTAGTATACAATCAAATAATTAATCAAAGATTAATCAAAGATTTCTCAAAATGCGAATCAAAACCATTTTTAAAATCAAAAGTATAATCTAGAGTAGATAAAAACAAAATACTCTACAGAAACGTATAAATATTCTTGACATAATTCTTTTTATTAAGAAACATGATTAAATATCTCCACAAAAATAGGAAATTTATTTAAATAAATACAAATAGGTGTTAGCCGCAATCTCAAGAGAAAAATGTATAAGCACAGAGTAATATATCAGAACTATTCAAAGTCAATATGATGGATTGGAACAAGGCGATGCGTTATGAAGTTTATTTCATTTTTGTTTAGAATATGTTATTGATGCAAGAAAGAGCGAGTAAAAAAGATATATCTGTAGAATAATTTAAGTGCTTTATATTAACCTGAATTTTAAAGTACTAAAAGTAGCATCAAATTAAAATTGTCTGAACTCTTGTATTGATAAAAGAATTAAATAAAAAGAAATAGATTAATAAAATGATAATGTCTCAAAATAAAGTCTCAAGGATATTATTTGAAAGAAAATAGAATGATAACAGGGTTGAATGTAAGAAACTTTATAATTAGAAACTAGAACAACTTTATACAACGTACTATAATATTTTTGAAGCTAATGCTAAGATAGAAGAAACATGATATACGTAAGAGTATCTTAGAGAGCTTCAATAGCAAAACCATAAAGTAAAAGATTGTTGAGTACACCGATCTTAAAATAGGATAATAACGAAACTTTCATTTAAAACAGGATACGTATATTTGAAATATAATTATTATCATAAAATGGAATAAGTAATATTATAAAGTTAACTATACGATGTATATTTAAAATCTTTATGTAGTACAGTAAATGTAAATAGTAAAGCAAGTATTAAATTTCTATTATAAATTGAATTCGTTAATTTATGTAATGTAATTTAATTAGAAATCTGTAATATTTAAAGAAAAGGTGTAAAAACAATTCAAATTAAATCATTGTTACTGACAATTAATTAGTATAAAGTAATTTATTAATTAGAAATTATTTTACAAATTAAGTTACATAGTATCTATGTAGCTTAACTTTCGATTACTCGAAAATAAAAATAAAATAATTAATGAGTCGTAGAAGATTTTGATTGCAATGAAGCATCGCATGTAATATTATTCACATATAATCCGAGGATGATAAATCTCAAGGGGTCATACTCTTTCATGCTTAGGTTGAGAATAAGAGATAAGGTAGTTATTAATATTCAAAACACATTCGCCACCGCGAAGAAGCCCACAGGTATCGCTTACGGCAGCCAAGCCGGTGTTAACGAATCTCCGGCGTTTAATCGCCTCCTCCATTGCAAAAAGCTTGAGGGTGGTGGTGGGATGGCGAGAGAGAAAGAGAGAGTGGGTGGGTGGGGGGGGGGGAGTGAGGAGTGAAGAGGGCAGAGAGAAAAAGAAAAAAAAGGAATAAAGACCGCGCATGAATAATGCAGGAGGGTTGGGCCGAGGCGACTAATAATCGATACACAGCGACCGTAAACGCGTGTAGGAAGAAAGTCAGCGGCTCATCGGACACTGACTCGTACTACTTGGTGAAGAGAGAACCTGGCAATTCCCGGGGTTTACTACCTCTGCCTCACCTGCCGGGTCGAGGGAACGAGAGGTATATCCTCCATCTTACGCGATTTGCCACGCAACGCTGCTCCGATACTAGCTTTTATTACGCCCAGTGCGTCCGTTGAGGCTGTAAAATATCTCGTCTCTCGATCTTTCCTCGTGCATCCATGTGTTTAGTATGAGATTGCGCGTATGCATCATGTACCGCCGCTTCAGAAAATATTCTTACATTTGTATTCCAGTTTGTAAGGAATAAACTATTTTATCGCTCTGTAATAAATAACCTTGTGTATACACAACTTCGATTCTAATAGAATTGCTATTCTGCGAATGGACGATATACGAAAATGTATAACGTTATTAATGTAAGACCATGTAAAAATATTGGCGTAAATGTATATCCCGTGGAAACTAGAGATACCAGTCTCAATTACTCAATTACTTCGAATGCACGGCCCATTATTGTCCACATTATTTTTCATTCTACGTTTTACGTGTCACCACAATTTTACTTTAATTTAAATAAATATTTTATTCAACGTTTAATATATTGTATCAATTAAATTTGATTAAATTTTTAATATACGTTTTAATAGTCAAGCTACTAATACATTGCATAATTTAAATGTTAGTTTGACGACATTATTTTTTAAGTTAAAAAAACATATTCTAAATACTTTAAAGAATATTTAATTATAAAATTTTCATTAAAAAATTATAAATATAACCCGAGTAGACCGAGCTTGTTTTAAAATAATTTAAACTCTAGCGTTTAAATTATAATTAATGCATCTAATGAGCACAACTTGCAAATTCGAACCCGTTTAAAATTTTGATTCACTGGATATCTTATGAATTAACAAATTATTATTTAAAATAGTATTTAAAAAATAAAAATGTTCTCAGTGGAAAATGTGTAATGTTCGCTAGTAAATAAACTAGTAAAATCCTTGAAATTCGTGTTAAAAATGAGGATTAAATAAACGAAATTCTTTGTGTAGTGGGTGTACTCGGATAAACGGACGTACGGATGTTTTCGCGTGGACGTATACTTAAGTCTAGAGTCTTCGTAAGTGTGGCTACGTTGAGTGTGTATTTGATGGAGGACAAAGCAAAGACGGAAGCTTTATACGAGTTGGGGGTAGGAAGGGAATAATACCGTGCACGGGTGCCCTATTAACGACGTGAAGCGACGTCCTCCCGCGATGCAATTTGTTTTATTCATCCGTATTGCGTGTAATACGCGTTTCGGAGTGGGAGATGATGAAAATCTTGCAAATTTGCATAGGAATGCAATGAATAGCGCTTGAATGTACAAAGGCTGAATCATTATAATTTCGTTGTTTGTTCTCCTTTATTTTTAATTCTCGTTCAATGGTTATTCAAGGAAGAATTATTGCTGCAGTCCTACCGTCAGTGAAATTACGAATATTTACCGGTCACAGAATTGTGTAATTTTAAGATCTTACGAAACTGGAGTAGCTTTAGTTTTGCATTATCTTTCATTATTATGTAACTTTTAACGTACCGCAAACTCACATAAGAATTATCAAAGTTTTCCAAGTCTCTTTTTATTACTAATTTATTCAAATTTGGGTGGTAACTAAATTTTCGAAAATAAATAAACATGGTTAATTAATCTTAAATAGCAGTTTCAAAATTGTTCTCCAAGTATAACAAAATGTTCTGCAATATCGTAATTTCATGATGTACATGATGTATAATAATGATTTATTAAATACAAACAATTGACGTAAAAAAAATTCGTTTTATTTTCATAAAAACCAGCAGTATAGTTTAAATGTTTAGTTTTGTTCCATATATTTACTGAATCAATAATATGATGTATCCTTTTCCCTGTCAGAGTAATCACAATAAGTTCAAGTTTCAAAAAATTTTACTGCGTTCTCACATGGCTATCCGGTCCAGTTTTAGTATGACTCGACGCTGAACACTCATTTAAGCCGATCAGTTAGTTATATAATAAGGACATTCGTGGACCAATAACCTTCATTATTCGTTTCACAATTCTAACTTGTAATCCATATCTGGAATATTACAATGTGACAATGTGATCCATAACTTATTTTTAAACCCTTGTTTTTTGATGTTTTTCTAGGGAAATATACACACGTGTTATGCGATAAATTGTATGTTATTAAATATAAAAAAAATTTGTCTGTAAAAAAAATGTTATAAATATCTCAATCGTAATCTTGTTTTAAAAATAAAATTATTTATGACATTTTTCCATACTTTTTATCTGTATATACGAAAAAAATTGATGCTATATCGTAAAAATTTTTATACTTTACATAAAAATTCTTGAAAACGACAGCATTTATTGTTGAGAGGACTATTTATACGGATATTTACAGTCTATGAAGTCGTAAAATATCGGGAACCAGAAATGCTTTCCTCTAAATCGGTCACGTAATACCAGCCACTCATCCGTCGCATGTGGAAAACAAGTAAATAAATAGGTGCCTTATTATATGCTACGAGTGATAATATCCTCCTTATTTCTTAGGACGATCCATCAAGATCATTAATTACAATCTTTTAAACATCGGGACAAAAGCTCATCTTCCGGGTTATAAAAATAAATTTACCTCGATGCTCAGAGCTCAAGTTCAAAGTTCACGCGGCCGAAGAGTACAATTGTTACAAATGACCTTTTTCTCCCCTACTCGTCATTTATTTTTCCATCATTCGCGCGCAGCTGAGGAAAAATGGACGAAACAACCTCGAAGAAAAAACACGAGGGAAGTGCTCGGGTGCGATGATACAAAGTAGAAGCTTACCCGGTCTCGCTTGTTTCGACCTGGGGGGAGAGGTACGCCAAGCTCGAGAGATTCCAAGTTCATTATTTATAGTCGGCCTTACGAGCGCGGAATTGTACTGTCGCTTCCTCGCTCCCGTACTTTTTCTCCTTTCGGTCGCCCGCTTTATGTGCGGCTGTAAATTTCGGTATAAACTATTTTTATGCGTTGTTTAAAGTGGAGACGAGAATTTCGCGATTCACGCTGGGAATGATTAATTTTCGGCTAATGGATCTCTACGTATACCTTGGTCATTCGCGAATCTTTTAACCAAACAATTAATGCGAATGAAAATACAATATTTTATTAGGATGCGTTAAATTTATAGGGATATAAATATTTCAGGTTTTTATTCTTTACGCTATTTCCTTTTATTCAAAAAAAAAATACAAATAAAATACATTTTACCTATTTTTAAATCTGTTTGAAAAATAACTAATTATTTATAAACACTGGAAAATACTATGTAAAATACCATAAATATGTAATCTATGAAAAGAAATTTTTCATAAGTATTACCGAGAATATTATTACCATCTCGTTTTATAAGTTTTCTACATCGAAAGTTCAATAATAAAATCGAGTAATTTCCAGTTTATCGGTATACCAAACTTGTAAAATTTTACCCCGAGTAAAATTTTTTTGTTTTGTCACGAACAAGTAATTTTTCAGTTATAATGAAAAATTGATTTATTATTTCGAATCATTAAACAGAGAAAAACATAATATAAATCTTAATATTTTTAATTACATAATAAACTAAGTTATTAATTGTAAAACCTCAAATTATTATATTTGTTGGTGGAAATTGTTAATTTATATTTATGTTGTAAATATGACGAATTAAATCTGCGGCTTCTCGGCAAAATGAGAAAGTAAGCTTTTTGTGATTTCAGGAAAATCGTGTTTGAAAATTAAAAATTTCGCTCAAATGTAAAACGAATGAAATACGTTGAAACCCTGGGATTATTTTATAGGTGCATTTAATACAAACATTTTGATATTATTAAGACTAGAGTAAATCATTTCTGCTTCTTGGAAACACGCAATTTCATGAAGTTATCTCGATTTGACGGAAACTCGGACTTATCTGTGTTTGCTGGTTCTCGACCACTTTTCGAGTTAACTTTTTGCAATTTGAAAATTTACAAAAAAAATATTGTAGAATTGTACATAATACTTGTAATAAAAAAAACTCTTCTGATTTTTCGAAAAGTTATTGAGTTTTTAAAGAAAAAAATGTTTTTTTTAAACAAAAGAAAAGAAAAATTACATTTTTACATTTATTATTAAAACTTTAAGAACTTTTTCTTTATAACTATATGTTTAATAAAAAAAAAATTTTTAAACCTTTTTTATGGCAAAATTTATGTATAAATAAAAAAAATTTTGATCTAAGTTATCAAATTTTACAAAAATTTATTGGATTTATTTGGATTTGTCACTAATCAATAAAAACTGGACTTATTAATCGTTATTAGTCTACATTCGTCTTTGGGTAAAACTTTGGCAATTCTAGATATGTCTACGTGAAAGTACGATACGTAAAGGTACATAATCCATAAAAAAATAGAAAATTTCAAAAAGTGGATTTATCTCATTTTGCGGGAAGCCACAGAAATATAATTATTATTCCACTAATCATAAGCTGTCAATTACATTGCTATAATATTCATTTTACATATCTATAACTAAATTTACATACATTTTATGCGGTACTGATTAGTTCATTTAATGTTACCTCTGGTTTTACAGATTATCGATCCCCGTTATAATAACGCATATTTACAAATAAAACTTTTGTCTGTATTACATTCGAAGTAATAACAAGGCATTCCAATGCATTTAATAAGACATGATACAATAACTTATGATTAAAATTTTTATTAAAATTAAAATCGCGGAGTAGAAGAGCAACTGTTTACAAAAGTCCAACATTAAACTCGGAGTATTTCATATCCATTCTAATAAAGTACCTCCAGCTACTTCCTCCGGCTCTACGAATCTCAATATTTCCGCTTAATTCACCGGCGATGTGTCACGACACATTCACATTTCCCAGACACGAGGGAAGTATGACGTGGAGTCGCGATGGCTTTATGAAACAGTTTCCCTTCTTTCCTCCTACCTCTTCTTCTCTCCTTCCTCTCTTTTCTCCCCGACTCGCACCGGTGGAGTCTTGCGCACTAACATTGTTAGCCGCTCTCGTTGCAGTTGGTCAAAATTTTCAGTCTAAAACGGAAGGCAACACTGCAAAATCCGTTTTCCCCAAATGCTCGAATGAATGAATCGACTCTATGTAGAATATAGAAAAGACGAACGCTCGCAGTTTGTTACTTTTGTTCCGGCATGGAATCCGGTTACGTACTTTGAGGTGAGGCTAAATATTCGATTGTAGCGCTTCTGAAAATGGAATGTTGAAAATGTTTGATGTATATCCCTATCATTTATGACTGCCTACATATACACGCATACATAAATCATCATTTTTCCAATGAACTTTATCATTTTTATTCGTATTTTATATCAATAAAAATTTGATGTGTTTTTGTGTATGAATTATAATGAGAATGTAAAATTTTGCTGTAAATATATATTTAAAACGTTCTTCTTGATTATATTATACACATACTGTAACATAAAAAATACGAGGAGCTAAAAATGGTGGATGACGGGATACAAACACCGGGACCATGGATTACGAATCTCGTACTTCAATTATCGAGGTAACGTCCGTGATCCTATATGCACTGCTCAAATTAGTCGACGCGTCTTATCGCTCATTCTATCCTTCCCGCACACCTAAGTCGCGCGGCGATGCCCGTAACAATATATAATACAGTTATAACATTGAAACTAAATTTCAGTACTTATGTCATTTGAATTTCAGTGGTGAAATATATTATTATATAATCATTTTGATGTTTATTAATTTATATTGCTTATGATTACGATTAAAATATTATTGATAGCAAGAAAAGAAATAATTAAAAAAATTACATTTAATATATTATTATGAAAGAATTCACTTTATGCTTACGCTTATCGAATGATAGCTATTATAATTATATTAATAAATTTGTTTAATCATAATAAATAATTTTGGTAAATATAAATAATCGATTTCAATTAAGCGCATATTTATATAACGATATTTTTAATTTTAATTGTATATAATTAAAACTGCACTTATAATGTATATTTTGAAAAAATGAAATTTCATATAATAGTTAAATTAATTTATATTTGTGTACAGTGTAATTATGTATTGTACAATACAATATTTCATTCAAGGTAAACCATAAAGATTTATTTAAAAGCACATTTAATTTTGTATTATAACTTTATTGATCTATTCTTATGATCTATTTTTTTAATTACATCTTTTGTATTACATTAATTGTGAGTCGGTCAAGTTAAGAAAAAAATTTAAATCGATGCAAAAAATATAGCTTTTACCATAAAACAGTACAAAATAAAACGCTTAGCTTATAGGAACGTGAAGTATAATAAGTAAGTTTTTTCTAGATACTTCTTTGAATATTTTGTAGAAGTTTTGAAAAGATCTATAAAGATCAAATGCATAGGTAACTTTTTAAAAGATAGCGAAGTTATTTTTACAGAAACCGCTATTCAAGATTGCATTTATCATATAATCACGTAAAATAAGTTGCCTTAAATAAGTAGTTATTTAGCAATTTAAAGTACTTTTTATCAATAGAGATTTATGCAATTTATTCTTCAATGAGTCGACGAACAAGTTGTAGATAATTATTAATTTTATTAAATAACACAAAGTTAGATTTAAACAATAAATAAGATTGCGTCTAAGCTTGATTTAACCAAAACTTACAAAAATTTGTTTCATATTGTACTAAAACTTAGAAAATATATTAGGTATTATATGTAGATCGGCGTACCATGGAATAAGATTGAGAACGCAAAACAAACGATTCTGTATTCCTAGTCCTAGGGCAAGTACCACCGATAGCAATAATAATCGCGAGTAGGAAGACGATCCCCACTTAAGTGTCATCCGTCTCGACAGTCTGGTAGATCCCATCCATCGTATATACACGCACAACTCGGATTCCAGCGCGAGTAATAGGTAAACCCCGGAGATACAGTGCGAAGAAGAACCACCCTGAGTGAGAGGGGAAGCTCAGCTTCGGGATAACCGTCTCGAGATCGGGCTAATTTACCGCGCTCGCAGCCACTTGACTGCGCTAGACAGCGAAAGGCGCATCTGTCTGCTTTCCCGCGTGGGTGTTCCAACACCAAAACGCTGCTGCTACTTTCTCCCAATTGAAAGTGCTTTTACCTCGATCCTGCTCATCATCTCTATTTTCAATCGATATAGGTATTTCTAATTAATTAGTACATCATATGGCTGAATATGAAGGAATCTAAATAAAAAACTTTATAATGTGAAGATAAAATTAAATAAATTGAGTATATATAAAACTATATGTACCCACAATAAACGCTAGAGAATAAAGTCCCAAGAATAAATGAAATGTGTTCTATGTGTCGAAAAACGGTTATCCATTTGTAAGTTTTATCTTTTGTAATCACAATGTTTTTAAAGTATCTTTGAATCGTGTCACCAAATTCTTTGATTTTATAATTACCACGAAAATCCTATGGTCGTGAACTAGCTGGATCTGTTGCTTTACTATATCTTGCGCCTTGGTTTTCAGTTTTATACGGGTACCATTTAGGAATTTATATCCAGAACAATACCCCGTTATTTTATTCTGTTAAAGATAAAAACGAACAAAGTATGCGAAAACCCCAAAAGCATTACATCAAATGTTCTAAACTGCCGCGTTCTCGAGTTTATCCGAAATTATACGTGATCATCGTACACGTTTGTAAAAAATACATATACATATATTTCTTCGAAAGTGATGACAGACCCACATAAGTTCCGTGTGTCATCAGTAAAACCAGTTATTTTTAGATAATAAGCAACAAGGGGGCATTCTTTACTCCCAAATAAGTAGGCACTCTCGGGATTAAAAATAAATCAAACAAAATATAAATTTTTATGTTTTACTATAAAAATCATCACACTATCTTTTTATAACTGTAATATACACGTTTAAAACATTACACTAAATATACGTATAAATATACGCCAACCTTTAGCGTATGAGGTTTAAAAATCTAATGAATAAGACGAGTTTTTAAATCTATGATTAACATAAAATTTCAATCAAACTTATAATTTTAATGATTAATCTAAAAAGTACAATATCGATGTACAATATGCCCACCCTACGCAAAAATCACTAAAGATTAAAAGTTTTATTACTCAGAAGCAAAACATCGTAGCTCAAAAAATCCAACGCCATTCGAAAGAGCAGGTGAAAACCTTTAAAAAATGCTACTGTACAAGTAAAAAAGTTTAAATTTGAGTTTTTTATAAGTATTAAAAAGAGATGAAAAATTGCTAAAAATCATGCCTCTTTTGATCCGCTGCAGATTTAGTTCCCTTATTCGTAGCTTAAAAAAACCAACGGGGTTTGAAAGGTAATCGTTTTAGCTTTAAAATGAGGGGTCGGACGTTTTTTTAACCCACTTTTTACCGATGTTAGCGCATTTTTTGTGAAAAAAAACACGCTTTTTTTTGGAAATGGGAATATTTCAAAGAAAAAGAGAGATAGAGAAAAACTTCAAAGAGAAAAAAGATGCTATTTTACTCACAGAATATAGATCTGCAGGTTAAAACGAAATTTGGACAAAAATTTTTTTTCAATTTTTTAGCATATCAAAAACTAAAAAAAACCTTTAATTAAGTTGTAGACAATATAGCATTCTTAAACTTAATGTTATTCTATTATTTTTAAATTAAATTTACGCTTAAATTATGCATTTTTTCAAGACAAATTTTAAAAAAAATAACTATACATGGATCTACTCAAATTTAATTTACTCAACCTTATATTATCGTTGATTACAATATATTTATTATGTACATGAACTAATACAAAGTATAAATTTAGATAACTTAAAATTTAATATTAATTAAATTTATTAAATCTAAAAATCACTTTTTTATTTTTTAAATTTAGAAAATTTAATTTAAAAATAATAGAATAACATTAAGTTAAAGAATGCTACATTGTCTACAACTTAATTAAAGGTTTTTTAGTTTTTGATATGCTAAAAAATTGAAAAAAAATTTTTTGTCCAAATTTCGTTTTAACCTGCAGATCTATATTCTGTGAGTAAAATAGCATCTTTTTTCTCTTTGAAGTTTTTCTCTATCTCTCTTTTCTTTACTAACACATTTTTTTATTAGGAAGTTATTTTTCCAAGATCCTCTCTACCTTGTCCTTCGCGAGATATAATCCTAAATATCTGCCCTGTATATATATAGCTCGTTTATATAATATATAATATATTTCTATTGACATTGACTAACTTATTCAATGCTAAAATCGGCATTTTTCAACCTGGAGTAGTAATGTAAAAGTACTTTACATATAATACATTTTCATGATTTATACTTAGAGCACTGTTTGTTAGCCTCAGTTTCATGTTACATATATAGACGTTTTATGGTATAGTTTTTCTTTGCACGTGTTTCTTATTTTGTGAGTCATATACATAGTTAAGGTATCAACATCGAATATTTTCGTGTTCATTATAATCCGCTAATTCCGTAGAAAAATGATATATAGTTTTTTAAAACGTCGACTTTCTAACGGATCGCTCAAAACCAAAAGTACTTTTTTTGCATTTGCTAAACAATTTGTTAAACAGGAAATATTTTTTCAATGATCTCTCTATAGCTCACACTAAACGCGTACAAGTAATATCATATTCGCATAATTAAATTAATGCTAGCTTACCAAGTGCAAAGTGTTTCTCCATGCAGTCCGTGGTACCTTCTGGGTCATGCTTTCCTTGTTATTCTCTTGTCCTTCGGGATTGGAAACACCCGCCGAATCTGCATTCGTTACTGACACTATGAACCACCTCAGAAACAATCTGCAGATATCTTGCAGGTCGACCTCGACCTGGTTGAAATTATCTAGGTTCCAGCTGGACCTCTAACACCGTAGTTGTTTCGTTTAAGTCTCCTAGCAGCATTATGGACCATTTTGGGTCATAAAGTGAAATATGGCGTGATCGCGGAAAAGCGTGTTTTGTCACCGGTTAGGTACTTTCGGACATGTATCGAAAAATAATATTCGTTTTACATCCATAAAATTTTACGGCCTTATGGGGATTATTCGCAAACACCCCACTTGGTCCGTAAAAGCCACTTTACGGCCTAGAACCAAAAGTACTATTTTGACGGCACTTTCCTAATGGCAAATGGTTTAAAATAAGGCAAGAGATTGGAAAATTTTTATATATCAATTTAATTGCTTTTTTTAAATCCCATATTTACTGAACATATATTCCTGGGTTAACCCTTAACTGGCACTGTTGTTGCCAATATACATAACTGGCATAGTGGAGTAATTAATGCCCGAATGTACTCTAACGATCTCACGATGCCGGTATTTAATATTATTGCATAAAATTAAGTTGAGTTAACAGGATATCATTTGAATTAAAGTAATAAAGAAATAATCCATTACTCGACTTCTAGTACACTTTATTGGATTCAAAATTATTTTGGGATATTTTTGACCCACAGTACCAATTAGGAGTTAAGGCACTAAATATTGTAACTTAGAGGAACTGGGACTTTAATTCGCTTACAGGACTCTAATTTGCTAAAACATAACCATTGTTTAGCCGTAAATTACCCATCATTCAAGACATAGTAAACTTTTGCGCCTTGACAGCCCTCCACAGATCTCTCAAGCGCAACAGATCTCCAGTTTTGTAAGGATTATGGATTGTAAGGATTATGCCTTGGCAATTATTACATGCCTCACGTCATCGGCGTAGGCAATTAGGGACGTGTCCGTCGGCATTTGCAAAGCTGCATCGAAACTTAGGGTTTAGCCATGTACGATCCTCATGGTTATTCGTCTTTTTCTTGTCAATATTTCGTCTCGTACTGATGTTTGGTTCCTGAGATAATCTTAAAACTTGGAGAAGATATGCAAATATCCCGAAAAGCTGTTTCCAATTGATGAAGTTTCTGATGTCCATATCGCTAGCACAAGCAGTGGTTTAGTTGCGTGGCACTTTATCTATCGTTTGTTAAGAGTACATTACGATACAAGTGCGTAAAATAGGTACTTCTCACACGAAGTGAGTGCATTCTTCCATGAATTGTTCATACCCGAGGCACTTGTACATGTATCCTAGGTTTCACGCGGTAGTTTATCTATCCAAAATTAATTCTACCTTTCTTAAACAGACCCGTGGTCTTATTGGTGTTAAACTTGCACACCACAATATCCAGACCTCGAGCGTTAGGGTTAAAGACGTGAACCCTGTCTTCCGTGTCCAGCCCAAATTCCCAGTTTATTACGTCCATAAAGACCCTTGTTGTTGTAATACAGTCCAGGTCGACGAACTATACCATCGTGGTACTCGCTACGTCCTTAACTGGCACTGTTGTTGCCAATATACATAACTGGCATAGTGGAGTAATTAATGCCCGAATGTACTCTAACGATCTCACGATGCCGGTATTTAATATTATTGCATAAAAATATTACGTAATTTAGTTTAGGGTATGTTTTTAAAATTAAGTGAGTTAACAGGATATCATTTGAATTAAAGTAATAAAGAAATAATCCATTACTCGACTTCTAGTACACTTTATTGGATTCAAAATTTTTTTTTTTTTTCATTTATTATTTTTTGTCGCGTCCCCCTTTCGGGTATTGGCGACTATACAAAATATACAATGTTTATTATTTACAAAATATACAGTTTTAAATATATATACGCATGTCTATTGAATCTATAAATTTGATTAAATTGTTACATTGAGTAATATCATTAAGTAAATCACATAAATTATTTTTAGATATAAGTTTCTTTCTTTCATTTTGGTATTTTAAACATTCTATATGATGTGCTCGATGCTGTTGAATACGTTGCAAGTTTGGCATTTATTTGCGTTTTCCTTTTTGAGCAGATGTTGGTGAGTAATTTTTGTGTGTCCTATGCGTATGCGAGTTAGCAGTATTTGGTCTCTTCGATTAAATTTGATTGCAGGGTTTGAGTCAAAGACATTAGGTTTTAGTTTTTTTAATTTGTTATTTTTTGTTGACTTTTTCCACGTTTGGTTCCATTTCTTTTTAATTTTGGTGTTTATGAGGTTAAAGATGTCTTCTTTATTGAATGTGTCTGGAGAGTCTGCATATGTTAGTTGCAAATTATTTTGGGATATTTTTGACCCACAGTACCAATTAGGAGTTAAGGCACTAAATATTGTAACTTAGAGGAACTGGGACTTTAATTCGCTTACAGGACTCTAATTTGCTAAAACATAACCATTGTTTAGCCGTAAATTACCCATCATTCAAGACATAGTAAACTTTTGCGCCTTGACAGCCCTCCACAGATCTCTCAAGCGCAACAGATCTCCAGTTTTGTAAGGATTATGGATTGTAAGGATTATGCCTTGGCAATTATTACATGCCTCACGTCATCGGCGTAGGCAATTAGGGACGTGTCCGTCGGCATTTGCAAAGCTGCATCGAAACTTAGGGTTTAGCCATGTACGATCCTCATGGTTATTCGTCTTTTTCTTGGTCAATATTTCGTCTCGTAACTGATGTTTTGGTTCCTGAGATAATCTTAAAACTTGGAGAAGATATGCAAATATCCCGAAAAGCTGTTTCCAATTGATGAAGTTTCTGATGTCCAATATCGCTAGCACAAGCAGTGGTTTAGTTGCGTGGCACTTTATCTATCGTTTGTTAAGAGTACATTACGATACAAGTGCGTAAAATAGGTACTTCTCACACGAAGTGAGTGCATTCTTCCATGAATTGTTCATACCCGAGGCACTTGTACATGTATCCTAGGTTTCACGCGGTAGTTTATCTATCCAAAATTAATTCTACCTTTCTTAAACAGACCCGTGGTCTTATTGGTGTTAAACTTGCACACCACAATATCCAGACCTCGAGCGTTAGGGTTAAAGACGTGAACCCTGTCTTCCGTGTCCAGCCCAAATTCCCAGTTTATTACGTCCATAAAGACCCTTGTTGTTGTAATACAGTCCAGGTCGACGAACTATACCATCGTGGTACTCGCTACGTCCTTGACCTGTGCAATTTCCGCAAACGTTTGTCCTTCAACAAGTTTAAACACAATCGTTAAACCACTCCTAATTTTCAGGATTCATTTATCCAAACCCTGGCTTTTGATGATTGACGCAGTTTTTAATTGCGTCTTGTCCGTTGCAGTCACCTTCTTCTTTTTTAGATTTTTTACGACCATTGTTCAGGCAATCTTGCTTTGAAGTAGTGTCAATCGTTGCAACTCTTACAACACGATGTCAACCGATTTATTATATCCGCTCATACCGATGATAATGACGCGACTGACATTCTTTTAGTCTTCTATTCTCTCAATCATTTTAGCCAGGCTACAGCGTACATTAAACATTTGTGGACTACCCACGGAGTTTGCTTTCCGCAATGGAATTCGTAGCACTCAAATAAGTCGCTCAAGAAATACGCATATAAATATATATATATGGGGTATTCCACGTGAAGTGGTCCGATCAAAATTTTAAAATGCACTAAATTTTGGGTACACATTGCAAATGTTTTTCAGAATACAGAAAAAAATTTTTAGGTACTGGAATCTATTTGCTCAAAAGTTATTCTAACCTCAAAAAGTGAATTTTTTCTAGTTTTTTTCAACACCAGCTGGGTTTACCGCTATTTAACTCAAAATCTCTCAACTTTTACTATAAAACATTATATATAACATTCGTTGCTAACTGTGTCTAGAATTTATCCTTCTGGGTTAGAATTTCTAATCTCAAGGTTAATGTTACATAAACTACATGTCAATATTCAACTTAAAAATAGTGTAAGTGCGCCACAATTGATTTTTTTATCAAAAATGTCTAAAAAAAAAAGCTTGAAGCAATACCTTTCAAATGGTCTGTAGCATTTTTGGGGTCTTCAATTCAGTAAAAAGTTATGATAATTTAAAAAAAGACATAAAATTCACAAAAATTAACATGGTAATTCCCATTTAAATTTTTTTAAAAAATTGCGTGTTTCTTTAAATTATCATAACTTTTTACAGAATTGAAGGCCATACAAGTGCTACAGACCATTTGAAAGGTATTGCTTCAAGCTTTTTTTAGACTTTTGGATAAAAAAATCAATTGTGGCGTACTTACACTTTATTTAAGTTGAATATTGATATGTAACATTGACCTTGAGATTAGAAATTCTAACCCACAGAAGAATAAATTACAGACATAATTAGCAACGAATGTTACATATAATGTTCTATAGTAAAAGTTGATAGATTTTGAGTTAAATAGCGGTAAACCCAGCTAGTGTTGCAAAACACTTGGAAAAATTCACTTTTTGAGGTTAGAATAACTTTTGAGCAAATAGATTGCAGTACTAAAAATTTTGTTTTCTGTATTCTGAAAAACATTTGCAATGTATACCCAAAATTTGGTGTATTTAAAAATTTTGATCGGACCACTTCACGTGGGATATCCTATATATATTTAATTTATTCTACACAACACTATTCTTTCAAATAAAAGATTTCTTTTGTAATTGTTTATCATACTCGACTCGACAACGCAATATGAAAACAAAACGGTGTGACAACGGCCTCGTGCCACTCAATTTTAATATACACACGTATTATATTATATACATAGCATATAAACTCAAGATTCATTGCGTGTATAATGTGTAATTTCACAATATTATTATTATTATTTTTTTTCCAAATCTGAGCATTTATAAATCATTAAATCTGAACGACGGTAGGAGCCGGATATTCTTGCTATTAAGTATTATTAATAAATTTAAAATTAATTAATCTGATCCGTAATAACTATAGGTATAAGTTATACAATCTTCAGCGCAAACAAGTAATACATTTTTGTTTTTAATATAAAAATTAGAACAATTTTTGGATTAATCGACATCGATTAATACTAATAAATCAAAGTTTACGTGTTAACAGTAACTTTAATGAAACAAAACTTAGGTCTTCATTCGCGAACCCGCTAAAGGCTTGGAAAAGTCAATTTCAATTAATCTACTTAATTATTTGTGCCGACTACTCAAATATATTTTTTTATTAAAATTTAATGAAATAATAAATAAATAAGTATATATACATTTGTATAAAGACACGAGTGAAATGAGATTATAATTGTACAGCGTGAGTACAACACAGGATTTTTGTTGAATCTTCGGCAAATAATAATTATAATTTATTCAAAAACATAGAGCTACTCTCTTCGCCAATGATTACTATTAAGGCGATGTGATACCCATTAAAACAAAATCAGTATTTATTTTTTCTCAAGCAAACAGTTTACTTTATCGAAAAAAACGCTCTGTAACGGTGTTGTATTTACATTAAAGATAGTCTATGAATTTTTTCAAATTTTTTTATCAATAAATCAACGAGATTTTTGAGCAGCCGTGCAGCTTTGTTTTTATCTATATATTACCGACCAAAAAATGGTTATTTCGATATAATTCATTTTAAATTAATTATTTTGAAAAAATCGCTCTGTAACGGTATTCGATTTGCTTTCAACATTACCTGTAAATTTTTTCAGATTTTTAATTCCATTAGTTTTTTAAATTTTTGGGATTTTAGATGTAGGTTCCTGTAATTTGGGTATCACATCGCCTTAATGCTAATTGAATTGCAGAATGATAATTTAAATTATGGAAATTTATAATAAGTACAGTACAATAATTAGGCGTGGTAAAAATATTTGTTTACTTCAAAAAGTTGAACATAAGTATATTGTAGTGAAATATATTGTTGGAATCATTTACATTGTTGTCGAGCAGATCGTTCCGAAAAAAGAGAAGAATCAGATATCTCTAAATAATTGATGAACGAGGTTGTATATTGAAACGTGAATAGTCGAGGATGGCACAGGATTTAATGGAGCGTGAAGGCAGTTTCCTCTGGTTTCCGGGGCGCGACGATGCGCCTCCCGGTATGCAGAAACTCCCCGGTGCGTGTATTCAAATTCGAGGCAATTATAATCGCCGTGATCGATACCCGTTTGTACGGGCTGGCGCGCGATGCATTCGCGGCACGGTCGCGATTAGCGTTCACCGACTGATAAGTGACCATCGGGTCACCGCGGTGCTAAGCAGAGATTGGGAATCTCCGACTATGTAATGGGATAATTCGATAATAATTTTTAGTCGCAGATTCCGAATCAAATGAGAATTCACGGTGATTGTCGCGTTTAGTGCTTGTATACTTAGAGTCGCGAACGAACTCGATTTTGTTGTGGTTCCTCTTTATTTCGCTACTGGGTACAAAATATTTAATCTGCTAATGTTCAATTCTATCATAAAGTATGTAATAACTTAATATTTTAAAATGTCCTTATGGTTAATCGTTTAAGCACTGTATTTTTTACATTTATTTTAATTTAATGTTAAACGACTAAGCAGAAAAGCTAGGGATTTATAATTTATTAAAAACCATTTTACATCCGAAAATACGGCAATAACTACTGTAAATAACTCAAAAATATTATTTAATAACTGTAATAAAAACTGACGTTCAACGTTTTATGCATTACAGATACGTAATCCGTAGTGAAATCTAAGTTATTGTAATATTTATTCACAATATTGTCTCTGCTGTTACTTTTTATGAAAAACATAAGGAAGAAAAAAGTATCTTCTTCATAATTTGTAATAAAATTTATACTTGTCAATTTTGTTAGAACTTTTCTCGTGACTTTATAAATCTATATTATAAATATATATCAATATAACTTGAGGGAAGTAATCGGTAAATGGTTGAATCAATTCTTTATTGAGTTGGAAAGCAATTCTATAGACGCAGATGTAATGAAATGATTGACTACCTAACAAAAGAAATTGTGTTTAAAAATTTTTCTTTTTTTCAATGTTATTTTGAAATGAAACTTCAGGTATATATCTATAAACAATTACGGATGTATATAGTACATTATCAGCAAAATATTATTTACAATATAATAATGTAATAATAATTGTATTGCGCGCCTCTTCCTCATGATCAACATGTAGTCCCTTCACCCTATGCCGAATTGACCACAATTTTTAAAGTTTCAATGTAAAAAGAAAGAAGCAGATGTCTCTCGTGTCGACGTACCGCGCCGTTTTTCTTTCCGCTTTCATCCCCACTCGCTCGCATGTATCTCATTCTTTTGCTTTGTGCCGACAGAACCACATCGATGAAAAATTAAAACTGAAAAATGGGTCATAAGCGAAAACGTGAATATACATCATCTGAAGAGGATTCATCGCATAGACTTTTGAAACGCTTTAAGCGAAAGTTTAAGAAATACAAGCGTAAACATTCAAGAAAGGAAAAACATCGAAGGCATTCGAGACAACGCAAGGATAGCTATTCCGATTCTTCGGATCCGACTACTATCTCATCATCAGATTCAGGATCACACTCGAATTCGAGTAAGTTGATGAATATTATAACTATGATTTTAACTATACGCAATAATCGAAATAACTTGTGCTTGGCTCTAACCGGCACAAAAGTGTATGAAACACGAACAAATTTTCATTGTATATTTGGCTCTAACCTGTATATGTATAAAAAAAAAAAAAAAAAAAAAAGACGATCTTGTTTTCTTATGCGTATATGGCTCTAACCTATACGTGTATAGTGTGTTACGAACAGAATAATACGGCTCTAACCTTTATTCATAGCAAAGATTCTTATTGCGTTATATAAACTCTGAAAAATATACAACAAAATGTCTCAAACCTTATAAATTTTTTGTGTGAAACACTCAAACGCACGTTAAAATCTAAGTGATGTGCATATATGTATATAGATATATATGTATATGAAAAATGTGCAGAGTTGAACAATTATTTATCAATTCCCCGTTCTTTTTGTTCGGTCTGTTATAGGCATTAGCCGTGAGAGTACACCTTCTCGTAACACTAACAGAAGTCCAAGATCGCCGTTAAGAGACGTAACGAACGGAAAAAGGATAGAACCTCCACTGCAAGCTACGTCGGATAATAATAAAGAGCTTGATGAAACTCCTTTGAGCGAAGAGTTAATTAATGTCATAGGTAAACGTTTTTATGAAGACAGAGTATTAGCTGCACCTTTACATTCCGAAATTGTTGTACGCTGGGAAGAGGTTATTAAACAAGGCCTTCCAAATGATGAAAAATCAAATCTTATAAAAAAATATCCACCTGCTGAAAACTGCCTTTTTAGTGATCCACCAAAATTAAATGCAGAGATTAAAACTAGTGTTCAACAAGCGGTCATTAATAGAGACTCGCGCATAATTCTTAAGCAACAAAAAATCACAGCATGTTCAGCAGCTATAGGAAAAGCTCTTACAATTTTATTGAAAGGTGGCAGAGATTTAGAGGACCTTCCAGTCATAGAGAGTTTAAGTGACGCAGTAAAGTTACTAGGAGATATTCAACACGATGAAACTCTGATTCGACGAAGTCTTATTCTAGCAAACATAAATGCATCCCTCAAAAATACTCTTACTGATACAAATGCTAACGAGTTTTTATTTGGAGAAAAGCTCGAAGAAAAAATAAAAGCATCTAAAGCTCTAGAGAGTACTTTAAAAATTCTCAAACCCACGCCAAAATCAAAAAACTCTTACAACCCGCCCCGTTATCAAGGAAAACAACAGAGGACGTCGGGCGGGCAGAAAACACGGAAAGGTTACAAGAAACCATACAACCAGTCACAATTGAGCTCCCGTGTGAAGCGCGACGAGAATCGACGTCCGAGGCATTAATAAATGATTCGGTAAGTTCGATAGCAGGTCGGCTGAAAGATTTTGTCTCAGAATGGGAAAAAATTACTTTTGATTCAGTCATTCTTTCATGGTTAAATGGATATAAAATACGTTTTAATTCAAAACCATTTCAACTACATGAACCCGCAGAGCGAAATTGGTCAACCGTAGAAAAAATAGAAATTACAAAAATTATTTCAGAATTGTTAGATAAAAATGCTATTAATAAATGTACTAATAAGGTAAAAGGTCAATTTCTGTCTGATATATTTTTAGCATTAAAGTCAAATAGAAAGTGCAGACTTATTTTAAATTTAAAAGCTTTAAATAAGGTTATAGAAACACAACATTTTAAGTTAGAAGATGGAAGAACTGTCACAAAATTGATGAGCGCGGGTTGCTTCATGGCATCGTTAGATTTAAAAGATGCATATTATTTGGTACCCATTCATAAATCGCATTACAAATACTTACGTTTCAAATTTGAAGGAGTCGTTTATGAATTTACATGTCTACCTTTTGGTTTAAATGTCGCACCATTTATTTTTACTAAATTGTTAAAACCGGTCGTTGCTTATTTAAGACAATTAGGTTTCTTATCAGTTGTGTATTTAGACGACATAATGCTAATTGGTAATAATTACGAAGAGTGTTTATCAAATGTTCATATAACAATAGCATTACTGGAAAAATTGGGTTTTATTATAAATTACAATAAAAGTAATTTAAATCCAAGCCAAAAATGTACCTTTTTAGGTTTTATTTATAACTCTATTAATATGCAAGTAGAATTACCTGAAAGTAAAAAAGCTAACATAAAACAAATAATAAAATTAAAGTTAAACCAAAAAATAAAAATAAGAGATTTTGCAAGAATTTTAGGGTATTTGGTTTCATGCTGTGCAGCAGTTAATTATGGGTTCGCTCACACCAAAATATGCGAAAGATTAAAATACTTAGCTTTAGATTCGAATCATAACAATTACGAATGTAAAATGATCATTAATCGTGAAATAATTAGTGAACTAAATTGGTGGAAAACGGTGGATAATAATGGGCAACATCCTATAAGGAAAACTACGTTTGACTTAGAAATTTTTACTGATGCTTCCTTAACAGGTTGGGGGGCTTTCTGTAACGATGAAAAAGTTTACGGTTATTGGAAAATAGACGAGAATCATTGTTTCATAAATGAATTGGAGCTCTTAGCTGCCTTCTTCGGTTTAAAAGTATTTGCTAAAGACTTAAAAAATTGTCAAATTTTACTACACATTGATAATACCACGGCCATATCATATATCAACAGAATGGGTGGAGTTCAATATGATAATTTAAATTTAGTAGCGAGAAATATATGGCAATGGTGTGAACAGAGAGGTATCTGGATTTTTGCAACATATATTCAATCAAAATTAAATAAAGAGGCAGATAGTGAATCAAGAAGATTGAAGCCTCACATAGAAGTTGAAATATCTAATATAATTTTTAAACAAATTTGCAAATTATTTGGAGAACCGGAAATAGACCTTTTTGCCAGTAGATCAAACGCAAAATGCTTAAAATATGTTTCTTGGAAACGAGATCCAGATTCTTTTGCAATCGATGCATTTACAATTTCATGGAAAGATTGTTTCTTTTATGCTTTTCCTCCATGTTCATTGATTTTAAAATCACTAGAAAAGATAAAAAATGACAGAGCTTGCGGCATAGTGGTGGTACCTGAATGGCCATCACAACCATGGTATCCTTTATTCAAGTCCATGGTAACTTCAGAAATATTTAGATTTAAAACAAAAAATAATTTATTCTGTTCTAGCATGGAAATAGAGCGATTCTGGAGCAGAACTACCCTGGTGGCCGCAATCTTATCTACCAATCATTTAAATTAAAGAACATTCCGCAAGAATCTTGGAAAATAACACTCTCATCTTTGACCGAATCTTCTCTTAAACAATATGAGACTTGTTTTAAAAAATGGTGGTCTTTTTGCAACAGACAAAAGATAAGCCCATTTGAAAAATACATTCCAAAAATTTTAGTTTTTTTGACAGAATTGTATGAGAGCGGTTCCGCGTATAGTACAATAAATTGTTACCGATCCGCGATATCATTACTCATAGGTGCAGATATAAACCAAGAAGATAGTGTAAAAAGATTTTTCAAGGGTTTGTCAAAATTAAGACCTGCAAAGCCTAAATACGACTCTACATGGGACCCGAAAATTGTACTTAATTATTTTTCTTCTTTACCAGATAATGAACATTTAAATATTAAAGAATTAACGACTAAGTTAATTACATTATTGGCATTGATTACCGGACATAGAATGCAGACATTCTCCTTAATCAATATAGATAATATTGAAATAAAACAGAATATTATAGAAATAAAGATTCCAGATCGTATAAAAACATCGGGGCGCAATAGAAATCAGCCCGTTCTAGTACTACCTTTCTATGGTAAAAATAGAAAAATTTGTGCTGCCTCAGTATTGCAATGTTATATAAACAAATCCAAAGATATTCGAAAAAATGAAAAATCATTATTTATTTCTTTTAAATGCCCATTTAAAGCGGTAACATCTCAAACTTTGAGCCGTTGGGTGAAAAATGTCCTAGAAAAAAGCGGAATCGATACAAATATATTTACAGCGCACTCAACGCGCCACGCATCTACATCAGCTGCTAAGAGAAACGGGCTAGATATAGACACTGTGCGTAGAACCGCGGGTTGGACCAAAACGTCTAGTACATTTACAAAATTCTATAATTTGCGTTTAAATACAAGTATGAATGCGTTTGCGAAAGCAGTTTTAAAATCATAAGTTTTGAAAATGTAAAATTATTGTTTTTAATTTTTACGTAGTTATGTATTAGTTCGATATTATAAAGTATTATATGAACAAAATATAATCTTTATCTATTGTTTACCGTAACATAGTATGCTTTAAACGTCTACATGTTGATCATGAGGAAGAGGCGCGCAATACAATTATATGATTAAACGAACTTACCTGTAAGTGAAGTTCTATCATAATTGTATGAAGCGCCTCTTCCGAAATGATCAGTCCCACCACAATAACCCCTTGTCCACAAATATTTTGGACCCCTTACACTTATGTTACGGTATATCTTTAAAAAATGAGATACATGCGAGCGAGTGGGGATGAAAGCGGAAAGAAAAACGGCGCGGTACGTCGACACGAGAGACATCTGCTTCTTTCTTTTTACATTGAAACTTTAAAAATTGTGGTCAATTCGGCATAGGGTGAAGGGACTACATGTTGATCATTTCGGAAGAGGCGCTTCATACAATTATGATAGAACTTCACTTACAGGTAAGTTCGTTTAATCATATAATTATGTCTTTAATTCGAATGCAATTAAGGAAATAAAAGGCGATTGTGTATACAAAAATACACTTTGGTGTTAAAACCAATAGAGAAAAGAATTTAATAAAATGTAGGGGAGGAGTACGAGGAGTATTCGAATGAGTAAATAAAATATTGCTCCGATCAAATGTAAATAGTAACGTTTCCGTTCGGGATGAAAAGGATGATTAGTTAATCGTTGACATGAACCTTCATCACGCAAGAACGGGGACGATATTCACCGCGTCCCCTGCAGGAAATGGTCGTATCGCGTCGAATAAGAGACGAGGTACCGAAAGCCACCCCCAAGCTGCGCCTGCAAGATTGATGCGTGTTTCATTATTGCAGGAGGGCTGCCCGGGCTCGGATTAATTAGAAACTCGAATTAACCAAAGTACTTCTGAAGCCTGAAAAGAAGGCAGAAACGGAGAAAGGCGACGGGGACACGGCGGCGAGCGAACGAGTGGATGCGCCGCGAGATCCGAGATTTAAGTTTTTAATGGCTCGTCGCCTTATCGCGAGCGACTATTGGACAGACGAGTTTCTCGCGCAGAACTATATATACTTTCTTCGCCGAGGATTCCCGGGGCTCACCCTCTGTTTTTGAGATCCAGGACGAAAATAGCACCGCTTAAGAGGATCCGGTGACGTTTTCACAATGGCCGACGCTCACAAGAGAGAAGCGGGGCTCCAAAGGGGAGTCAACTCTAAGCCGGTCGCCGGCCTGGCTGATAAACTTTCGAACGAGTCGCGCCACTTTATCGTTTCGTCTCATTACCGGGACAATGAGAGAGATTACCTCAAACGCGTATACGAACAAAATAACCCGACGGACACCTATACCAATCTAAATCAGGTTTTCTTATTCCCTAGATATTTCTTAGGTTCTTGGGTTTGATTTGCTCGTGACGAGCCTCTAGGTTAACTGTCAATTTAACTGTCAATTAAACAACTTCGTCTTCGTGTACTGTATTTAAAAGAAAACAAAATATCCGTAAACTGAATTTTCAAATAAATATAATCATATTACAAATTTGTAATGTACATGGTAAGTTCTACATCCATATCCGTCTTAAAGTAACCAAATTACGAGCATTCAACGTATCAAAAGAGAAAAGAAGCATAGGTATATAAAATCGATTAAAACAAGAAGGCTCGGTCGCGCTTAAAACTTTTCAAGGAAATTAAGTTGTACTTTCTCCAAACCTATACTCATAAAATTACACACACGCAATCGTATATATTCAGAGAAATGCACACGAAAGGGAAGTCGTAATTACACATATTCGCGTCTTCGCATATATATGTCTAGGGTAAAGGGGTTGCAATAATCGAGGATATCTTCGCGCTTTCTTTTCTTGAACAAAACCTATTGCCTTTACGGAGATAAGCGAATTTCTTCCTTTGGCGTGAAACTATACTATTGTTTAGCGCATACGCCAACTCCCTCGCATGCAATCTCGCGACCTAACGATCGTATACATTTTCACGTTCATTTTTTTTTCTCTCTTTTGTTTCAGAAGCGGAATACCTCGTCGCACCGGAACACACAAATCGCCGAGAACGAGGTAGGTACACATTTTTTTTCCTCTCCCGGGTTATTTTCTTTACCCCCTGATCTCTTTCGGGAGGCTTTTTTCTCCCTTCCTCCCCCACTCTTTCAATCTCTCTCTCCCTCTCCCTTTCCCTGTTGCGTTTCCCGCTACGATAAACCTGGAATTTTGCGTATACGCGCGGAATATCCCAATTTACACTCGTTTGGGAATTCGATCGATATTGAGGGAGAAGTTTTCATCGATTGTCTGTTATGTTTTTCTTTCGTGGTAGACGAAGCTCGTTCAATGATTGAAAATCACTCTATAATTTCGAAGGATTGCTTTTTTTTTTATTTGCGTTTTCAAAATAAGAAAAGATAATTGTACAATAGATATATTGCAATTTTTCATAGTTGTTAAAAAAATTGTTAAGTTTTATTCGATATTTTAAATTGATAGTAATCTTTACACCCATTCAAAATATTTATATAAGAAATTAACAATAAATGGTTTACAACTACTATTGTTTAAAAATGTTATAATTTGGTCAAATTTAAATAATATAAATTTACGTGAAGAATAATTGACCTCAATGAAATAATTTATTTTACTACACCATAATACAATTCAATCGAAAAAGATAAAAGTATTATTAGAACTATACACGAAATATCCTAGCCCTTTACCTATTCATTGTCATGGCAATCGTTTGAATTTTTACTATTGAAACCGTAAGAGAAACATATTATGACACAGTCGATCAATATATAAAATAGCACCCAGGAATATTTTTCCAAACTTAACAAATGTTTTATCGTGAGCTACCCTTATCTACTTTGAAACTTTCAATCTGCTCAAAACTCGCAAACATCACGCTCCAAAACCATTTAGAATATATACTTCTCGCGTTAATTAGCCTTATCTTCTCTTGGTTAGTAATGCAAATTTTGCGACTCTAAAACATCTCCCTCGGACGTTCACATCGTTATGTAAAAATGCAGTTTGTGAAAAAAGCATCAAAATTTTATATTTTTTAATCAAAAGGTACGAACAGATACCCATTCCGAGTCCAGATACTGGTCGCTATGTTCTATATTCAACAACAAAAACAGTAAAGGCTGAACCTCTTGATAAATCTCCTTTTACTATTTTTAAAGTTATTAATTTTGCAGGCCTTCAATTTCCATTGTGCCGCAGCATTTTATTAAAAAATTCATTGTAGCATGCATATATTTACTCTCAAAAAAATGTTAAAAAGATAAATACGGTTATGCATAATCAAATTTAATTTTAAATTGAAATAAAGTCGAAGGAATATTACAATACAAATAGAATTCTTTTTTCATCTTAACGAAAAATTTTGATTCACCGTGTATTGCGATTGAATAAAATTTAATTTCAAACTCGTTTCATGCGAATCTATATTTGACAAGAAAAAACGACAAATCAAAAATATTCTTGTATATACAGAAAGTTGTGTAAAAGAAAACGAAAATAGAAAAGCTATTTTCTACAAGGTTATAATCTCTAGCAGTTTTAAAAAAAAAGTATAATATTCTGTAATTAAATAATAGCGAATAAAAATTGTTATTAAATATCTGATTTTCTAATTAGGAGATACAGCACCCGATAAAACTGAATAATCTAATGAATAATATTAATGCCCACTTAAACGTTGAATTATTGAATAGTTAGTAAAAATAGATAATATCAAATTTCAAACTGAAATCGGGTATGGAAAAAATAACACGAGGTAACAACAAGTCTGTGAAAGAAAAATAATCGAATCGACCCGTTTAATCTTCTGAGCGGTTGTCAAACGTCTGTTAGCGCGTAAGTCGTAATGACCTTCCCGGAAGCGTCGCATTAGAGGAATCGATTATCGGACCTTGGGTGAAAAGTGTCTCCGAGAACGCGAAATCAAGCAAGGCCAATCAGGAGGGCTAGAAAGTCAAAGATTGCGCGAGGGCTTAGGCAACGAGTTAGGACCGCGATTGGTGCTAAGCGTCGACGGGTGCTCTATGTTAAGTGGCGCGGATTTGAACCGCCTGCGCAAACAGAGTGTCCGCAAACAACCGAGCTTCGAAAGTCGGATGAATCCTACTGCTTCTCGTCATCTTCCTCCGAGAGCTGGACGACCTGTGTCAGCTACTAATCTTCTCTGCGGGAAAGGATGTGCGTGATGAACTTTCATCCAGTAGAGCGAGCTAATCTTTAACTTTCAGTTATATACATAATGCTTTTATAATTTTGTAAACATTTATTATTTACTTCTATTATGAAGTCGTTGGTTATTTAAATTAAATAAAATGCAAATATAAAGGAAAAAGATATTCGCTAAAATAAATAATTTCTATAAGTACATACTTTCAATACAATGCAGACTTGTTTCTTTAAATCGTTAATAGAAAAGTTATTATACTAATAAATAACTTGAAAAAGTAAAGCAACTGCAGAAAAAAAGAATAAATATCTATCGATGAAATACTCTCGGTAACAAAGTGAGTTGGAAGGTTTGAGCCATGGGAATAGAATCCACTACAAGATAAATCACTGTATAATCGGACTTGCTAAGAGGATTTTAAACTATTATATGTAGAATCCTTATCCGACTAACAATTGTTTTTTCTTTTTCATAGCTAACTCATTTAAACTATCATTAAAACGGATTTACTATAGTTACATGACTTTCGAACATAGTACAATGATAAAATAAATAATAATGTACAATAAAAATTAACAGATCTAGAAGTAAACTATTATTTCAAGTGAACGAATGCATTTTTTACGTGAGCACCATACCGAATTACCAAAGTTTCGAACTCATTATTTAAATGAAATTGTAGGGACATTGGAATTTTTACAGTATGGAGTGAATTTTGTGTGCATAAGGTGAATTTGCTACTAAGAAGTGAGAGTAAATTATTAGAATGGACGAAGCGCGAATGGAATAACGAAAAATCGAAGTAAACGCACGAAGGAAAATACGTGAATGCGAGCCCCTTTTTGATAGGGTAGAGGTGCAATTTTTAAGGTGACAGAAAGGAAGGAAGGAAGAAACTAGGATGCAGAGAAGAAGAACTTTTCGATGAAAAAACTTTTCACCGTAAGACAGAAACTGAAAGAGAGAGTAAAGTAGTAGAGTAGACCACCGGATTCTCGTTCTCTCCTTTCTCACGCCACCTGACAGGCGAATAGACGTGACAACGATAGTAATTATCGTACCTTTTTTCCGGGATTTTTTTATCTTTTTTTCTCTTTGATTTCGAGCGTCTCCGGCGAGGGAATTCCAAAAAGAATTCGAGGCAGATATCGGATAGCCAACGCACTAGAAAGAAATATTTTCTGTATCGTGGTTAAGAGATACCTACGACCTTTCTTTCTCACGTATATATACATATACAAGGTTGTATACATTGCGTTCGTAATAAGAAACACGATGACCCAGCAGTATAACTGTATAAAAAAGAAAGGATTTGCGCTAGAAAAATATTCAACGAATTCATTATTTTTTTAAAATATTCTCTAGGGACAACTTTATTAAAATGCAGAGTTCGAAATTGTCTTTATTAGAATTACTTTTTAGTAGGGATTACATTGAATTAACCGATATTTTTCGTACTTGACGCTGAAACAATAAATAGGATCAAATATAAAATCTTATTATTCTGTTATTTATTAATGTATAGTTAATACAATTTTAATTGATACTGATTTGTAACTGTAAAATATTTTATCTTATTTTATGCATTTTTACATTGTGCAGCGGTTTTTCATTTAATTAATTTATCGTATAAGAGGGAATTTTAGCTTATATACATCTTCATTTAGTTTTCCTTATGACAACTTAAACTCATCAATGTTCAACTAAGACTGTCATTTGAAAATCAAGATCATCCATTACTGGCAATTAAAAGTAATAAAAAACTGTCGATATTGGATGATAGATTATACGTACAGATACTTTCTATACCTGTAAATCTTAAGCAGTTGCTGAATAATTAATACTTTTCAGAGAACTAATTTTGAAAGAATATATTTTCTATCTTTGTTTTGTACCAAACAAAAATGCATGTCTCCGGCAATTTATCTCTCATTGCCACTTATATTGTATGAAAAGTAGGTGACCTTTTGCTTACGCTTGCAAATTGTCTGAGCTAAAATATGCTACAGAAAAATTTGATACTTTGAAATTGTTTCAGAACTCCCGTTCTCATCTTTGTTTGAGGATAATTAAACCGAAAATTTTCTTATTATATTTTAACATCTTTAACAAAAATTATTATTATTTATAATATTTAATTTGCTCAAGCACATTCACATTGAAACATAAAACAATATATTGGAAGTAGTAATTATAAGTATCTCACTACATTAAAATTTATTAAAATATAAACAAAATAATAGTAAGGTTGATCAGAATAGTGCAAAGGTAATAAGGTAGCCAAGATGATAAATAACCAATAAAAACATTTGTAATGTATTCTATAAACGCTACAATTTAAATAATGACAAAAAGATTTAGGGAACAAAATTAAAGATAAAAGAAACAAGCATAAGGATTTTCCAAATACGTCTAAAAATCACAGCAGCACAAGTTGAGTTCGATTTAAGGCATTCTTTTTGCTCCACACTGTTCCCACACTCTCGAAACTGATGGTAGCAAAAGAGGGAGAGCATTGGCCAGATTATCATTTAGGGTTTTTTCAGGCGATACCGGAGGGGTTCACCGCGCCGAGGGGCAGACGCTCGGCCGGCTTTAATCTTAACGACCCTCAGGGAAGGAAAACCAGAGTCGAGCGCGACGTTCGCCAACGGCAAAATCAATAAGAACCGAGGAACCGCTGCTAGAGAAAGCCTCTTGTTTTGGACACTTGCTCCCTTTGGCTTTCATCTATTGCGTACTCGTGAGGTCAATTTCCCAATGCGATATTAATTGACATTTCGTTGATTTGGTTAATTAGGTAGGTTTCATGATTTCGACATTTCTACGTAGAGAAAATCTAAAATCCAATCTATGTTCCCATAGCAAGTCTTTGATCTCTAGAAGATTTAGCCCTGAGTTGCATTAATTTACTTCTGAAACTACCTATAGCAGTTTCAAAGATAGAATTGTGATAAGACAATCGATGTATCCATCATAATAAAGGTAATTATAATGCTATGCACATTATATGTATAATATAATTAAAATGTTATAAAATAAAATAGGATCTATTTGTTTTACTCGATTAATAATTTATTTATTCCCCATAAGTATGATTATTTTGTTTAAGTGACAATGTCAATATATCTATGATATTTTACTAATATTTATCATTATATTTTGAAAATCGTGTAATAAACATTAATACAACATCCCACAAAATTTTACCATTTACGAACTTTTGCCGTTAACATTTGTAAGTAGTTAAAATTAAATAATTATATCAAATAATTAATTAATTTAAAAAATTATAAGGATATGTTATAAAAGTAAAACTTTTAAGGTTCTTTATCACTACTTTACTAACTTTTTATTGAGTAGTTTTTCTAATAATCGGGAATTTAAGTTATTCATATTATTAAAAAAATATATATAATAACCAATTATCGAAAGTAAAAGATGCAAAGTAACTTCTATTTTATCGTTATAATATTGTTAAAATTGCGTGAATCGCAAAAAACTTGCTATATGTAATTTTTACAATGCTCTCTTATTGTCTCGGTTTCATCGTTCTGCACTGCAATTTTCGTAATGAAATTTATGATAATAATTATTATAACGTTTTCTCAGTGTAGGAGCAAAAGAATCGTACACTCATACTAATATTTTGTGAGTTAATTGTAGAAAACGGTAGAAAGCAAATTAATTTTAAAATTAAATTAAACATGAATTATAAATGTGAAATTTTGTAAAAGAAATTTGTTAAAATTTATAACACTTTTACGAAGCAGACTTATAAAATTCTTTGTTGTTCGTAGCACTTTATATTTTATGAAAAAAAAATTAATTTTCTTAATAATGTAATAAATTTTGAATTCAAACGTATGTAAGATAATTGTCATTTAAATATCATTTAAAAATAATCGAAATATAGATTAAAATTACATGATTAGTTTAATAACGATTTTCAATTAGATAAAAATTAATTCAATTAATTTAAAAATTGAAAACAGTAGCGTTTCTAAGTGATTACTTTATAAATATAAATTTTGATTATTAAGTGTACTTTTACATTTGCATATAAAAACAAGAATGTTATGTGTGTGTGTGTAATATATACATATATACATAAATAGCATAAGTATTCAGTAAAATGATAATCCCACGTCTAATCAACTTTCCACTCCACTCTCTGATCCTCTAAAGGATTAGCCTTAAGGCGCATTAGCTTGTCCAGCAAACTATGTCCAACGTTTCCAAGTAGAGTTAAAGTGATAAAAGAATGCCGATTGTGGTTGTCACTGACGAAATTTCCAAGTAAATTTTTCGGATTTCTTAATTTCGAACTTTCATCAACTTAACGAGAAAATACGAGTTTTAAAAGAAAATTATTTTAAGATAAAGTTTTACGCCAGCATGATAAATAATTATACGCTATAGTATTAATTATTTTATAGGCATAGAAAATGTATAATACCCTAATTTATAAAATTTTAAGATATACTTGAGTCTAACATTGTGAAAAAGAATGACATTTTATTAAATGATCGACTTAAAGTTCTAATAGTGAAATTTTTAATTATGTTTGGTAATTGCAATAAGTAATGTATTTATACTAGGGGCTGAAGCTAAAAATCCACATTGAATTAACCACAAGATCTACTTAAATAAAATTAAAATTAACTAAGACTAAAGGACCCTTGATGCAACATATTCCGAATGTTTCTAGTTAACCTTTATGAAAATTTCTACTTAAATTCTTATTGATTATTACTTTTCTCGCTATATTAAAATATATTTACTAAAAATAATGAAAATTAAGGAATCATTTATTTAGATAAACGATATTTTATTCTGTTAATTGTTGATTTCTTCAATTTTGAAACAGTTGATTTAATATCCAAATGATCGAACATTTCATATTTTAATGTATGAATCGACTCAACGTATATTGAAATATATATAAAACTAATAAATTAATAAGTTAATAATAGTACATCTTGTAAATGAATATAGTTTAAATGTATAAGTAGTTTTAAAACTATTTTTGAGTCACACGGTTTACGGTTTACAACACGCAAGCTACATGATCGCAATCCAATAGTCACGTTATTTTAGGATACGGTGCTATACTTAAACGGTTTTATATGATTTTCAGTGTCGCATTTTAATTTATTTTAACATTTAGACAATTCATGTCTATAGAGGTGAAATAATCGACATAATAATTCAATTACATGATTTTCATGAGAAATAAACACTAAATTAGGGTAAAACAATCTCAGGATATCGTGGGACCCTTTATCATACAATATTCGATTTAAAACAATGATAAAAAATATTCAATACACAAACAAATTTATCCTTTGTAAATTGAATTATTAAAACATTCAGTGGGTTTTTGGTGCCTTTGGGCATTTTCCCCATGAGCCAATAAAGAAATGTAGTTCTTCTCTTCTGCTGTAAATTTGTTTAATTTATTCATACAAATACTATATTTTCCTTAAAACAAAAATCAAATTACATGCGAAACTATCGGAACAATTTCACATTGAGCAGATGTCGAACATACACTCTTGGCAAGAAAAAAATTAGTAGTTTGTACAGCCAAACGAATAGCATCGCGGGAAAAAGGCTCCAATAATCCGGAGGTCGGGAAAAAAGAGCCGCACCCGAAAAGAAAAAGCTCAGGAGAAAAATATATGCGATTGCTCGATGAACGACGTAGCGTAATTCTATCAGCGTGTCGACTTTAGCACCAGATAAAACGATTCAATTACGAGTTGCCTTATATTGGCTTGGGCATTGAAAATCATTTCGGTGAACGTCCGAAATTTCGATTGCGAATTGCGTTAGAATTTCCACGCGACAAATTATACCAAGCGCGCGCGAGCGTCTCGCAAAGCAAATAATTCGCGCCCGAGCGAATATTTATATTTCCAATATTGGTGTAGTGTTGCGGCCGCGGGCACTGAATTTAAGGTACACTCTCGTTGTGCGTGGAGTCAAACTTTTTATTTTTCATTTGCTTTTGGTATTATCCTTGTTTTATTCAATCGTGTATTTTATGAATTGGAATGAATTACTCGTTTTGATTCACTGCGTTTTTTATTATGCATATATGTACATGCTAATGGTTCTGTAATTTAAATATTGTAAGACCACGATGTAGATTAAATGGTTTTTATGAGAAAGTTCTTAACTTGTGATAAATATTAAACTCGTTACCGATATGTATTTTTTTAATATAAGAATTTCACACAGTCTAAATACTTTTTACAGTTTTATTGTAAAATCCAAAGTATACGCACCAATTTTATTATATACATCTATATTTGTATAGAGAGATATACAATTTAATGATTTATAAAATTAGTATAATAATATATTAAATTTTTTTCATAATTAAATACAAAGTAATTGCTGCGAGCTGTTTTGTATTTTTACTAAACGATTATGCAGCGCTTTCGATCTAATTCGAGAGGTGTAAAAATTCGCAAATTCGCTGCCCTATTAAATTATTCTAAAAATTATTTATTACATAACAAATATAATAAATAAGTTTCATGTAATATAAAAAATCAGTGGAACAGTATATCTGTAAAGTTAATTTTATGCCAAAGGATTAAAATTAATGTAATGTAAATTAAATGTAATAATAATTATTATTTAATTTTCTTCGCCTATGTTATCGTACTTAAAGAAGCAATGTTGTTTCGATTTTGCTAAACAACAAATAGACTTTATTAATTTTTTAATTAGATGAAGTTTCGATTAAAATCCTCTATCAACTTAAAAATATACTTTTTGAGAGTGAAACATTTTTTTATTAATTATAACAATAATTGTTTTACATATGTCTATTTAATTCTTATTACTTACTGTCTCGTCAAATATTGACATTTTAATAAAATTATTATGAATTTTACAGTATCATTAATGATGTCGCACTATATCAAAAACAAGATTTAACAGTTGTTGTTTTTGTAAATTGCTTATAAAAATTTATATTATAGCTGAAAACTATTGTAACATATACCTTTCTTCTATCCACAATACCATAAACAATTTATTATAAAATCACTTTCTTGTAGGAAAGAAATTAATGTCATGTACATAACCATAAGATGTAAGATTAATTATAGTACTGGTAAAAAGTAAAGTTTAATTAGGAAATTTAAAGTGTAATACTAACACACATTCATTAGATACTCTAGTTACATTTACGAATCCAACTTCACTGATTTCCGAAATTAGTTTTTAGTCAAGTTCCGGTTCTTGCTTAGCTACCGATAAGTCGCAAAGCGCAAACAGACGCGAACAAAAAGCCGGATGTCGCAGTTAGAAAGCTAAGTACGTAGGAAACCGGCATTTGGCCATTCGCTCTATTCCAGCAAATTAACTGCATGTATATATGTATATATTGAAGAGATAAATACGCTACCGAACTACAGAACTTAACTTTTGCAAGTTGTATTTGCATTTATACAATAAGAATATATTTAAACATTGTTTCAGGTGAATAGACATTTCTTAGAGCAAATTTCTAGTCTTCAAGTGTAAATAAATACTTATTTTTGCAGTAAAAAAGTTTAATGTGCAGGGATAGGAAACATTTCTACTAAATTAATAAAATTATTAGAAAAAAAAATTATATGTTTAGGCATATAAAAACACTCATCATAATATTTATTCAGAAGTTTTTAAAACAACAAATTTTTTTATGTGCCTTCGAGGTCAATTGAATGTGGCAAATTGAATCTAGAATCCATTGCAGAAAAACAAATGTATGAAACAGTGACCTCTTTTATTTCTATTTTCCCTTTTTTTAAAATAAATATTTAAAATATTTTTCGAAAGTTGACTTTTACATAGAAGTAAAAAAATAAACTCCAAACTACACAATGGAATTTTTTTTATAAATATTTGGGTAAATAAAAGTTATATATTAAATATCAAGTAATTTTGTTTACCAGCACTTCATCCACATCATTCATTTTCTTCAATTTTGTAATTAGAATGACAAAATCATTAATGAATTCATAAAATTCATAATTATAATAAATAAGCAATAATATTTTCGCAATATTTATTAACACTTACCTATTTTTTCTTCGTTTACACATATTTTAATATAAATATAAAAATATCTTGTGGTTCTAAATACAAAATATATTACATAATTTTAAATACAGAAGTAAAAGATATATATAGTAGCATAGTAGTCGAAATATAGCAAAAAATTAAAGAGGAAATCGATGCCTTTCGTCTGGTTTAAAATGGCGAATAAAAATTAAGCTCTAAAAATTCATCTAAATAACCCGTATATTATTTTAACAATACATTATACTTGAGTTGTATTCATAGTTGATCAGTATAAAGCGCCGTAGGCTATCGTTAAATATGCTAAAAGGTTGTGTGCGTATATGCATTACGTAAGTTTCTTAATTATGTTGAACTATTCATGTTCAATTTTAAAAATCATTATGCTAATGGGGAAAAAAGTAAGGAAGATATATGTAGTGCGTTAAAAGGGAAATAATTGAGTAATGCAAATATCAGAAGAGTAGAAATAGTTTTTGAATCGAATAAAAATTACCTACGCAGAAATAAATTTTTTATATATTTTTGAATATTTATATTACAAAAATAATTTGTATAGAAATTTAACAAAATATTAAAATTATTATGTTACTTGTGGATGTTTTAAAGATTTATTGATATTGCACAGAACTTCTATTTTTGTGGAACTTTTATTTTTTAATCTTGTTTTTCAGTATATAGAGATGCATCAAAGATATTATCGACCTACAAAAGTTGATAATAATATTGGTATATATTTTAATATTCTTAATTATAATTATTATTTAGTTATTACCTATCTTTATATAGTACAAAATAAATCAAAATATTTTGAAATACAATAGCTATAGATATATAGATTGTTAATACATTATTTTAATTCGAATATGTGTAATTGTGAATAAAAGCTTATTGTTATAAATACATTTTGTAGTCGCTTATGTAAATCTTTCATTAAAGTAACTATTTGTAGATGCAATTTATTGAAGCAATTCTCTTTTACCTATATACGATATTGAAAATCTTTCTTCTGCATTAATTAATACAAATTCTTCAAGTAATAAGTTAAGGCAACAATTTCCAGTAGGATTACATTGTAATGTATTTACAAATAACTGTGTAGCATTAATTGGTACAAAAAACCGAAAATATTAATGTCAATAGTGATCGAAATTTTCGATTTTCAATGCTTTTTGAATAAAAATAGGTATGTTATACGTTGTATAATTGTTGATTTATACCAACAGGATGATTTCAATTTACGAATAGTATTTATAAAATATAAGAACAAATTGTCGATAATTTCATACATGTACTGCAAAGTACAATAAAAATAGATTTTTTAAATTAGTCAATTATTATTAATGGAATGAAAAGTTTAAAGATTCATTCTTCCATTTTTAATAACTTTTACTTTAACAATTCTTAATTAATTAATGGTAATTGGAATTATAGTAAGTTATTTTTCCGGAAAATTTATACATTTATTTATTTATAGATGTTGCTTTTACATTAATTTGGGCTAAAACAATCAAATTTAAATCAATACTGACGTTAGATAAACAACTAAAAAATTGTCTAATGAGATTTTCATGTACATCAATTATTTATTTAAGAGTGCAGTGAACGCCACTAGTAATGGATCTAAAATATTTGTCACACTTGGTTTTATATTAAAAATTAGTAACGTAAAGGAATGTAAGTGAAGAGAATATGCTACTTAGCTATATTTCCTTGAATTGTAGATAGATGTCAGTAGAGTAAGATTTGAGTATTTATTATGAACAGTGCACAATGTTGCCAAAATATTATAATATTCCACCGTAGTTTTCAATTGCTTTCACGACATATTTAGAGTCATTTGCTCGAAATCTAAAATTTTTTGTAACATTTAAGTTAATTTATGACAATGTTTACTTAATTATATTAAAACTATGTATATCTTGAATCACTTATTTTGGAACGTAAGAACCAATATTCTTTTATTATGTATTCATTCCATTTTCTTGCGCTTTAGGAGCAAAACGTCACAAAATGAGTTAGGTAATGCACCACTGATATTTAGAGCCTCAAAATCTAGAAAATAATTTTACAATAAATATAACGCGAGAAACTATTTCATTAGGTAGAAATCTACATGTTTATTTACATGTCAAATTTAACACTTGTGTGACTCACCTGTTTAAATATTACTGTATATAAATATATAGAAAGACAGTAAAAGAGAAAAGAAACTATTTTTGATTATGCTGATTATTATTCTTTTATTTTGAAGCTAAAAATGGTTGAAGAAAGTTTCGATGACTTTTGTTCTGTGTGCTACATAAATTTCTACTATAAAAAACAACCAAAATTCAATTGGGGTGCTATGTAACAAATGTGATCAATGGGATGCATAAATATTGTTGTGAAAGTGAAATTTGTCCTTTTTGTAAAGCACAAATTTTGATGATGTTGTTTTATTTTCTCTAGTTGTAATATTTGTTTTATTGTAGAAAAAAATGTTAAATTACGAGTAATTTAATTTCTTAATTAAAATTTGATGTTTTTGTAATTATGTAGCATATTACCTCCCCCCTCCTCCTTTTAGGAAATACGATACTTTCAAGACTTTAAATTAAATTGTTGTTAATAATTAAATAAATATTTAGACATCAAGGTATTCTCTAGTTACTTCACTCAATAAAATGTTTTATGTACTTATTACATCAATTTTTTCCTTAGATGTAGCATATTGCCTTATTTTACTCTAGAAATAGGCAAATTAGTCACAGGTCCGAAATAGTAGAAGAAACAACTAAAGCTATGTAAAAAAGAAATAAATGTAATAGGAAATCTTCAAAGGCTCCAGTTAAAATACTTTTCACGAGTGATATTTTGTCAATGAAGTTAGCCGGTTAAATACCTTTTAAATCAATTAAAGAGAACTCGCAGCGAAAGACCAAAGTTATACTTCGTTCAATCGTACATTCGATGAGATAATTTCTCGCAAAATTACGTTACGTACGCGTCTGTCGAACGAGATAGAGGATGTTTGATGTCGTAGGCGCGACGTGGGAGCGACACATAATTTAGACTTGACTCTCGTTGGGTAGCCATAAACATCGATGAAGCATCAGACCTCGCGCGCTATAACTTTATCAGGGCCGCCGTTACCGCTCGTCCTAAAACATCACCGGTGATTATCACTTTTCCGGATTGATGCAAAATTTTAGTCAATTAATATTTGTTATCGATTATTGCTTCTACTCTTTTACTTTTCACCGATGGGAGTAAAGTTCTTAAATGTTATTTAAATACCACATCTGATAATCAATATAATTAATATTGATATTTTTTGGTAAGTACGAGAAATTAATAGAAAATGTTTTAATAAAAGTTTATACATTATTAACGAAGTGAGATTCGTATTTAAAATTTAGTACTATTATTCATTAATTAATTTTTATCTTACATTTAACAGTATATAAATAGCAGTCACATTTAGATTATTTAATGACTAGAAATTAATTCTGAAACTGGAATGAGAATCATTTGTGTAACTGTGACTTATATATATACATATATATTAAGAATATTTTGTTAAACAAATTCATTTAAATGAACTTAATTTTTTCACTTGAAACAACCCAAGGAAAAGATAGATGATGCAAATTTAACTATCTGATTCAGAGTTAAGCCCTCGCTTTTTAAAAAGATAAACCGTGTCACCTTAGTAGGGAAAGATTTGATTCGCTAAAAAGAGTCATTCGTTTAAGTTTTAAATAAATGAAGCGAGGATAATAATATTAATTTTATGCAGTATTAAATACACTCTTATAATATATTTATGTGCGTGTGCGTGTGTGCGTCAATCAGATAATTAAACGGCAACGAAAGCGCCTCGATGGAGAACTCGAATTTCCTTGAACAGAAATACACAAGGACGCAATTAAAAGTGCAGATACACGGAGTATAATTAAAATTTTTCACGCACTCTTAAGCATATTACAAGTCAAAAATGTGCAATATTCTGGCGATAGCTCATCCAAATTCCGTTGACATAATAGAACGCGATTCGTGCCTCTACTTCTATATATTCAGAATTAATTAAACGTCACGGCATCATAACTTCACAGGGAAAACTTTTCTCTAGCAATTTCCTCTTTCCCAATTTCGGGTACCGGAGACTCCTTTTACGTGTACCGAAGTTTTATACGCGGCGTAAAAATTTTTACCGAAGACAGACACGAGGAAACGAAGCTTTCCCCCTTCGTCTTTTTTTATTCTCTCCGACCGAATGTTCATGGCAGAGCTTTGTCTATTTAAATGTCTGCGCGCGACTCGGGAGGAAACCTATTTTAGGGAAGTCCTTAGCATTCGCCTCGTGAGCGAATGGAAAGACTGATAGCGGAAGAGACGCAGGCGGGAATAAAAAAAGGGGGCGACGAAGAGGAAAGAAAGTTCCTCGATCCAATTCGAAACTATGAATCTTCCGGATGATGGGTTTTCCGCGTGCAATGTTTAACCCAAGTCATTATAATACGATGGAAACTTTGGTTCAGGAGGGGGGGAGGGGACGCTGAAGGAACTATTAGAAAGTTTTGTTAATTTACGGAAAGGTGTCGTGGCTCGTACAATCGAACCTCCAGGATAAAGTTTAACAAAGAAATTCGCGCTACGTAAGCCTCGTAATTATTGGATTGTCGTTGACTTTTTTCGGTGGAAGGTCGATTTGTATATATACAGAGAATTATCATGCTTACAAATGGTCTGATTTTCAATGGAATTATCAATCGATTGCTACTGCCGGAATTAATTTCAGACCGCTTCGAGAGTTTTCATTGAAACTTAATTTTTAATGGATAGGTGTTGGATAACCAAAATTTCTTATTAAAAAGTCATTAAGACCACTCGTTGAATTATAATTAACGTTCAATAATTATACTAATTAGGCAGTTTAATTTTAGTTGCATTTCAATTTGCCTGTTACTTTATAAATTGTTAATTTCAGATTATTACGTGATTCGTTGTAACATTAAATTAATATTTCGTTCTTCATTATAATGTTAGTTAACGTACTCCAAATTAAAGTATTCCATTTGAAAGAAATTCATACATTTTAAATATTAAAATGTACGTATTAAATACATTTTCCTACTATCGTGCGCAAAGTTCGAGTTTGCGCACTCATTTGCGTGCGCAAAGTTCCACTTTCCCACACGCTATAATTTCTATAATTGAGCGTGCGGGAAAGTAGTTGAGCGTGCGGGAAAGTAGTTAAGCGTGCGGAAAAGTGGTTGAACACGTAGGAAAGTATAAGAAGTTGGGCGCAATACAATATGTATGAATATGGGCACGTAACTCGAACGCCGATTTGTTTACGTCTTGTTACTTAGCAACATCTTATATTTATAAAAAAGTTAAAAGTTTCAATCTTAATTTTGACGTCTCACTTGCGGCTCTATATATACGTATTTATATGTTCTGAATAAGGATGACATCAGTAAGTGGGGTCGACAGTGATAGTGACGATGTGTTCGATAATGTGCCACCGGAATAGCTTGAAGCAGCAAAAGAAATAGCTTTGAATACGTTGCTAAATATTTCTGAACAAAAATATACAAAAGTTTACAATGAGTTCAAAAAGTGGCGTAGTACAAGAAATACGAAATCATTTGCAGAGTCCGTTTTATTAGTGTATTTAAACGAAATATCAACAAAATTTAAATTTAAATGTTAAATTAACGGTTTTTCATTTTTTTAAGCGGGGGGGCTCCGCCCCCCCGAACCCCCCCGCCCCCCAACTTTCCCTCCGCCCACGCGGTTCTACTCAAATGTGTCGAACTTTGCGCACTCAGTAGGAAAAATAGTATACGATACTCGTGCGCTCGTAGGTTATCTCGCACTCGCTTCGCTCGTGCGGGAACAACCTACTTTGCGCACTCGTATCGTAATGTACTATTGTTAGGTTTCTACTAAACTGTAATTTTAAAAAATAGAATTTCACCAAAATTTTTAGGAATAATGCTTTTATAAATGTATTTTCACGGAGTGAAGAATTCATTAGATATTAAGAAATTTATTAATAGTTAACTAATCTAGGTGTTATATTTGTTAAGTATCGATAAACATTGTAACATCAAATGAATTATTTTCTAAGTGCACTAATGTTAACAGTCATTATTTCACACAGAAATTTTTATTTTTGTATTCAATCTATTCAAATGAAATTACGCTAATTTAGTTTTTCTTTAAAAACAATAACGTATTAAAATGTAACTTCTGTGATAGCATTTATCGGCGGTTCAGCTAAAAATAGGTCTCTCTTAATAAAGATTGTTAGGTTTCTACTAAACTGTAATTTTAAAAAATAGAATTTTACCAAAATTTTTAGGAATAATGCTTTTATAAATGTATTTTCACGTAGTGAAGAATTCATTAGATATTAAGAAATTTATTAATAGTTAACTAATCTAGGTGTTATATTTGCTAAGTGTCGATAAATATTGTAACATCAAATGAATTATTTTCTAAGTGCACTAATGTTAACAGTCATTATTTCACACAGAAATCTTTATTTTGTATTCAATCTATTCAAATGAAATTACGCTAATTTAGTTTTTCTTTAAAAACAATAACGTATTAAAATGTAACTTCTGTGATAGCATTTATCGGCGGTTCAGCTAAAAATAGGTCTCTCTTAATAAAGATTATTTTAATATATGTATAATTTTATTTTAATTTACGTATAATTAAATTATATTATTTATTTGCGTAAATCCAAGCGTAATACAGTACGTTGCCTAAATATTAATTATTATTATTTACTTAGTACATATACATCGTTTGACTCGTTCATGCAGCTTTTAATATCGCACCTTCCTCCATTGTAACGATGCGATAGCCGTGGTAAGATGCCATTTGGCTAAGATACTTCGTTATGTCCCGAATATTGCTTCTACGGCACAAATTTGAAGAAAGACTTTATATTACATGAACACTTTGCTTTACTGTTATGTGTAGAGGATACTAATGTAGCACGATGATCGCTAGTTAGGCACTACCTAAATTAACCGAGAGTGAAGAAGAGTAATTAATAAGAGGATACAACGTATATAGATATACGCATTTATTTAGTAATTGCAGCGGCTAGGGGAGATCTGAATACATTTATACGAGTTATAAACGCTATGAGCGCAGCGTTATAGCGTACGTAACTAGTAACGCGCTGCTTTTCCTAAGACTATAAAGTTTGCGGTTTATACATTTTTTAAAGTTATTTTTCAACTGATCCCTACATTATTTTCTATGTAAAACTTTAAAAAAATACAATTCAAAATAATATTTTTAAATGAATGTTATTGCAATTTTACTTTTACTTTAAATGATCAATATTCCCTTAGTCAAAGAAAAATTATACCAACGATCTCATTAATTACATTTTACTTATATCTAAATTTAAAAGTTTGTAAAATATGGAATATTTTATCTCGAATTAACTTTTACTTATTTTAAAATACATATATTCGATATTGTAAATTTAAAAAAGAATTGTTAATAAAAAAATTATTCTAATTGAATATTGCGCTGCAACATATGTTATCGGATTAAACAATGATTAAATAATTAATGATAATTTTGATAAAGATAAAAGGGATACCAAGAGAATACAAGAATAAAAAATCTTTTACTCAACATTTAATCGACTCTACCTCGTAATATGTGTATTTATCTTTAATTAGCGTAAGAGGACATGTTGCTGCGTTATTCAACACACCACAGCCTACTTAATTTAAGGCACACCTTCTCGTTGGTCATGCATATACATTAAAGTCACCGCATCTATTAATCCTTAATCGCGATGTCGTATTATCGACTAAAGCTCCTTTTTAGGAATTTAAAAACTCCCTTAATCGACAATGCTTACAATTATCAAAATATAATGAAAGGGATATTATCAAATATTTACGAAATATTCAACGAACATCGATCAGAGTCAAAGGTTTTTTTACCCTTAACTTATGCAAACACTTGATATATGTATATTGTACATAATAAGAACAAGAAATTTTATTATATAATATTCATAATAATTCGTGCTATAAAGTAATAATAAATTTGAAAGTAGATCATTTTCCAATACACACTGTAAGTTTTTGATTCTTAATACCATTTTATATTCTGGTTACAAAATTCTATATATATATTTCACATATTCTACAATAAAATATAAAAAATTGAATTACATATAAATAAATTGTCAATACGATTTACGTATACGTCATGATGAGGATAGAAAATATCTACCGCAACTTAATATATAATTTGTTGGTTATACATTTTTTTTGTATAAGAGTTTATTTAATTATACTGTAAATAGTACTTATATAAGTAATTAGCACTGAAAATTATAATGTGTATAAATTAAAAAGGTTATTTATTATATCGAATTTAGTGGCAATTTTTACTAGGTTTATTAAACAAATTTTAAGTGTTTAAGAAATTATTAATGATTATAGAGAAAATCATTTAAAAATTACTATGCCGCACACTATAATTATAAAAATTTGTTCATTATTTAATTATATAAATGCTACAATAAAAAGTTTTTCGTCCATTTCAATTATATATTAATATTATACGTCCGTGTTAAATTTAAGATAAGGTCTCTAAACATTTCAGAGACAAGAGTCAATTGGACTAAAGTTACGGAAGCCGGACTTCTCATTTAGGTACCAGAAGACAGCCTGCTAAGTTTCATTAAAATCTGTTGCCCAAAGTTCAGATACTGGTCTTGTTAAGTTATGAATTTCTAATGTATAAATTTAAAATGATTATAATCCATTAAAATTAAAGAGTATTATTAAAATTGTTCCTGACTCGTGCATTTTAAAATAATTAAACTGTTTATAAAATAAATATATACATATAGGTATAATTAAAAGTATTAGGTAAATAAAATAAGATCGTAAACGTTTTCGGTTTTCCGAAAGTTTTGAGAAGCACCGTGAAAAATATCTTACTGCAATCCTCATTTTACGTTCCTTATCGATAATTCAGTTGGAGGCAGTAAAAACAGAAGCAAGCTCGATTTCCGTCGTAATATCGTTTCGCTATACCCCCCGCAAAATTGGCCCTTTAACGGGCACGATTGTCGGAGCGTATACGGTACGGCACAATTAGAGAGCACCTTAACCGGATAGCGCTACCGTACGTCTAGGCTACGCACATCGGCTCGCCGCTAATTTGCATATAACTTATTCGAAGCCACTTCCCCTCCCCTCCCACCCATTTCCTCCAACTTCGTAGCTGTTATTAATTAAACTTTCCTGGCGTATACACGGCTACGACGCCTTGCGGTGTTCTCGCAAGTTTGACGTTTGTTGCCCAACAAAAGACAGATTTAACGACGCAAAAAGTAAGTTGTTGCGGGCGAGCAGGTGCGAGCTAGGCCATTGAGAAAATTGCGAGGTATTAATCTGAATAGTGACTTTTTTATTTTACTTCCGGTACTTTCTCGCGCAAATGAGGTGTATTCTACGACTTCAGATAATTTTATTCCCCTTTGTGTTAAGGGATCCTGGCCTACCTGATAAACTTTGTGACGTACGTTTGCGTAATTTGAATAGTAAACTCAAATTAATTAAACGGGTTACGGGTGAAATGTATCAAATCGCTCTTCTCTCTGAACTAGTTATTAACTAATTGAAAGATTTCTTACCTCCCAACACCTTAAAAGAACACCAGAGTTACTACTTTTTCCTGCTTATATAAATTATAACGTATTTTATCGTTAAATAAGTGTTTTAAGTATTCTTAAGTTCTACTTCTTAAACAAATAAACAAGGGTAATCTACTGCTGTTATTTTATCTACAACTTAAATATAATAATTTAATTATCAAATATCGATAGGAAATACTTGACGTTCTTAAAAATTAAAATATATAATCATCAATTAAAGAATCAAAAAACTGAAATGCTTGGATAGTGTAAAGCGGGAAACACATCAGTTGGTAAGGTAATGCGGCACACAAAACGCGCAATGTTATTTAGGATAAGATGAAGTAGGGTTCAAAACTATACGATTTATCTAGGAGTCTGAATTTTAAAGGAATAAAGAGTAACGTGTGTTTTTAAATAATAAACTTCATAAATATACATTTTCTGATAAACATTTTTTTTTATTTTAAAACAACTACAGATTATTAATTATTTCTTTTCATTTGTTATTTAACAATGTTTACGCATCAGGATTTCTCCACGTACGACAATTTTAATTTTAATTTTTTTCCATATTGTGTATTCCATAAGCTTTAATAAACTAAGATAAACGTACTATGCAGTTTCCATTTAATGTAACGTTCCGTAAGTTTATGTTTAACTTCGAATTTTTTAAACAAACTGATCACTAATTTATTTGTCGCATTCAATAATTTAAGAATATCTAAGTACTATTGGAAAACGAGAAATATAGTTACCCACAATATTTTGAGCTTACTCTGCGAATCTGTTGTATGTCAGTCTCGGTGAAAAAAATCTTTAACGTTCAAGACATATTTCAATCGCACATTGTAGTGAATCTTTAAAAAGTAAACAACAATGAAAAAACTCGTGACCTAATAATAAATCGGCACAGAATTCTAAAAGGCGAAATTGAAAACGCGACGCAGTGGGAGTCGAAGTCGGCGGTGGCGGCGGCGGCGGCATGCGTGGGTAATTCGAATCGCATTCCCTCGAGCTTGTCGAGCGCACGGAAAAACGCTTTGCGATTCTCCGTTGGAAAATGAAAGAGGAAGTAGAATGCGCGGGAGAAAAGCCCTCCAATTATCGAGGTGAATATCCCGTAACGGGGTGAGAGGGATGAAGAAAATTGCAGCGTGGACTCTTTCATAATGACTCCACGGAATTTTATCGAGTGTAAAGGACGACGATTTTTTTCTTCAGGATTCTTTCGAGAAAAAAGGGTTTTTTCAGAATTTATCGCAATGTCTTTTTGAAGATAGCTCTTTCGTTGCGTTATATCGCGCGATTACGAGTATTTTAAAATGATGAATATATATTAAAGTCAGGTTCACTGTCTTACATACAAAATTAAATAAAATAATTATTCGTTTTTCTGATACTATATATAAATAGTTTTTGATATTTCAATTTCATTCTGTAATTTTATTTTTAAAATCCAAAAATGATGATATAGGTATATTTAATTTGCTTAAAACTAAGCGCATAATATTATCTTGAAACGTTGATGAAGAAAAATGCAAAATTTAACAAGTATAAAGTAACCATCATGTATGAATTGTCTCTTTATAGAGCAAGCGGGATTACAATTTATAGGAGATGACAGCGATGAAGAGGGAATAGGTTAGTACACGTCTTCCACGGGCGCTTTCCATGTTACTACGATCACATAACGTCTTAACATCGTATACTACCGCCTAAATTTTTAATTTATAAATTGTCGATTTTTTCAATTTCAATGTTATAAATAATTTATTATTAAAGATAAGGATTTGTCTCATATAGAAATGTACATTATCGATAATGTAGCTCAACACCTTACTAATTACATACAATTGATAAAAACAATTGCATGTGATTTCCAGTTATTGAACATTTATGAAACAGTCTGTGGTAGTCATACATATTTACAAATACGATGCAACTTGCCTCGGCGAAAGAAACAAAGAACTGTAAATACACCCGTCTACGTTAAAATTTCAGCCTCGTTCAAACATTAATCGTCCTTTACTCGAACTATAACGAAAGGTCAACCCCGTCCGTCATCTCATCCGAAAAACGAACTCCAGTGTTATCAAAATTACAAAGGCTCGAGTCTAAAATATTCTAGCCGCCACAGAGAGCTCGGTGCGCATCTCATAATCTAGTCCGAAAAACGGCGAACAAAAGGATAATAAAAAATAACAAAATAGAAAGAGGAAAGCAACCCATAAACGAGTGAAATTCTGCCCCTCCCTCCCACCTCGTCGCCCCCGCTCCACCGACCTCGGTCCGCCCCACCCATCCTTGGCTCTCGAGTTCAAAAATAAACACTCGCCGAACGCGCTTAAAACTAAATAACCACGCCGAGCGCTCGTAAAACTTCGACCTCCATTACGAGGTGCAATAAAGGCCGAACTGCATAATGAATAGCGAACTCGTCGCGGGAGATAATAGCCGAAAAGTGTGCCCTTACTCCGAGCGGATAGCGTAATTGCATAAATATTTCAGCAAAGAAACCCTTTTCCTCTCGGAAAACGAAGTCGGGCTAATGATAATCGCGCAGTGTCGCAAGGTGTATGCGCCAAATTTCACGGATAGACACAAAGCCAACACGTTCCTCTGTACATATAATTATCGTCATTTATTATTAATAGCTGCGTATATAATTATTAATAGTTTGTAAATACGTCGCGTAATTGCGAACGCTGTATAATTAATACCACCGGATTTGAGGAGGGTGCACGGTTTTGTATGTGATCGCACCACCGACCAAAGAGACGCTAAAGGTGCACGTGATTTCGTTTCGAATTACGGGTTTCTTGAATGTAATTGCACAATGCGTACGGGAAATACCCCAATCCTCCGATAATTGATATGGAATACTCTATTTTCGGGGAATTTTTGAGTACCTGATCGTTGCTAATGGTGGCTCTCATACATAATTTAATGATATTTCAGACGAGCGTAATGGAAATCCTTGTATGTTTTAAGTATTTAATACTTATTTTTATATACTTACTTGCAACAAAAAACGAGATGATTCAGGTTCTTTTACAAGTTTCAGGTGAAATTATTTATTAATTTTTATTTAGAGCCTACGTAAACTTCATTTTTATCTATACTACCAATCTGCATTTAAAGTTGCATTAAAGGTAAAAGTTTCCCAAAGGCATGACACTGTTATAAGTGCGAAATTCAATTACTCTAGCTTATCAAAGAAACCAAGTAAAATTCTACTTACATAAATACCTACATCGTTTCATATTTCATTTTAATTGGTTTAATACAAAATCTTCAACGCAGTATTCACAAAAGAATTAATATTAAACATTTATGCTCAAGAGTATTTTCCAATTATTGAAGAACGGAGGTTTTAATGCTATTTAAAGCAAACGTGTTAAAGAAAATAATTGCAAGATGCTAGAATTATGCTCGGTATTGAAAAGAAAGATTTATCGTAAAGTAGAGAAGAAGCGTAATTATGAATCCAAAGAGGGAAGAAAATTAAAATACTTGTGATATATTTAAGAGATCGCAGTTGCATTTCAGAGCAAGTGCATGATTGTAACAATGTCATTGAAAAGCCAACGAGCATATTAAATATTGAATTATTATTTATTTTAAAATGCGAATGTTATTCTCAGTGATCAAAGCGGAAATTGGTACATTTTAATTAAACCGCTTTGAATTTTCTTTTATACTTATTTTAAATGGTTTGATCAAATTATAAAAAAAAGTAAGCGGACTTTGACTATTCAAGCACGATACTCAGTGGCCTATATAAAACGTATAAAAAGTAAGATAATATCCAATTAACACAAGTATATTTTATTTTCAAAATAACCTAAAATAAAGTACGCGAAAATTGTGATTCACGCTTATTTGCATGGTTGCAACAACTGTGCTAGCATTATCTTTTAATACAGTGTGTGCAATGTGTAATAGCTCGGTTTATTTCTCCATTGTGTCGACCATAATAAATAAAACAAAGATATTGTTTTAAAAATACTCATTGTAAGCGCGGATACTTTTTTACGGGTGAAAGTTCATAAGAATACTAGATAAACAAACGCTCGTTCTAAAACGTCCAATATAACGATATTTACGCTCCTCGCGTATTTCTGTGTTTCGGGCAGAGAAAATGAGTCAGATAAACATGTCGACCCTCCAGTAAAAACAGAAGAAGGGTAGAAAATAGGAAAACCAAGGATCGGAATAAAAACCTTTTAATCAGCTTATTTGGCTTATCTTTTTCAAACTTTATATCCTCACTGACGCAGACTATCCCGATCCCCACTCTATCTTTTCTATTCATTCTAGCTTACCTATTTTTCTCTGTCTGATAGCTAACGGTTGTGCGAAACGTGAGAAAGTCGCTCCATGCGCTTTCCTTTTTACACTCGGCGCGTATGGAGACGACGCAAAAAAGGGGGAAAGTGAAAGTAGAATTCGCAAATAGTTGAAAAATCTGCGCTTTCCATTAATTTTTTATACGGTGATTTTATCCTTCCAAACTGCTATTTTTCTTTGCCGTTGATTATTATAAAATTGGAATAAAAAAAGGTGAAGTATTTCAAGGGGTTCACTAGATCAATAACGAAATCTTAATTTAAGTATTTAAATGGAATAATGTTGGATCAATTGTAACTCAACAATTCGTTTAACGCGTTAAAACAACTTTTTTATTTACAAAAAGTTGAAAATTTCAAATCCCCCCTTCACCTCCACGTTACCCTCTCTGTACTTATGTGCTTTACGAAGTTTCAAGCTCCTATACGAACAATCTTTAATCAGATCAATAAGAAAATATAGCTTGTAAATGTAAAAAATTGTAAGTATAAGCTAATAAACAAAAATAACATTAAGCAAACAAAATAACAGTTGGTAAATAGATCACTTATCTTATTTTTAAAAAATTTTAAGATGGCATACACGTGTATTTTTTTACCTTATTAAAATTTAATTTCTCTTCTTGCATTAAAATATTATTTAGCTGCAAAAAAAGTAACTTCACAATATCGAGTTACCAGTAAGTGGGTTACAATAGATTATCCAAACACTTTTATGTACCATTCACGAAAAAAGAGGTTGGTTAAGCTAAGCAACAGAGTTAGACGAGTAGTTCGAATTGTTTGACTAATTCGAATTGTCGAGTAGCTCAAGCGGAACGAGTAATTCGATTTATATGAGTAGTTCAAACTGAGCAAATAACTCAGTAAAGCGAGTTATGATAACTCGAGTACTTAAATCGAGACGAGTTTTTCAAGTACTCGCACGTAACTAGTTATTTAAGTAATATAAGTAGTAAATGTTACTAATTAATTGGTTAGTGTAAAGAAATAATCAATAGTTGTTCTAAACAAAATAAAGTAGTTGATGTAACCATTTGATTCACCTTACGGTAATTATTTTTTTGTCAATGACTAAATAAATAATTTAATTACCTAAATCATTATTAACTTACTACCAATCAGGTTGGTTCACCCAACTATTGTAACAAGTCTTCTCATAAGAGATGGTGACGTAGTTATATTTAAGAAGGCCTAGCGAATAAATTCGTACTAATTCGTTAATCCTATTTATCGATATAACTTGTGTGTGAGTGGTAAGAGTGGGGAGATAGTTAATCTTTCCTCAGGTGTAAAGTCCGAAGCAGGCTTTCGCTCTCTCTCTCCAAAGCCGTCATCAAAGACGGACGATCGCCTCACCAAGAGATTTGGCCTGCCAAAAACTATATCGAAATCACCGACGCTCACCTACTACCGGGATAACGCGATTTGCGTAGCTGATCAGCGCCTTCTCGTCGATCTCTTTTCTTGGATAAGTACATCTCCGACAGGATTAAGTCAGTTCTGAAATTTACTATCGTATTTAAATTAATTACGGTCATACTTAAATATATTGTAACCGCAAAACAGCGCTGGTTAAATTCGATAATAATGTTAAATAATTGTAAGAACAAAGTTTAACTGTTAATAGTATTTATATAGTATACGAATAAAAAGTGTCTCCTATACCGAAATCTTGTATAACGACCTTAATTTATATATCATACCTATATTACCTACAATTTTAATCATCTATTAATTAATATAAATAGAAATTAGTTTCACTATCCACGGTTAGTTGTGTTCTTTTAGAAATTTTAGTGTTTAGAGTACGCAACATTTTTTCCATGTATAATTATTCTAGTTACTAACTTATATTTTTGAAACTTCCTGAAATTTAGGTATATAAACGTAGATAAATTCGATAATGATTTTATAAAAATTGTACGAACATTTGAGAGCAAGTAGATAATTTTGACATATGGTTAATATTATGATTTTCAAAAATCGAAAACCCAAAATACAGATGGTTAAAAGAATTGCAAAAACATTAACGAAATAAATAAAAATGATTTATTTAAAGAAAGTAATTCAAATGCAACACTCCTTTGGTTCATTCTAAATAAAATCACAGTCGTATTCAATTATCCGTGAGATTTTTCAGCTTGCGCTCCATTGGAAAAAAGGCAAGGAACAAAAATAACAAGAGCCTGTGCAGTAGCGCAGCTGCCTATTCGGTCAGTCCTACAAAAAAGTCGGAATGAAAGAAAAAGTACAACTGAGAAAAAAAAGGAGGTAAAAATCCTGAATAATGCATACGACAGTGGGGTACTCGATTCGTGCCGCGGATTTTCCGTATATAACCAGCCAGGCCAATTAGCCGTGCGCTATAAACTCAATCAATTTCGCGGAACCGGGAAGGCCGCGCAGATGCCACCAATTACAGCGGCAGCACTTTTTTCTCCTCTCCGTCTTCCTTCCTCTCCCCCATTCCCTTTCCAATGCTTTTTCCGCTCTCTTTCCATCGTCTCGAGGACAGGATGATTTTTCTTGCGGTGCGGCCATTTGACGTCTTTACTCCAATTATTGGAGCTACGCTCGGGATTACAGTTAAACACTGCTGCGCCAATTTGTCGCGTAATTTAACGCCTGTCGATATTGCGAAGCAGCACGTGCCGTTCGCGCGCACAAAAATATAGCGGGGAAACAGAAACTACTTCCGCTCGACTAAGAAGAAGAGAAGAATTTGCACCGGGGATTCTCTCGAGTGCGAAAAACTGATTTTTTACTCTGACGGAGCAGAAGTATTACTTGGCTCTTCTGTACTTTTTCGGTGGATTCGTTGGAAATTTACGTTAAGGACTTGCGTTATGTGAATTATCATTTTTAAATTATACACTAAGAGCATTTTCAGTAATTTAGATTTTATCACACTGAAATTTTTCTTTTTTTCAATTTACGCTTTAAATGTAATGCGCTGCATACTGAATAAATTTTAGAAAATTCTTTAACTAAAATTACAGAAGTATTAGTGCAAAAATTCACTGAATAGTTAATAGTTCTATTAATCATTAAATCAAAAATAGTATTTTATATACTTTTTCAGAATAATAACACTTTGTATATTTTTTAACATTTCTACTTCAAGAAACATCTTCTACAGTTAAAAAAAATTTATATATAGAATCTCCTAAGTTTCCTGTGTTCTTTTAGCAAGTATCAGTATTTAGTACCGATTTATCGGTGAGTATGAAATGTGTGTGCGTGTGTGTGTAAATTATATAAACGAGTTAAACTTGAAAAGAGTTTGCCATTATTACTATTCTCCAGAAAAGTTGGCGAAATGACCAAGTGAGTTACAAAAAGTATAAAAGTAGGGTAACCTCTAAGCCGCTGAAATAATAAGTCTTAAAACTTTTTAGCATAATCTTACGAAACGTTATAACTTTTGATTGACATAAATTTTGACTCGGTTATCGTTTCACTCAACTTTTCCACTATCTAATATTTGGCGTACACTTGCTCCAAGGGAAGAAGCGCTTCAAGACTGTAGTTACACAAAATTCGTAACAACTATCCGTCGAAACCATCAAAGTAGAAAAGAAATAAAAATAAAAAAATCTTCGTACCCTTCCGAGTCATTCAAAATTCAAAGGCAGGGTACGAAGAAACTAACAAGAGCAAAGAAAACGAGTGGAAGGAAACAAAGCATTGCTACATGACCTCTGACTGTTGGGTGATTATAGACTCGACGATGAAGAAAAATCCGCCGTTTCTAAAGAGAATATTGAAGCGTCGAACGGTTAAATATGCTTTGGTAGAATTGGATTTAAAATTCTCATTTTAGAACGTCGTATTGCTCGCTGATCCTCTCTACTGAAGAGACTTTTCCTTCTCGAGCCGGCCTCGCAAACCCTCAGGCCGTTTCTCCCGCGCGCCTTTCTTACGCCTCGTTTTCTTCTCTTTCTCTTCATCCGCATTTTTCTATCTTCTATACGTATGTCGCAAAGGAACCTTGCGTACCCTCGAGCTAAACACCGATGTCACCATTTTTACCTTGGCGATCTTGTCGCTCATCTATTAGTCTTAAAAGTTTATTAGAGCATTTCTATCTTTTAATGAAACAAAAATACATATTTAGGGCTCCAACGTCCAACGTCACATTTGCATTACACAACGTTTCACAACATTGCTAATACTAGATTACTAGATAAATAATACAAATTCGAGTAGTAAAAAATTAGATTTTATCAAATGTAAATAGTGCAATAAAAATTAACGATAAATTTTAATTTAATTTTTCAAACTAATAAAGCTCTTGATTTCAACTTTTTGTTAATTTGGCAGATGTTTGAAGTATATTAAAACTGGAGTTGTTTTAATTTACATAATTATGTCTACTCCTCTATATTTATTTCAAAAAGATCGTAAATCTTTGTCTCCAGCTCGCGTTGATGGAAATCTCAAGACACATGGCTGTATTTTGGTCGCGATCAGAGTCGTATCTTTCAGTTTCAGATCAATCTGTTTTACCCAAGATCTTCTTGTAAGTATAAAGAATTTGTGAATTAGTATAAATACCGTGTAGGAAGTTCACGCGATCTGTTACTGCGGAATAAAATATACGAAATTAAAATATGTATGTAAACTGTAGGGGTGGGAAATTACACGAAAAGAAGTTCATGAAATAGACAAAGCTTTTTTTCCTTTAAACATAAAAAGTGTTTTTAAGAAATTAATTTATTGATTCTCGTTTAATTCAGTGGTTTTTAACATTTTAATATTATTAATACAGTATTATTTACATTATATGAATATACTTTTCAAATACATGTAATTTTTTTATTATTAATTATTAAGATTAAAGTTCCCTTTTATAATTACATAAACAAAGTTTAAATTTTTTGGTACACTGTAATTTGAGCCATATACTTTGATGTGCTAATTCATTAAGATCAATTACGTGTGAAATATCCATATGTTATATAAATTAAAAAATGAATTAAAATAATTAATATTCTCCTTGAATTAGCTATTTTTCTAGAAATATTACGAACAACCGTAAATCTTGAAAGAAACACAAAGTCACCGCTAAAGATAAAGAAATGATAACCATAGGTAAATAAAATAAGTATGTATGTAACCAAAACAGAAAATGTGAAATATTTTAAAAAAGCGATGGAAATGAACCGAAATAAGAAGAACCGCACGTTTTTTCCACACGCACAATATTTTTCTCTACCATATATCCTTTTCATCTTCTAACCGGTGTAATGAAATTTACCTGAGTACTCCGTCGAAAACTGACGAAAGATTTTTGGTACAGAATCTAGCGCTAAGTTGTTGGTAGTGCCGGCAAACATCCTTTGATTTGCAGAAGCTTAATATAACATTATTAAAAAGAACGAACAGAACGAAATGAACTAGGGTATCATCCCGTTTCGTTTTTACTATACAGAGCTTTTCTATATTTTTTTACGTTACACGAGATTCTCCAATTACCTTTGTACGCAGAAATTCGTTCTTGAAAAATGAGACTTATCTGATATTTATATGGCTTATAACCCACTGTCTGTCTATTTTTGTTTTGTAAATTAATCCCCTTGCTACTTTAGACGCAAATACAATGTGACATTAGAATAGCTTTGTACTATAAATAATTTAATTTGACTAGGTGATTCTACGAGAGTAGAGAATTATTTTGAAGGACATTTGCTTTCTGTAGTTTAAAATAAATCTATGAAAATTTTATTCAATAGCAGCAGAGACAGGAAGAGAGATAGAGATAGGGACAGCGATAAGGGGAGGGAGAGAGAGAGAGAGAGAGCGGGGGAGAAAGAGAGATAGAAATATTAAGCAGCGCTACACCCAAATTTGGTGTACGATTTGATCTATTACTACAATTGACACGAAAGTAGGGTCGTGCTGGAAATATATGATCATCCACTGTTAATTATCCCGTGGTTCTTATTGATAAATTTATCACTCGCTCTAGTATAAGATAATTATATAAAGTTTCCTAATCAGCATAGCAATAAATTTCAATTAGAACATTATGCAATATAGGATGAAAGTAGAAGATTTTTCCCGCGGGTGGGTTTACTGCTCGAATGAAACGAGGTACAAACAAATAATACTATTCATATTTTTAAAAAACTAAAAAATAAATATAAAATATTTATTATTCATAAATTTGTATGTAAAATTATATATACATTTAACTGAAGGCAAGTAATTATTAGCGTGACTATATATAATAACGAATTGTCATTAATAATTAATCACCCCGGTATAGAAGTGTTACCAATTTTTCATCAAAAATTGGCCAAATCGCAGGTTCATTTATATTATGAAATTTGCTCATTTATATAGAATTGAGCTCCCAAAACACGTTGTTAATTAGTCTCCAATATAAAATAGTTATTGATGCCTTGAAAAACTTACTGTAAGAATTATTGATATAATATATATTCTACCGTTAAACCATAGGCCGATACTTCTTGTTATCTTCATATGTTGCTCGTTTCTTGTGCCAATATAGAAACACATGTGTCTTCCACATCAGTTACTTCTGTCATAATAGTGTGGATTTTAAAAGAGAAACACAGAACGATCTTCTAATAGATAGATTTAAGTAAAATTTTAATTATATTAATATTAACAAAAAAATATAATATTCTAAAAATTCAATTGCTCTTCAAAATAAATTATTTACGTTAAAAAAATCCAGTTGAAATGAGAAAACTGCTTTAGTACAGAGTTAAACTACTGCAGTTAATATAAAATGACAATTACTGATAATACAATATATTGTACAATATATTGTATAAGTACACTTGAATATATCAGGTAATATTCTTGAACCTTACTTATACAAATGCTCATTCGATTTCATAATGTATATGTATATTTACGTAATTCGATATCGACGCGTCGTACTGGTACGTGGTGGTGCTTCACCCAGTGCTCAACTTCCTGGGTAACTGGCGACTTCGGGTTTTCTCTTGAACGCCTCGTAGTCGGTCATACAATAGCAGAATTTGTAATCTAGTGGTTAGAAGTGATCACAATCGTACTGAACCTCACAACAATGATTAGTAGTGGTCACAGTCTGGCCATACCGCACATCATTGGTTGATAGGGGACTCGCTCTCGCCGAACCTCACAACAATAGTTGGCAGTAAACTCCTGCGATCTACTATCGCCGTACTACAAACAATAAACACATTGTGCTTCTCTACACAAATTCCAAGGACCACGTACGTATATAGTTCCGAATACGGTTCTAAAACACACGTCCGCGTGACGTAACTCTGCCTTTTCTCGCTTGAGTTGCATGAGTTAATAACCTGAGTTAAAAGAGCACGGACAACTTACTAAACTTAATCGAAACCAAGCATTAACGTCTTTTCTATTATTAGTGAAGTCCAGATTCAGTTCATTTTCAGATCAGTAGAATGGTCAATTGGTGATTTTCGTTCTTTTACTTTCTTAGGTATATTGATAAAAAAAAATTTCCATCTGGTAACCCTATACCTAGTAACGACACTTTTTTAGAAATCTTAGGCCGTTGAAGATCGATTCTTTGTTTTATAATTGTTGGGGAATGTCGACACGCTCAGGTTACCTTTATTACTTTAATGTACCACACGATTTGATTTTTTAGTTCTATACGGGTAGCGATTCGGCATTTATTTTCAATACGATTCCTACATATTTTTTCCTGCTTTCAAGTATATATAGTTTAATTAGCATGTAAATATGTGACAAGCATCCAATATCAGATGTTTAAAAATTCTACTATAAATAATGTGTAAAAGGCACTTAAAAATGCGCACAAATAAAAACTTATCCGTTTTCTGGACAATTCTTTTTATAAAATATGAGCTGATATTCCAGGATAATGTTCGAGTTTAGCGACTACCGTAAGATGTAGATATATGCAAGATATACTTAATCGTTCTTAAAAAGATCGTACTGCATACATGAATATCTTGACGGGTCTCTAAGTATCCACATTCGCATTAAAAATGCGAAAAGTACACTTTTCGATCATATCGTGCTCGAAAGACGACAGATACCGGAATCCGAGACGATGGCACTCAGTGAGAGCTTTTGACAGCTTGACGCACGAACGAATTCTGCGCCGCTTCGTCTTCGTCGCGCTGTCACGCTCGACGAAAATAAATCGCTGAGCCCGGCCTGAAACAAAGACACAATTAATTAAAAATTTGACAGGCCCTTCTTCTTATGTCTATGTACACACATAAAAACCAGTTAATTTAAGCGCCCAGTTTATTTAACAGTAAAGCATGTACAGAGCAAATAGCGCGAGAATTTATCAGTGCAAGGGAATAACGTGTTTCAGTGAAACATGTATTGATCGTATTTTTTCGTAAGAAAATATTGTTAACTATAGATCACAGTCATTATTCTCAGAAAAGTAAAAGAAATTTGCAGTTTCAACTATTTTCTACGTAGTATACGTAAATATTATATATAAATTTAAAAAGAACTGTTTAAAGTTTTGCAATACTTGTCGGAAAATATTTTATTCGCACCATTCCAGTATTTTTAAATGTTTGACCGGCTGATTTAGTGTATATCTCGCCTCATATATACGTGTCTCATTCGTCGTTTTGTTCAAGTTTCTAACAGCTTCCGGCGGCATTGTTGTATCAACCATATCTCCTCCCTCTCTTTTTCATGCTGTACGTGCCACTTGTTCGTCTCTCAGTACTCTCGCTTTTTCCACTTTCTTTCCTACCTCCGGCGTTGCTCTCCAAGAGAAAGAGAAAGAAACACTTTGCGGCACGCCTTGGGAAAAATGTTCAGGGAGGCAACGAGAAGATGGAAGAAAACCATCTCTTTCTCGCTCCTTCTCTTGCCCATACTTTTACGCGACACTTCTTCACTATCGGGTTTTCATAACTTTTTATTTCCGTCTCGTTTGGGATTTCTTTGTTTTCCACGGCTTCGCTCTTTCTTAGTTGCTTTCAAATCCGAGGTTGGCCGCGTATTTCATGCAGCCTTTCGATTCGATGGCTCTCGCGAGATTATGTTTTGAATAAGCGCAGTAAGAAACACCGCTGATTTTTATACTTTCAAGGCTTCTAGCATAAATTCGGAGTGGAGAGAATTTACTGGACACTTCTATTGCATTTGTAACGTTGCATTTATTACTTTTGGATATTTAAATATCATGATTAATACGTACAATGGAACTTTCATACTACAGCGCCCGTAAAAAATTATAGATATTTTAAGAAACTTTATAAAAAGCACAAGAGTTATAGTTTATAGTTTATATAGTTACATTGCGGGTACTGATAACTCTGACATTTTTTTATTAAAATAATCAAATTATGGTGTGAAAAATGTCTTAAATGCACAGATTACTAGTGGCATATCCTATAACATGTTAATTTTTTAATTTCTTAAACTTACCTTTCTATTATCAAAAAAAAATAATAATGTATAAAAAAACTCAAAGACAGAAGAAGCACTAGGCAATGGAACCATGTGTCACTCTATAAAATTGCAAGTCAATAAATAAAAGACACCTTTAAAAAAGATTGCACGGAAACATGTATTTTTGGTGCAAACATGTTTAAAGCTGCAGTTGGAAAATACGTTTGAAACATTGTAGTGGTATAATTTATTCAATTGTCTAGTACCTCTGTATTTGAGTTTTACGTAAAATAGTAGATTTTGTTAATGAAATCTGATAATTAACATATTTCGTACAATGGGTAACAATCAGGTACACTACCCCGTTAAATCAAACTATCTTTAAAAATAAGTTTTTAAAAAATACTAAACGCTTTTTAATTTTTCAATGATTATATTGACATTTTTATATTTTAAAAACAAACGGCAATAACATCGCCAATGATTATATTCGAGAATTATTGTTTCAATTTTAAGGAAAATGACAAGTTGTTAATAATTCGTCAATCGCCAGTTAAATGATAAAAAAAATGGATATTTTAATGCTAAATATATAATCCTGGTGAAATTGTCGAGATTGTTGAGCTACAGTACTGTAATAGAGACAGAGCAGGAACGTGATTCCGCTTCAAATTACATGTAGCTTGACAGTAATTGTCCAATATCCGACGAAATGCTTCGTAATTGATATTGAAACGTTTACTGTAAATTGAAATAATTCCCTCCAAAAATAAAACGAGTCAAATCATTGTCTTTGTTTTGATTTTACAAGCTTTGTCAACAAAATTTCTACCAATCTTTCCTTTGAATTTCGACGTAATACGAGTATGCCCATAGGGTTTACACACTTTTCGATCTCAGGAAAAAACTACACGTTACCATGCTGTTCAACAGTATGTAGAAAAACAAAATTTGTAAAATAAAATTGATCCTTTGTCGTTGAAGATAGTTCCGAAAAAGATACTTAAATGTTATCGAATTAGTAAAAAATGTACAGAATTGATTAAAATCTATAATGTATAAGTAATATTGTAGTTTCAAATGTATTTAAACTATTCTTCAACTCGTGTGAAGATTATATTTAGAAGTTGTAATAATAGTTTACTGTATTAATGGCGCAAACTGACCTTTCCTAAACCAACTGTGAAGTTTGAAAATAAGAACTTAGAGCAAGTGTTTATATATATATCTACATACACGATTATATATATTTCGTTTCTAATATATATATATATATATATATATATGGGCTATTTCACGTCAAGTGGTACGATGAAAATTTTAAATCCCTCCAAATTTTGTGAACAGACTGGAAATATCTTCCAGAAAATAGTAAAAAAATTTTAGGTGTTAAAAATAATTAGCCTAAGAGTTATTCCACCATGAAAAATGGAAATTTTTCAATTTTTTAGAAAAATTACTATTTTCAAAGCCATTTATCTCAAAATCTATTGATTTTTTTGAAAAAACATTATAAACAACTTTTGTTCAAAATAATCTTTAGAACTCATCTACCTGGGTTACAATTCTTAATTTTAAAATCTCGAAGAGATAGAACGACCGGAAATATTGAATATCAAAAAAAGGCGACCACGCCACAATCGATTTTGATCTAACACCGCTCAAAAGATCACATTTTTTGAGAGCTTTCGAATGGCGGTGGTTAGATTATTGGCCAAGACCGCTAGTGTAAGTTATACCCCATAAACCTCATAAAATCACTAATTTTCATGTATTTTAGGGCATAACTTACACCAGCGGTCTTGGCCAATAATCTTACCACCGCCATTCGAAAGCTCTCAAAAAATGTGATCTTTTGAGCGGTGTTAGATCAAAATCGATTGTGGCGTGGTCGCCTTTTTTTGATATTCAATATTTTTGGGCGTTCTATCTCTTCGAGATTTTAAAATTAAGAATTGTAACCCAGGTAGATGAGTTCTAAAGATTATTTTGAACAAAAGTTGTTTATAATGTTTTTTCAAAAAAATCAATAGATTTTGAGATAAATGGCTTTGAAAATAGTAATTTTTCTAAAAAATTGAAAAATTTCCATTTTTCATGGTGGAATAACTTTTAGGCTAATTATTTTTAACACCTAAAATTTTTTTACTATTTTCTGGAAGATATTTCCAGTCTGTTCACAAAATTTGGAGGGATTTAAAATTTTCATCGTACCACTTGACGTGAAATAGCCCATATATATATTAGAAACGAAATATACACTATGTGACTTTTTTTAGAAAAGTAAATGTTTTTAGATTTTATAGCTTTTCATACGTGTATGTGTATAAAAGAGTTTCAGTCTCTGCTAGAAATCGAAAATATTTAAAGCTATATCCTAGGTAATAAAAAATAGGTAAAAACTATAAACTAGGTAGTAAAGCTAGCTAATTCTTACTAGCTATAAACCGAATTTTCTCACATTTCTCGAGTATTTCTTAGATTGGAAGATTTTAAGCTATTTATCAAACAGTTAAAATTTTGTAGTCCGCGTTCAATTTTATAAAACGGCTTTTCCTCATATCGTATAAGTTATACGTATTATTTTATAAGGATTAAAAGCGGTTTCCCTTGATTATTTTAAAAATTGTTTAGTTTATATTAATTTTGTTAATCAGTCTGAGAGGCACATAACCTACCTTCTCGCATAAAAACAAGTTCAAACCATTTTTAATGTCTAAATTACAGAATCTTTAATTTTGTACATTTTTAATACCTATATTATTACAACTAAATATATTATTAAACTTACCCAATGATATATGTTTTTTTGTAGGTCCTCTTAATAGAATAAGATAACGTGATAATCATCGTTCGTTTGACAAATGTAACTGTTATATTTATTTGTAATACAATTTTTCTAAAAGAAGAATTACCGTTAGATTTGAAGTTGAATTCTCAATCTGGCGCTTGCTGGGCAGCAAAGTTACCACTAGACCATCGGGAGATCGACAGTTTGCATCAATGTTTGCACACCCCTAGACGCCGATTCCTTTCCTTGTCGATTCTAAGAACCTATCCGCTCTCTGTACTGCATCAATCTGCATTATTATAGTAAATTGATATTTATATACACTAAACATTTGTCTATAGATTCTGCTAAGAGATTCAAGAGAAGGTAAATATTAGGCAAATCAGTATTTTCATACTTATATACTTAATATAAATAAAAGAACAGCATGAAAAATGCATGAATATAGTGTATCATGCGCTATGTAACATATATACTGATTATTATTTTTAATACTAAAAATAAATAAATACGAGCCTACAAACCGAATATAACGTTTTATAGTTACGTAAAAAAGAAATGTACTTAATAATGCTAACAATCGATTCCACAAAGACGATTAAAAGTCGACATATAGGTCACGCATTCAATATCTAAGTCATATCAGAATCAGTATAATATTTAAAAAAATTCAAACGAAAATTTCATCTCGACCTTTTTTGTTAATGTATCACCTCATCTATTACCAGGAGAGATAGTGTGAAATACTTCCTACCTCAGTTTCTTCAGTTTCTTTGTTATCACTCAATAATTGACCATCATATTGATAGAAATAATTCGTTCTATACTATTAAAAATTTTACAAATATGCATATTAAAATTGTTCTTAAATAAACAGTAACAAATATTTTCTCTTTTTTCTTAGATAATTATGTTTTTGAAAGGATTAATTAGTCAGATGAAGCGCTGCAAGTTAGAGTTTCTTTAATAGACTAGTTTCCTTCATAATCCGTATTCAGTATCATTTCCGATCGATTCATATACTGTAACAAAATAAATTGTTAGATCCCGATAACTCGATTTACGTTAAGATTCGATTAGATATAAATTTTTTCATTTAATTAGATTTTTTGTTGATGATAGATCAGTTTTTGACACATCAATTACAAAACTGTAAAATTACAAACTTGTAAAATCAACTACAAGCATGATAGATCACGTTCGAGTGTCATAGAATACCTACTATATCAATTTATAATTGTATCAATATACAACTACCTTGAATAACACTGCTAACTAATATCAATGAAATAGATTGTTAAAATCTGCATTGATTGCATTACGTATATGTATATATATATTTGAAAATTTCATATCATACACATATTGAATTAATATACACACATATATGATACACAGAATTTACTTGAAATCTCTAGGTTACTATTAAAAAATAATACAATTTGTTTAAGAAAATAGCAAAAATGATAAGTTGTAAATAACCATTGTCATTTGAATATAATTTATTATATTACTATAATTATATGACTATAATTTACTGAACTAATAAATTCTTAAAATAAAAATCAAAGGGTAATGCAATGTGACAGCATGCAATAGGTATACGGAAAATCGATTCTCCGGAATGACTAAAGTGAGAAAGTAATTCTAACTAAACAGGCGTGCACACTACCTGCATTAGAAGACCTAACTGAACATTATTAATTATTGACATAAATATTTCAAATTTAGTACTAGAACTAAATTTGTAACTACTAAGGTCGATTAAGGTCTTATAATTTGTTTGGGAATTATACAAGCTTTTAACACATTGCAATTATTTATTACAACCAATTAGGTTAGATTGCATCTTAAACGTTCTAGTTTTTTTTATATATTTACAGGTATATTTACAATTCATATAATATTTAAACATATCGATCAATTCTGCACAGTACGCTTCAAAGATCATTATACGGAGATCCAAGTGGTTTCATAGTAGTGTGTATGTAAACAATAGTTACTCCTTCCTTGTATACAACAGATCATCTTTTATTACGAATCGCCAAGCCCTACTTAATCCAAACTAGTACTCGAGGCACTTGTATTCTTAGCACCCATTCCTTTAACCAAAGAATTCGGAACGTGTTAATGCGTGTACGCAATCGAAACATAACTTGAAACTTGATATTTCCTGACATTTTGCCTGAGGCGTGGAAGAAGGTACAACTAATTCCTTCTGCCTTTATCGTCATAGAACTTGCGTCCTATATCGTTACTGTCTTTCTTATCTAGGATACTTGAGAAGCTCGTTTATGAGCAGTTACTGGGATTTGTTGAAGAGAAGGGATTTTTGGATCATTTTCAGTTTGGCTTTCATTGGACATCACGACAATACTACAGTACTGTTAAAATTGACAAACGATATCAGGGCTGGATTCGACAAATGTTGCATTATAATTTTGCTGTACTTTGACTGTAGACTTTCAACGCTCTTTTATCTGTTTCGCTTTTCGACAGGTCCCACGCACTGCGTTTTATTTGTTATATTCTTATTTACGGAAATTAGCAAACTCGCAATAAATTTGACTCCTATAATTGGATCATTACTAATATAGGAGTATCTTAGAACCCGATGTACATAAATAACGTTAATGGGATGTCCGACCAAAATTACAGGAATCTGCACTTTTCAACACAAAAATGATATCTAAAATATTGAATTAAAAATCTAAACAAAATTCATACGGATAGCTTAAAACACAAGGAAGGGCTTGACGTTCTCATTTTTTAAAGAAACAATCATTTCCTAAATAATAATTGAGTAAACAGTTTTTGGTCGGTAATTATTAGTCAAAAAGGTATAAACTTTCAAGCCAAACATCGTAATCAAATTATGGATTTAAATATCTGGAAAAATTTGGGTATATTATTTAAAACATGACTAAGGGCCTGACGTTCAGCGTTTAAAAAAAAATATATCCATCTGTTATAAAAAAAAAGTAAAAAATGACCATTTTCGGAGTCCGACATCACCTTAACAATGCCTTTTATAAGGATACTGGACATATACTTTATACATATATAGTTATATATAATAATCAGATTAAGAGAGGTTTTTACAAACTTTGCTAGGACTACTGATGACATTTCAGATTGAATCATGGTAGCTGGACTTCGCTTGAATACAAGTAAGACTCATAATTTTCTTCACACAACTACAAGATATATCGTTTAATCTAATAGAGCTGCTTGGTATCAACTAGCTACTGATGTCTTTGTTTCATTTTCTTAGTCCAGTTAGTGACAGTCTCATGGTAGTGCTACATCCTACCTTGTCCTAGGAATTTCACATAGATAATATAATTTTATTTGATCTTGCACTAATCAGTCTTTTCGGCAACGCCTAATTCAACTACTAGTATTCTCTCATTATTGTGGTAGCCTACTTCTTGACGTAACATTGGGACAGAAGATGAAACCGCGGTTATTGCAAAATTCATGTAATCTACAACCATCTTGGTTTATAAAAAATTTATGTACTGAGTCACTATCATACTTGCTCCAATTTTTTAAGTAGGGCCATTCCATGACCATTATGGGTTGGAAGTCATTCTAAACCCAAGATACGTATCTCTGGAATTTTCTTTCCAACTGATATTAAATGTACACGCTTAGTTGAATGCTTCAAAAATACAATTAACGCACTCTTACTCAATCTTAACCAAGCGTCTACACATTTATATTAACTGACTGGTTACATGTGATAATATTATAATATCTAAATATTTGATATTTATTTCTTTATCTGTAGACAATACTCTACATAACATAAATACCATGTATTGCTGTTCAGTATTGTACTTTTGGGGAATATCCGAATATAAATATATTGCTGTTGTTACTGTTATACCGATATTTCCTTCAAAAACCTTATGAAATTGACTGACGTGCGAATTTCTATTTATTCGCGTAAGTTATCACAAAGTATTAATTACTATTACATATTGTCACGGATTGGTAACAGGATATGATCACTGCCAACCGATCACTATATACTGAAAAAATTCTGGTAGAACCCGATATCGTTCTTGTAATACTATATTTTAGATAAAAAAATAACGTGTACTACAGCCTTTTACATTCGCAATTTTAAGAATAATTATAATTAATAGTTTAAAATGTTGATTATATTAAGCAGTAAATACTATTATATAAATCAAATTTTTATGAAATATATGTATACTTACACTACAAAGTTAAATCAATGATTACATAATAATGAATGATTCGTATAATTAAGTAAAGATTAATTATATTCCAACAATCGATAATTTAAATACATAATACATACAATACGCGTATACATCAACGTATACATCTTTCTACTTTGTATAACGATACAAAGGAAAGTACACCATACGGAAAAAAAAATCTCTATCGAACCTTCTCGAAAAAAAGAATAACGAGAACCCCTCATATCGAAGGTTGTATTACGGTTACGTGAAACGACATTAAGATAGACCATCTATCTACGCAAGCTCGTACATTTTTATTAGTCACAGATGCCGTGGCCATTAATTTCCTACGATTGGCTCCTCGCGGGACTCTTGAATAAAAGCGACTTTTCATTCGGGGATAAATCGCGTCAATGGCGTATATGAATACAATCGATTTCGTGCGTGCAAAAAAGTGCGAGGGTACAGAACTGTCTCTTTATCGATAACCGATAGGTGATGCCTCGCAAGACTTCCCTTTACATTTACGAGGCAAGCCGGTAAGCCTTTGCCCCGTCCTCATCATCATTTTTATTTCACACTCGGCTCGCCGGACGACTCGGTATAGCTATACACACACGCGCGCGGCGTCACGCCCCGTGATTTTGCGCGATCGTTTCAACGAGAGAGGGAGAGTAAAAGACAGACAGAGAAAGAGAGAGAGAGAGAGAGAGAGAGAGAGAGAGAGAGAGAGGAAGAGGGAACGATAAGTTTCGCATTTAACGAGAGTGGCTCTAAAAAGCAGGCGTAAAATTCGCGTGTGATTCGAATCGAGTGGACGAACTGTGGACGGCTGGCCGATTATAAATTTATTTTACTAACAACTTTCCGACAAATTAACGGGGAAAAATTGGTTATCTGTATCTATTTAACGTGATAGCCGTTAGACAGCTAGATTCACTGATAAAATTAATAAATTGCAGTAATTAGTTAAATAGACAATCTAGAAAGTGCATGAAATTTGGATGAAAGACAACTTTGTACAAAATTATAACAAAACGCAGCAAATTGTACAAACGTGTCGATATTATACTCCCGGATACGTAACTTTAGCAAGTTCACGAGATATATGTATATCGTATATGATTGATAGAGTGCGTCAATATTTGAATTATGTGCTAAAATTATTGCAAATGATATCGGATAAAAGACTTATTATACGAGTTTTAGAAAAACCGATTTGGCAAATATTTATCTATAATAGAAGGAATCGAAATCCAATAAATTTTGCTCGATATATTCGAAGTATATTCTTAAACATTCGAATTAGATTATACTGATTAAGTAGTCGCAAGCGATCCTCTTGTGTTCGTGAGCACATATAATTATTTATACAAATGTATACGTATGTATATAGATTGATAACACTCGACGTTATTATATAGTGCAGTGATTAGCCGATCGCCTGAGTGAGGTACATGTTCTTATATAATGACATAAGGCACACAATTTCGGAGAGGTTTTTTATATCAATCGGTTTTCTCCCTATCAATTAATAAAATTATTTATTTTTGTGCGAATTTTAATCTCTTTTTTTCACAAATGAAATGTATTTTATAATAAACTATAATTAGTTTCAATCACTATATATAGTTCTTTCCGTCTTTTAGCGAAAATTTATATTGTAGGCTTTATAGAGGAGGTTTATATACGTAATTATTTTACACGAAAGTAAATTAAGATAGTATTGTACGAAATTACCAATACAATTATTACAAGTATGAAATAATAAATACGCGTAAAAACTGTAATTATTACAACTAACTACAAGCACATGTATATGTATCAAACAAAATTAATAACTAACTAAAAATTATTAAATTAACTGTAAAAATACAGAAGATATAACCTAATATATTACGAGATATTAAGGATGTTAAAACCCGATCGCTATGACAAGCTAAAGCAGATTAAACTAAAAACTCCGTCTTCCCAATCCGCTGGCCGAAAATCCAATCCGCCGTAAAACACAACACTATTGTGTATTTAGAACGCTCTTAACTTAAGAATATTATAAAAAACTCAAAGTGGTTCCAGCACCCGCATACAATAAATCTATTTAAAAACTAAAGCGACAAACATAGCACCTGCGGCGCACATACTCGTAGCACCGATCTCTCCTGTACAGGCAGTGTAGTGTCGAAAACTCACCAACATGGAGAATTCCCGATGTTTTTAATATTATATATATTTGATATTATTTATAATTTTTTCTAATATTGTTACGTATAATAATACAGGAAAAAATGGCAGGTTATATAATAAATTAAATAGACTGATTTGAGCAGAAACTAATACATATTTATTGGCTCAAAAAGAAAAGAGGGAAAAAGCCAGTAAGGCATAAAAAACCCTCGAAAATTTAATACAAATAAAAGTATAATTAATTATTTAAATTTTTATAACTTAACAATTCAATTAAAGTGAAGGTGTGATCTGTGTCAAATATTTATATTTATATATATATATATATATATATATACATATATTTGTATATATATTAATAACCAATGCGCGTGACACTCGCGTGGTGGTGACTAACCACTAGTCAAGAGGAGGCTGAGCCTCACACTAACGATCGGATAAAATACCCGATCGACTAGATATATATGTATATATCTCTAAGGCGCGTGTATAAATAATATACAATCGCGTTGGTGGTGACTAACCACTAGTCTTCATAACAGATCTCATACGTATGATGAGCAAAGAATTCGCACAATCAGACGAATTCTGTATATATATATACTCATAAATATATTCACATACACATATACACACACACCAATTATTCGCACTGTTAATTTTTTAATAATTAATCGCGATATTTGTTCACCGATTCACAACACTCGACGAAATAACAAGTACGCGAAAAATATAATAATTCCAATTAACTATGCGCGGCGAAAGAGTAATATACTCGATAGTATTTCGAACTGACGAAATTGACTGCTTGAGAGTCGGACGAGAACTGACTATAGTTTTCACAAAATGCTTAGGCGAAAACCGACGCCTTGTTGACCAGCTGATTATTTGGGAAATTTTTAAGTAAACCCGTTATGACCAGTAGAATATTAAGAAATGGGAAAAACCTCTGGAAATTTTCTTATTTTGCGTCGTAAAGCGAGGTTCGAACTCGATCGTTACAAGTTTGCCCAAAAACCATAAAATCATAAAACAATTAACCGGACAGCGCGTTCAAAACGTGCGAGGTTCAAACGGGTTTCTAGCTTGTTTCTACGTTTCAAACCCTTCCAGATCTTTGTATAGCAGGTCAAAATAATTTGAATTATATTGAATAATATTATACATCAAATATATATATATTATTAACAGTGCGATTATTTCGTTAAGTCGATAATATTGTTAACGACTGAACATACTCCCCCCGTTGCGAGGGAAGCGAGCAAAGATGTGTGTGTATCCATAAGTGTAAATGTGTACGCATGTATAAATAGCATAATTATTATAGATCATTGTGTACATTGCAATTATATGACTTATGCTACATCGGGTAATAAACACAACTGAGTTATATTTCTTTTGAAAACGCCTTGAGCTGTTTTGATAGTAGCAACTCTGATTATTCCGTCACTTCCTGGATGAACATCTGAGACCAGTCCTAGCTGCCATCGCATACACGGTTGATTTTTATCAATGATAATGACAATCGAGCCTTTTTTAATTTCACCCTTGTTGTCTAACCATTTTTGACGTTTTTGGAGTTCGCCAAGATATTCCAAATGCCATCTTTTCCAAAAATCTTGACGAACTTTAGTGATGAATCGCCACACAGAAAGTCGATTTTCTGGAACAGAAAGATAATTATCTTCGGGCAGCATAGTAAGTGGGCGTCCAACTAAAAGGTGCGCGGGAGTTAGCGCGAGCGGATCATTTGGATCGCTAGAAATTGAACATAAAGGCCTTGAATTTAAAATAGCTTCGATTTCAATAGCTAAGGTATTAATTTCTTCGAAAGTAAGAAGCTGATTGCCTATGACACGTCTAAAATGATGTTTAAATGACTTGACAGCTGCTTCCCAAATACCGCCGAAATGGGGAGATAAAGGAGGATTAAAATGCCAAGAAATATTCTTACGTATCGCGTAATTGTCTACATTCTCTCGAAATTGCTCTGAATGAAATAATGAATATAATTCGCGAAGCTGATTGTTTGCTCCGATGAAATTAGTCCCGTTATCTGAATATACGTGTGTCGGAATCGCTCGGCGACCGATAAATCTTCTAAACGCCCCTAAAAATCCTTCTGTTGTTAAGTCACTAACGATTTCTATGTGTACTGCCTTTGTAGCCATACAAATAAAAACACAACCGTAAGCCTTAATTCTATTTCGATTACGATGTTTCTTTTCCTTAATAAAAAGTGGACCGAAAAAATCTATACCAGTATGTACAAAGGCGGCCGTTTCTTCAACTCGCGATTTCGGTAAATCTCCCATTTTGCTTTGTAATGGGGTGGGCCTATGTCGAATACAAGTTATGCAACGGCGTATTATTTTTCTAACTTGATTTTTTCCGTTAAGTAACCAAAAACGGTGTCGAATCGTGCATAAAGTACTTTGAATCCCGGCGTGATAACTATTGCGATGAATTTCGGTAATTATGAGGTCAGTTACATAGTGATATGATGGCAAAAGTATTGGATATTTTTGATTATCGGATATTGTTGCGTTATGTAATCTACCGCCGACACGAAGCAATCCGTATTCATCAAGAAAAGGATTAAAAGATGTGAGTCTGGTGTCTTTTCCGTTTTCGTTTTTTGAAATTCGTTCGATTTCTTCATAATATTGTTCCCGCTGAATTATTTTTAGAATTTTTCTTTCAGTTTCGAGTTTCTCTTGTATATTAATATTTTTAGTTTTATAAGTATTTGATCGACGTAATCGTAGACAAAATGCGATAGTATTAATTAAGGTTGAATATGAAGAAAAACGCTGGAATATATCACACGGGACCGGTTTTAAAAGTAAACACACATTTTTTCGCAAACCCGGCAATTCCGAGAGAACAGACTCCACACTTATGGGCCAAGTATTTTCAGGCTGTTTTAACCAAGTTGGACCTATAAACCAAGTCGGATTTTTCAAAAAATCTGCGGGTGATTGTCCTCGTGACAAATAATCAGCGGGATTGTCGCTAGTTCGTACATGTCGCCATTCGACCCGATCACCGAGAGTTTGTATTTCAGATACCCGATTTGCTTCAAATACCTTTAAAACTTGAGGTGATTTTTTTAGCCATTGAAGAACAATAGTCGAATCTGACCAGAATATGATTCGATGGATAGGCCAGTGAAAGGCTGAACGAGCTTCCTTAAAAAGTCGAACCAATGTTAGCGCACCACATAGTTCCATTCGAGGAATTGTCATCGGTTTTAGAGGTGCAACTCGAGATTTTGCGCATGAAAGTTGAATTAAAGTAGAACCGTTAGATTCGCTTGATCGTACGTATAAACATGCGCCGAAACCGACTTGACTCGCGTCACAAAAACCATGTATTTCGATATTATTTGAATTTTTTAGTGACAAATAACGAGGTATAGACACGTTTTTCAAGAGATTTAGTTGACTTGCAAATGCAACCCATTTTGAATGTAATTTTTGTGGTACCGATTCATCCCAGTTAATATTTTCCTTCCAGCAATCTTGCATTATAATTTTTGCGGTTAAAACGACGGGTCCGAGCAAACCTAATGGATCGAAGATTTTAGCTATTTCTGATAATATTTTACGTTTTGTTACTTTAGTTGTTAAGTCTAATGAATTAACAGTGTATGAAAAATCATCATGTTGAGAATTCCAGACAACGCCGAGAGTTTTTAAAATAGTATCTTTCTGAACTGCGTGATCTAAATCAAAAATTTTTTGTTCAATATTATCGAGACCGTGGTGATGATTAGATGCCCATTGACGAATATCAAACCCGCCGCGTTTTAATAGTTCTATTATTTCGTCCCGGATTTTTAAGATTTCTTTGAGAGAATCGGTACCCGTTAACAAATCATCGACATATAGATCGCGTTTTAAAATCAAGCAAGCGCGCGGAAATTCTGAACTTTCGTCATCTGCGAGTTGTTGCACCGTTCTAATAGCAAGGTAGGGAGCAGAAGAAACTCCGAAAGTTACTGTATTTAACTCGTATACGGCAAGTTCATTTTCATTATACCAAAAAATTCGCTGATATTTACGATCATCTGGATGTATAAGAATCTGTCTATACATTTTTGCAATATCAGCTGTTAGAACGTAAACGTGAGTACGAAATCTCAATAGATGTTCGAAAAGCTTGTCCTGAATAGTGGGACCAACCATAAGAGTATTATTGAGAGAAAAACCTTTGTTTGATTTTGCCGAGGCATCAAATACCACACGAACCTTCGTGGTATTACTAGATTCCTTTACGACCGCGTGGTGAGGCAAATAGTAACCTTCCGTTTCATTTTGACAAATTAAAGCCATGTGACCTAGATCTATATATTCTTGCATCACTTTACTATATTCAATCTTCAATTTAGGGTTAGAATTTAATTTTCTTTCTAAAGTTCGAAAACGACGAAGCGCTTGAGATCTAGAGTCGCCAAAGTCGGGTGGACCATAACGAAAAGGTAAACGCACGATATATCGACCGTTTTCATTGCGCGTCGTATTCTCCGTGTAATGAGTCTCGCATGATATTGCTTCCGTCAATTTAGATGATTCATTTGTCGCGTGTTCGATTATCCAAAATTTTGTGATTTGTTTGGTCAATTCGGTTAAATTGCACGAAACTACGCCCTTTTCTTGGTTACCATCAGTTCCCCCGACAATTACCCATCCGAGCTGTGTTTTTTGTAAATATAGATCACAATTATTTTCTGATAAATTGATTTGACCTACTGAAAGTAAAGATAATGTAGCACCTGAACCAATTAAAATGTCTACCGGCCGCGGGACGTGAAATTGTGGATCAGCTAATTGTAAATTTGTTGGTATTTTAACTAATTCGCGCGGAAAAGGTTCATTAGGTATATAATCCGTGATACTAGGAATAGTTAAAAAAGTTAAAGTCTTATGAAATTTACTAGTTCGTGAGTAAAAACAAATATTAATACAGCTTTTAGAAATAGTATGCATTTCGTTTATTGCACCGATAGGTATAGAGCAGGATTGCAATGGTAACCTTAATTTTCGCGCAAAACTCTCGGTAACAAAGTGTGCAGTTGAACACGTATCAAGTAGTGCTCTAGCTTCTATAAGTTTACCGTCGGCATCTCGAATACGTACAATTGCGCTCATTATTAATTGTGATCGAGGTGTTCGGTTAACGGTTTTAAATGTATCAACGGCTAGTCAATCTATAGATTTTTTATTGGTATTTTTTAGAGTATTATTTTCGGATGTATTACGCGTTATTTCGGGCTTTGAATTTAAATGTAACATTACGTTATGAAAACGATTACAACGTTTGCAACGTGCAAATTTACATATACCGGAATGACTACGGAGACAATTTCTACAAAGATGATTTGTTTTTACTACGTCCCACCTTTGTTGTACCGATAATTTCTCAAATTTTGGGCATTTGTACAAAGCGTGATCGTTTTTGCAGTGAGCGCAAGGGTTAAGTCGACTAACAACGAATGCGCGGGCGCCCGACTCATTTTTCCACGTCTTAGACGAGTGCGACTCTAGCTCCACGCGTCGTTTTCCGCGAGTGATTTTTGATTCGCGCTTAATATCTTGAGTTGATGTCGAAAGTCTAAATGAAGCCTCACTAATAAAATTATAAAATTGTTCAAATTTGGGAACGAGATCTAAACTAAGCGAATCCTGCCATTTTTGACGAATGTCGTTCGGGAGTTTTTTCTCTAATACACGAATTATAAATCCTTCATCAAGTACAACTTGTAACGATTCTAACATACTCATATGCTGCCGTGCTTCATCTATTAAATTCGAAAGACCTAACGTGGTTGCTGTAGTAAGCGCAGAAATGTCTAAAATAGCGTCATAATGTTTTTCGATGAGAATACGTTTTTTCTCATAAGTATCAGTGAGTAGTTTCCAAGCGTTTTTGTAATTGTCCGCACTTGCATCGAAATGTGCAAGTTTATTCAAAACTGGTCCGTGTAACGTATTTTTCAAATACAAAAATTTAATCAGGTTATCTATGTCAGAACGCGAATCAATCATGCTCAAGAACGTATTTTTGTATGAAAGCCATTTATTATGGTCGCCATTAAATTTCGGAAGCTCCGCTATCGGTAATTTTAAAGTTTGTTGTTTATCAAGAAAAGTTGAATTTTCGGACGCACCGGGAGCAATGTTGGCCGAAGACGTCCCCGCGCATTGCATTGTCTCAATAATACCCGCGAGATTATAAAATTTCTCTTGAATTTCAGGGAATTGACCTAGTCCCTCATTAGTTCCATCTAAAATCGCGAGTTCATCGTGCATATCTTCGTACGCGTTAAATAATTCTGTAAGGCGGTTCAAACGTATTTTAGCAACGTGTTTTTCGAGTTTATTTTCCGAAATCGCGGTATTTAACATTGTAATTTGAGTTTTAAGTGCAATGCGCTTTTGAGTGATCACTGCTATACGCGGGGCCATTGTTAATTAATTTAATATAGTTATTGATTATATAAGTACAATAAAATTAATTCACTATGTTGTTAATAGTTAAAACAATTTTTTATTGATAAAAATGTAATCACACCTTTAAAAATCGCGAGGAAACCACTCACTGAACAAAATAAAATACTATGCGAAACTACACTTAAATATATTTAATATGTTTTAAAGCGATGTTTAAATTATATGCAACGGAAGCGCGACACAATCATTAAATATTAAGATACCAATTATAAAATAACTATTCAAAATTTATATGTATGTATGATAAAAATGGGATATGCGAATTAAATAGTTAAAAATAAAAATAATGAAAAAAGAAAGAACAAATTGTTTCTAAAACACTTATCTTTTGTTGTTATAATGCGGCGATGCAGCGACAGCAGCCAAGATGTCAGCGTCTCCAGGTGAAAGTGACGGATAATTCGAATATGGCTCCAATATTAAAGAGCTGAGCTATATTAGTTTTTAATTATTTTTTATTAAACACACACTTCACTTCACTATGTTTTTCAATATCGTAATAAATAAGATCACACCTCACAGGAGGCACCAAAAAATGTAGTGTCGAAAACTCACCAACATGGAGAATTCCCGATGTTTTTAATATTATATATATTTGATATTATTTATAATTTTTTCTAATATTGTTACGTATAATAATACAGGAAAAAATGGCAGGTTATATAATAAATTAAATAGACTGATTTGAGCAGAAACTAATACATATTTATTGGCTCAAAAAGAAAAGAGGGAAAAAGCCAGTAAGGCATAAAAAACCCTCGAAAATTTAATACAAATAAAAGTATAATTAATTATTTAAATTTTTATAACTTAACAATTCAATTAAAGTGAAGGTGTGATCTGTGTCAAATATTTATATTTATATATATATATATATATATATATATACATATATTTGTATATATATTAATAACCAATGCGCGTGACACTCGCGTGGTGGTGACTAACCACTAGTCAAGAGGAGGCTGAGCCTCACACTAACGATCGGATAAAATACCCGATCGACTAGATATATATGTATATATATCTCTAAGGCGCGTGTATAAATAATATACAATCGCGTTGGTGGTGACTAACCACTAGTCTTCATAACAGATCTCATACGTATGATGAGCAAAGAATTCGCACAATCAGACGAATTCTGTATATATATATACTCATAAATATATTCACATACACATATACACACACACCAATTATTCGCACTGTTAATTTTTTAATAATTAATCGCGATATTTGTTCACCGATTCACAACACTCGACGAAATAACAAGTACGCGAAAAATATAATAATTCCAATTAACTATGCGCGGCGAAAGAGTAATATACTCGATAGTATTTCGAACTGACGAAATTGACTGCTTGAGAGTCGGACGAGAACTGACTATAGTTTTCACAAAATGCTTAGGCGAAAACCGACGCCTTGTTGACCAGCTGATTATTTGGGAAATTTTTAAGTAAACCCGTTATGACCAGTAGAATATTAAGAAATGGGAAAAACCTCTGGAAATTTTCTTATTTTGCGTCGTAAAGCGAGGTTCGAACTCGATCGTTACAAGTTTGCCCAAAAACCATAAAATCATAAAACAATTAACCGGACAGCGCGTTCAAAACGTGCGAGGTTCAAACGGGTTTCTAGCTTGTTTCTACGTTTCAAACCCTTCCAGATCTTTGTATAGCAGGTCAAAATAATTTGAATTATATTGAATAATATTATACATCAAATATATATATATTATTAACAGTGCGATTATTTCGTTAAGTCGATAATATTGTTAACGACTGAACAGGCAGTCTCAGAAAAGTTTTCTGTTTCCTTCACAGGATGATTTACAATTCTTTTCACAATTACACTGAAAAATACTAAGATCGAAAAACAGCCACAAAACAAACCTTGTTGTTCCACATTAGAGGCTACCGAATGACCTTCCGTAATTCTGGAACCCTTCTGTTTTTTACGTGAATAAATATATTTCTATACGGAACGGGATATTACTCTGTCACCACAGTTTATACTCCAAATTAAATAAAATATAAATTGCACTAAAAGAAATTATTTTTTAAATAAACTTCCAAAAAATGAAATCAACTTAAATGCATTTTTAATATATGAATTAATCTTTAGAAAATATAATATATTATTTGGAATATATAAGTGTTACAGTCAGAAATATAAATACAATTATAAACGAAAATTCTCAATGGCACAGAAGATCGAAATAATATTTTTCAAATACGTAATACTAAAGTAATTCAATTATCTATTGTTCAAACCTGGTAGAAATTGGAACGTTTTTAATAGTTTGAAGTTAAAAATATTATAGTCTAAAACTAGATCTTCTGTCCATTGTTACAAAAATGGGAAAAGATTTCTATATTCCATTTACATTTACTTACATACAAATAAATTTAATTTACTTCACAACACATGCCTAAAAATAAATTATAGTTAAACTCAAATTTAAATAAGGGGATATCAAATTCAAAAATTGGTATTCCTTATATTTTTTCATAAACACAAAAATTACTTTTTGGAAAAAATCCTTGACGTAAGGACCTTATACATACTTTAAATAATATACTTATATTTTTGGCAAGATGTTTAAAACGCTAATTAGCGTATATTGTTTATTTTTAACTTTATACCTTTTTCACTTAAAATTATCGATCAAAAATTTATTCAATTATTATTAAAATTTTTTTAAATTGAAATATCAATTGTCACGCCCTCTCTTACGTTTTAAATTATCCGAATGAAGTTTTCAAATTTTTAATTCAATATTTTAATTATAATTTTTTGATTAAATTGTATAGATCTCTATAATTTGGGTCTGACATCCTGTTAAAGCAAATGAAAACCATTTTTCAAAAGTATAAAAAATAGTTTATTTAACTATTTGTTTAAATATTAAAGAGCATTCTTAACTATTGCATCTGATTTAAAGACTTCTTGTACACAGATAAATAGTGCTGTAAGGTTATTTTTATATCATTTTTTTTTATTTTATTATACAGCATTTATAAGAATTTTTTATTTGAACGGGAATACATCAAAACAAAACATTATCCTGTGTAAACGCCAGTTTTGGAAGCAAACTTTACGATGAAAATGTCATTTCTGAAAGAAGGCAACCGAAGCCTTTACTCGACAGAGGAAAAATAGGTCAAATTCTTCGTACCGTGAATATTCGACAATACCTACACGTAGCTTAATAAAAAATAAAAGAAAATATTGTTCGATAACTCTCGTACCTTGTTCTTTCTGATAAAAAGTTTTTACCGTACCCGAAAAATACTCAACTGACATACAACGTTTACATACAATGTTCGTAACTTGTCATAATTCTATCTTTTATTAGGACGAAATTAAGAGTCAAATGATTAATAATTTAAGATGTTATATACTAATTATATGCATGTATTTTTTCTGTTGCAGGTGAGTCACATTAAATGAAAACTAGTTCGGTTGACGTAAGTCAGAATTTTATATTTATAATGATATTTGTAATAGTATTATTAAAGTAAATTACATTACAGAGTACGTTGACTAGTTGAAATTAATAAGTACCATTTTTCTGTAATAAATTGTGGATATCTTCTTAAGCTATAATTATACATTCGATTAATGTAAGGAACTTTTGTTGTTTTAGGTAAAGTAACATTTATCGTAATTAAAATACAATAAACAGGCTTTTAATACCTAAAAATAAATTTAAATTTACACTTAATAAAAGTAAATATAATATTTACTAGAAAAAATAGAGTTTATGCAAACAGCTAGAATGTACATGTATAAAAAGTAAATCTACTACTTTAAATAAAACTGACAGGGGAAAAAGAAGATGTGAAACTAAATTTACGCTCAAACAATTGAATGGAATACAGAAAATCTTTAAACAAACGCGCAACATCCATTTTATCGGCTAAGACGTAGGAAAAGAGCGAAAATAACATTCAATATCTCATGCAAATATAATGCGATTCCACGATATCCAACCAATGATTTTCAAAACCAAGTACCCTCGAACTGCGCTCAATGCGAAAAGTCGTTCCTGAGTTTCAAAGAATAAGAGACACGGTTTCGTAGCCGCGGAAGAGCAAAGAGACACTTGAACGAAATCGTGCTTTGACGACGACGGTTTTTTCGGGGGCCACGAGTGCGCCGTCGCAAAGCTCGGGAGAAGCTTCCCCTTTCTTTATTTCTCTCGGCCTCTTCTTCACCTTCGTCGACTTATCTCGCCAAGGGAGGAACGGCCCGTCTTTTTTTCTTACCGAGAAAACGCCTCGTGTGACTTATGAACGCAAAAGCCCGGGCTTTATTTCTATTTTCCTTGCGGGTACTCTGTTTTTTCTTTTGAAGAATCGGGTCGTATGTATTTTGGTTTTTGCGAAATTTAACTGACGTCTTTACGAGTATAATCGTGGAATGTAATTGGGTTACTGCAATGAAAATGTTGAATTGAAATGTTGGTTGCGAAATTACGAGTTCCGGTGCTATTAAGCCATTTAATTTCTAAAGAACTTTGTTTATTTTTGTGCCAATTGTTTTGTTTAGATAATACAAACGTTGAACACAAAACATTTTTCTAATTTTAACTTGATAATTTTTACTTAAATTCTATATTAATATGTGTAGTAAATAAAATAAATACATTTATTATATTTACATTTGTGCAGTGTAGATCAGTGTTATAATTAAGAAACATCGAAAACACATATATCTAAAAATTTTATATCTGAAAAGTTCTTATTTCCATTAGTGCAGTCATAAAATTTACAGAGTGTACAGGAAAGGAATACACGAACATTATTTGATATGCACACATGATTCTTACATTTTGTTTCAACTTCTTGTTCTCCTGAAATTTAAAACATAACACGTTTTACAAAATATTTTATTTAGCGATTGAAAATAAAAAACGCAATTTCGAAGAATTTTAAAAGATTGAAATAGTGTATTTATTTATTGATTAAATATAATAGTTTTATGTTCGAAAATGTTTTAACGAGAGTTATAAATTTTTTACTCCGCGGCTTAAGTATTATTTTTTATTTATGACTAAAGGTAAAATACAAATTTAAATATATATTTTAAAATGCATAAAGTCGTTACCGAAAAGAAACGGCTTTTCTTAATCTACTTGAATGACTCTAGGGTAATTTTAATGAATACTTATCTTAAGATGCACCGTTACTTTTATTTTATAACTCTCACGTAGAAGAACAAAAACGACGAAAAACTATAGATACACTTAGAAACGTTTATTAATATTGTAGTCCTAGAAAGTAGTAATTAATCTAACATCCCGTGAGGAAATTATAATTTTAAAAAAATTTCTAAAAGCAATGTATCAAGTTACATTTTCTTTGGTCAAGAAACCAACTTTCAACTAAAATGTGTTTCAGAAATGCTTTGATTACTAGTAGGATTTGTCAGCAAAAGGTAAAGTAGAAAAAAAGATTGGTAAGATTGGAGTACCATTTATTTATGGTAGACTCGGAACCGAACGATGAATAATCTTGAAAGCCCGTAAATCCAATATAATAACAACGGTAAAGTAATTCACACGATAGTTAATGGTTATGCGCTGTGTAAAGTCTAGGCCGAGTAGTTAAAGCGACTGAAGACTATAAAGCGTTAATCCCGTGGCTCGGCGGCTGTGCCACCCGTCGTAAGACTGGAATATTTAAAGGGAGGTGAGGCATGATATACGTACGAGACAAATGAATTAGAGCTCTCGGACGCTCGCGAACGCCGTCTACGACTTAAGTAAATGATGGGTAACGAGGTCGACGCGGCGCGGCCGCATTTTTGAATGGCAAATTAGAGGGGTAGCATTCCATTTGAATAGCTTAATTTCATGGAATGGGAGCCTGATGTATATGGATGGCCCAGTCCAAACGCCAACGAACAAAAGTCTCATCCTGGATCCTTTGATCATCCACACCTCTTGTTTCAATTGGCTTTGATTTTCATACGATTTCGCTAAACTTTTCTTTTCCAATTCCATATCATTGCAATATATCTTAATATACTTGCAGATCAACAATTCTATAATAAATTAATCAAGCGGGAGTATTTTAGAAAAGTATCCGCGATCCGTAGGCTAGGAAATAAGTCTTAAAATTGATTAAGACTATCTGGTAATTTTTTAATTAGCTAAAACAAAAAAATCCAGTTATTTATCTTTAACGAAAAAAATTGAATGGCGAAGCTTTTAGTTTTGGAAATCCAACAATTTGGCATTAAAATTAGGTAGATAAACAAGATGCTTGAAAATTTTCGAAATGGTATAAACGGTCCGGCGCGCACCTTGCCTTGAGCCGTTTGGCCGTCCGATTCGCTCATGATTTTACTTAAAAGTTTTAACTGTTGATATCTGCAATAATAGCGTCTATACAAAAATCATTCAATGCACTGTTTACAATAAGAATGTATTTGTATTACTACAAATATAGTTGGTAACTAGAAACTAATCATTTTTTTTCTTTTATAAAAGACTGACTATAAAGCCAAGAAATTTCAGAAATTATTTCATTTCTCTATAAATTCATTTATTTTTAATAATATTTTAAGATACTTTTGTTTTTAGTATACGTATTAAATGCTATACATCCATTTTTATTATAAACAGTACAATCAATTATTTTTGTAACAAATAACGCTAGTCGGATGGCAGATCGGCTCAATGCGAGGGGCAGCGCAACGGTTTATATATATCATTACGAAAAATAGCTATTATTAAGTTTTCTTAAAACCTACATATGTGAAAATTTTCAGACAACTTGTTTACCTATTCAATTTTAATGTATAATTGTAACGGATATCTTTCGAGAATATTTCCAAGAAATTTCAAAGCAAAAGGTTAAATAGAATTAATATGGTGGCTAGATGAAGCAAAACGGTATCAAAAAATTATATTAAAAAATTATATTATATATCGTATTGTTTGAAATATATAAAACACTAAATATTTTTTTAATATTTTAAATGTAAAGAATGTGTGGAATAATGTCTTCTACAAAACCCGAAAGATAAAAATTCAAATTGATCAAACTGAAAAATTAGTCCCGTGCACAATACTTTTCCACGAATTTTGGTTTATATATGCTCTTTGTATTTCTATAGTCACTCAGCAATCTTACGAAATGCAACTAAAATTTTACAAAATATAGCATGCAATTAATACGTTATAATATTGTACTATATAATATTTGATTATTTAGACGACTGTTTAACTTTTCGTAGGTTATGAAAAATTATCGCTACTTACAGTATAACGAATCGCTGGAATTCTCGCGCGCGCAGAGATTGTTCTCAGCACACGGTGCAAGTCATACATGGGATCTGGCAAACTCAAGATAAATATGTACATAGAATAACAAATCTTGTTAAGTTAAACGAAACTTCGCTAACCGCGTTAGCAACTTCGCACTAGTGTCGCTGCCACTTTGAAAACCCCTTGAAAATTTTATAACACGTACGATGCTACCTGTGATCCATATGCAACCTATCTTCCACTAATATTCCTGGTTTATATTTTTGTTTATTAATGTATTTTTTTTCATTTTTTAATTTATGAGTCATCTTTTATACGCGAGCGTATTGACATCATAGTTAACGGTACGCGATAAAATCAAGTCTCGCGGGACCAATTATTGAAGCGCGTGATGTAACTCGGGAAAAGCATGTCCGCCAATTAGTGCATATCATATCCTACTATTATCATTTATACATACGTACATATATTACTCATATTTTCGTTGAATTTTTACGAATCAAGTTTAAATGTTCGATGATATATTGATGTAATCGGGCCACATCGTTGCAAAAAAATAGAATAAAAAAAATGTCATATGAAGATAATTAAATGTTTCATCAACGTGGGCATATCCTCGATTGATTGCCTTTTATATTTAATTTAGCTTTCAATTGTTCGTCATAAAATATTCAGCATTTCTATGCTTTAAAATGTCACAAATACAAAATTAGGTATATTATTATAATGTAAGAATATATAAATTTAATTATTTATTTGTTACAGACGTTATATTATTAATCTATTCTATATAAACATATCTACTCCTACATTTATGACTCGACAAAAGAATACAAAAAAATTATAATTAAATAGAGTATAAATTAAAACCGCTTTGTTACATCAAATAATAAATACATATACAACGTTATTCTCATGCATTCATTCACACCATACATACCACTCAACTATCCATCGAAGATTCTCCAATTAAATAGCAAATTAAGTCACCTTCGTGAATTTTTGGCGAGGGGATGACATTCGCAACATCCGGTGAAAATGACGATGATCTCTTCTTGCAAGGTCAGGAATACGTGCACCGGCGAATTACAAATCGCAGATTCAGTTGACTCACATACACCATTCAACCATCTGGTGCAAATTCCCCAAATGCGTTGCGAAGTAAACGATTCCCTTTGTGAGTTCTCGGCAAGGAGACGACGTCCGCAACGTCCGGTGAAAATAACAATGATGGCTCGGCGATACCTCCCCACTCTTCGGGGATCTTAGCCGGATTATTAGCTCTATCTCATCTATATACCTCCCTTACAATTAATATATATATACATTCGTCTATTACATTATTAACGCATTGTTTAATAAACAAATGATCTATTATTATTATTATTAAAAGTATATCATGCCAAGAATTGACGAAACTTTAATTTCTAGGCCTGACAAGTAACTCTAGCATGAAAGGCCAAATACTACATTTGAAAGTTATTGTAAAACTTAAAGATCACAGAAAATCGAAAACACATAAATATTTACAGGCTCCTATTCATATAAAGGTATTTCGCGCAGAATAATTCTATCTTAAAATGTAATTCCGTAAAAAGCTGTTTTAAAATTTAATTTTAATTATGTAATGTTATGTTACAGAAAATTACATATACTTATATATTATAACTACATAGCTGTAAGTATATCTTAGAAACGCAATACCTTAGCAATTAACATTGATTATCGCATGAGAGAAAGAAAGAGCGACGGAGACGCAACGTTAAAAGACTAAAAGTTAAAATAAAATGCGAACTAAAATGCCATTTGATACTTGGTTCATAAATTTTCTTTTCTGTCTTAATACATATAAACTTATATATATATATATATAAAGTATCTCTAAATAAAACGCTGAACACTTTGTTGACATTACCTTCATTATAAATATATATGAAAGTAAATAGTATACATTTATTAATATGTAAATTATCGCGAATTAAAATCAGCTCAATTTTAATAGCAATACATCGCGAACGATTTTGAAGGAATCCTATGCCTTGTGCGTATATATACCGACATTATCGATTCTTCGTTTTATGCAGCCAATTTTCGTTGAATTTTTACGAATCAAGTTTAAATGTTCGATGATATATTGATGTAATCGGGCCACATCGTTGCAAAAAAATAGAATAAAAAAATGTCATATGAAGATAATTAAATGTTTCATCAACGTGGGCATATCCTCGATTGATTGCCTTTTATATTTAATTTAGCTTTCAATTGTTCGTCATAAAATATTCAGCATTTCTATGCTTTAAAATGTCACAAATACAAAATTAGGTATATTATTATAATGTAAGAATATATAAATTTAATTATTTATTTGTTACAGACGTTATATATTAATCTATTCTATATAAACATATCCACTCTACATTTATGGCTCGACAAAATAATACAAAAAAATTATAATTAAATAGAGTATAAATTAAAACCGCTTTGTTACATCAAATAATAAATACATATACAACGTTATTCTCATGCATTCATTCACACCATACATACCACTCAACTATCCATCGAAGATTCTCCAATTAAATAGCAAATTTAAGTCACCTTCGTGAATTTTTGGCGAGGGGATGACATTCGCAACATCCGGTGAAAATGACGATGATCTCTTCTTGCAAGGTCAGGAATACGTGCACCGGCGAATTACAAATCGCAGATTCAGTTGACTCACATACACCATTCAACCATCTGGTGCAAATTCCCCAAATGCGTTGCGAAGTAAACGATTCCCTTTGTGAGTTCTCGGCAAGGAGACGACGTCCGCAACGTCCGGTGAAAATAACAATGATGGCTCGGCGATACCTCCCCACTCTTCGGGGATCTTAGCCGGATTATTAGCTCTATCTCATCTATATACCTCCCTTACAATTAATATATATACATTCGTCTATTACATTATTAACGCATTGTTTAATAAACAAATGATCTATTATTATTATTATTAAAAGTATATCATGCCAAGAATTGACGAAACTTTAATTTCTAGGCCTGACAAGTAACTCTAGCATGAAAGGCCAAATACTACATTTGAAAGTTATTGTAAAACTTAAAGATCACGGAAAATCGAAAACATATAAATATTTACAGCTCCTATTCATATAAAGGTATTTCGCGCAGAATAATTCTATCTTAAAATGTAATTCCGTAAAAAGCTGTTTTAAAATTTAATTTTAATTATGTAATGTTATGTTACAGAAAATTACATATACTTATATATTATAACTACATAGCTGTAAGTATATCTTAGAAACGCAATACCTTAGCAATTAACATTGATTATCGCATGAGAGAAAGAAAGAGCGACGAGACGCAACGTTAAAAGACTAAAAGTTAAAATAAAATGCGAACTAAAATGCCATTTGATACTTGGTTCATAAATTTTCTTTTCTGTCTTAATACATATAAACTTATATATATATATATATATAAAGTATCTCTAAATAAAACGCTGAACACTTTGTTGACATTACCTTCATTATAAATATATATGAAAGTAAATAGTATACATTTATTAATATGTAAATTATCGCGAATTAAAATCAGCTCAATTTTAATAGCAATACATCGCGAACGATTTTGAAGGAATCCTATGCCTTGTGCGTATATATACCGACATTATCGATTCTTCGTTTTATGCAGCCAATTTTTGTTTAATCGCAATTATTTCGTATGAAATATATACATTGTTGTTACATTGGCCGAATTTGAACATTTTACGTATTCATTGAGTAAAATGAGAAAATCGCAATGTTGAGAGCCAGTACAAATTACAGATTTCTGTAATTCATTTTTCAAATATAGTTTTTAATTTTCATTTTTTCTAAATTTTTTTAGCACATATACAACTGCTGCACATCATAAAGTGCACCTTAACTCATACATTTGAAAAATCATTAATGTCGGTAAGTGTGTATTTTAAAATGAAGGTGCGATATCCCCTGAAATTTTCTGTAACAATAAAGCATTACATAAAGTTAAATTTTTTAATAGCTTTTTATGCAATTGCATTTTGAGATATAATTATTTTGCACGAATTTTTCAATAGCATAGTATGAAACTTTTTTTAAATAAGATTTTCTTAATTATACAAATAGCTTTTATAAATAGGAGCCGTCCATATGTGATAAAAAGTAAGAACATGTTAAAAGTTAAAGGTTATAAAAGAAAAAGGAATTAAATAAAATAATATTTTTCTTTCAGTACTGCTTAACTAGTCAAAAGATTCTTGTATGTCTTAACTTATACAATGACAAGCAATTATTTTACATTTCATATCGTATCGTCTTTAATGGACAACATGATATGAAAGGTTAGTAATATTTTGAATATTATTATGTGTGAATAAACGAATGATAAATAGTGATGTGATCGTTATAATATAAGGAGTTACATAATTAAGACACAAATATGAAACTAAAAATTTGAATCAAATCATACGTCATGTCTAAATATAAGTTTGTAGAGCAACTTTTATCGAAATAATAAGTTTGCATTTTAGTTAGAAATAAATAATCATATTTAATTGATAATGATTCACTATAAAATCGAGCTTCGCAGGTACCAAAAACTTAATCATTTACAAATAAAAATATTCTAAAAATTTATAGACATTATTCAAAACATCCCTGGTAGAAAATTGAGCCTATTTCTGGTCAGAATTTCTGGTAAAAATTTTTGAAAATAAGATATTGTTAGAAATCCTTTCAGAAAATTTGCAGAAATTTCTAGATATACACCAATTTAACATGTGTTGACCAGAAATTCTGGTCAGAATCTGCGCTATTTCTACCAGGGAAGTATAAGAGCGTTAGAGGGATATTTTTTAAGTAAGCGAATCTATAATTAATTAGAAGATCTTTAATTAAAAAATTGGGCATTTCATTTTTAGTTCAGCGGTACGACTCCAGTCTTTAGGGGCACATGAATTTGTCCATTTAAGGGATTTTATTAAAATTATTTATACATTTATAACTTCAATTCAATTTTTTACCAAGTCTTTTTTGAATTTTTTAAATAGCTCTTTTATATCGTAATATTTATGCTATAATAGGACGGTTTCTTTTAATAAATGATATTATCTTAAATCCCCCATAGTTACGAGATATTCCGAATCGATTGTTTACGTTTACTCGAGACCTGCCAAAATGAAAATCTCATTTTATTTTATTTGTGCTTCTTAGTTTTTGAAAGTGCACTTGCGTTGTAGTTTCTATATACCTGCAAATCACACACGTTAAAAGTATTCATACTAGCTTTCTTTTGATCGTAATTACGTTGAAAAATATTAATTCATTGCTGCGTAATGCGTATTTAAGTTTTTTATTTTTGGGGTAATTTTTGAACACAAACCCTGGTAAGTTTGAACATGCTATTAAATGGTTGACGGTGATTTTTGTGTTTAGGCATATTCATCCGCGCATGGGCGAATGTACGTTCAAAAATACGTCCAGGGTTGAGACTTTTTGATCAAAATGCCCGTTTCTCTTCAACCGTAAAAATAAACCGCCCCAGCAATACTATCGGAGGTAAAAAAATTTGACATAATATTATGGTTTACATGATTTTAAGTCCCATGGTCCCAAGTTCAAAATTAACATCGTATTCCGATTCAAAAAAAAATAAATAAAAAAAGTTCAAAAATGCCCCAGTCCTCCCCTATATAAAGTATCTCTAAAAACGCTGAACACTTTGTTGACATTACCTTCATTCTAAATATATATTGAAAGTAAATAGTATATAATTTATTAATATGTAAATTATCGCGAATTAAAATCAGCTCAATTTGTAATAGCAATACATCGCGAACGATTTTGAAGGAATCCTATGCCTTGTGGTATATATACCGACATTATCGATTCTTCGTTTTATGCAGCCAATTTTGTTTAATCGCAATTATTTCGTATGAAATATATACATTGTTGTTACATTGGCCGAATTTGAACATTTTACGTATTCATTGAGTAAAATGAGAAAATCGCAATGTTGAGAGCCAGTACAAATTACAGATTTCTGTAATTCATTTTTCAAATATAGTTTTTAATTTTCATTTTTTCTAAATTTTTTTAGCACATATACAACTGCTGCACATCATAAAGTGCACCTTAACTCATACATTTGAAAAATCAATTAATGTCGGTAAGTGTGTATTTTAAATGAAGGTACGATATCCCCTGAAATTTTCTGTAACAATAAAGCATTACATAAAGTTAAATTTTTTAATAGCTTTTTATGCAATTGCATTTTGAGATATAATTATTTTGCACGAATTTTTCAATAGCATAGTATGAAACTTTTTTTAAATAAGATTTTCTTAATTATACAAATAGCTTTTATAAATAGGAGCCGTCCATATGTGATAAAAAGTAAGAACATGTTAAAAGTTAAAGGTTATAAAAGAAAAAGGAATTAAATAAAATAATATTTTTCTTTTCAGTACTGCTTAACTAGTCAAAAGATTCTTGTATGTCTTAACTTATACAATGACAAGCAATTATTTTACATTTCATATCGTATCGTCTATAATGGACAACATGATATGAAAGGTTAGTAATATTTTGAATATTATTATGTGTGAATAAACGAATGAATAAATAGTGATGTGATCGTTATAATATAAGGAGTTACATAATTAAGACACAAATATGAAACTAAAAATTTGAATCAAATCATACGTCATGTCTAAATATAAGTTTGTAGAGCAACTTTTATCGAAATAATAAGTTTGCATTTTAGTTAGAAATAAATAATCATATTTAATTGATAATGATTCACTATAAAATCGAGCTTCGCAGGTACCAAAAACTTAATCATTTACAAATAAAAATATTCTAAAAATTTATAGACATTATTCAAAACATCCCTGGTAGAAAATTGAGCCTATTTCTGGTCAGAATTTCTGGTAAAAATTTTTGAAAATAAGATATTGTTAGAAATCCTTTTCAGAAAATTTGCAGAATTTCTAGATATACACCAATTTAACATGTGTTGACCAGAAATTCTGGTCAGAATCTGCGCTATTTTCTACCAGGGAAGTATAAGAGCGTTAGAGGGATATTTTTTTAAGTAAGCGAATCTATAATTAATTAGAAGATCTTTAATTAAAAAATTGGGCATTTCATTTTTAGTTCAGCGGTACGACTCCAGTCTTTAGGGGCACATGAATTTGTCCATTTAAGGGATTTTATTAAAATTATTTATACATTTATAACTTCAATTCAATTTTTTACCAAGTCTTTTTTGAAAGTTTTATCTTTGTGCAATTTTAATAATTTTTTTTATTTCAATATTCAATCAGTATTTAATCGCTTAAAGAGTTATTTAACAATGTTTTAAAAGAATACCATTAAATTTGAGGTCTACTGTACCAGAAAAAAATAAATTACATTGTATTTCTATGTTATTTATAACGATAATTATAGAAATACAGATTGACCTAAGAGTCAATCAAGTTTCACAAACAATTAATCGTGTACTACAAACCGAAACCATTTAATTCTATTGAAAGGGTATAATTAAACTTGAAGGCATCTAGCCTATTATTTATGTGTATAAGATACCTCAAGGTAGTCTCGTTTTTAAAGTGAAACACTTTTATGTTGGAAGGAACAATTTTATGATTGAAAGTCGCTCGACAGAAGCCCAAGAGGTATGATAGGACTAAAAATTGAATCTTGAACCTGTCGGTAACCCGGGCACTTCAACATAATGCCCTTCGCGCTTAATAAAGTTTCTCGGCAGGAGGACAACTATACATACACATACCCATGAGTGCCTCGAGCATTGTAATAAAACTCGGTAGATGGCAATCGATTTCGAAAAGTTGACCGAAAAATGCTCGTGTGTACATACGAGCGGTACTCAAAAACCCTCAACAATTTCGATCGTGCGAAGAATCCCCCGGTGTTTTAACCCAGTAATAAACTCGTGGTCTGAGGATCTAGTGAAATTTCGAGCAACCTCGGAGACCATGCAGTATATCTATACGCGTGTGTGAATGAGCGTCGAATTTCCGGAGCTGGTCAACTTATTAGGGATGCCTCGTCGACGGTCACTGAAACGGAAATACAACGAACAAACGTGGCATCATTTGTTATTGAGTTTCTTTCTACACAAAAATAGGTGAACCCATAACTCGACTTACTAATAAGTCTCAAACCTCATATAGATTATATACCTTTCAAGCTATAAATTATGAAGCGTAATGAATTCGCTGACAAAAATCTTACTTTACACTTGTTAAAAACTTAAAAAGCGTGTTTCTAGACAACCAGAAAGGTACCATAGATGCAGCATCTAAACAAATAAATTTGTAATAACATAAAACCATTTAATTTAAAAATTAATAATAATATAAATATATAATATATTTTTTCGTGAGTTGCATATGTGTTTGCAAAATCGAATTTTCCGCAGCATGTATTTTGAAAAACAGATCTTATAGTAAATTAATATATTAAATGACTATAAACATGATTTTCTTATTTTTGAAAATTCGTTTAGCTTTATGCATATCAATAATTTCAGTTTACTTCTCACATGTAAAAGATATCCTCAAGTTAATAAATGCAAAATTGAATTAAGGAGGGAGTCTGTGCACAGCGCGGGGATAAAAGGAAAACTTCGCCCTTCCCGCGCGCGTTTCTAGCACCCTGCGGCTCTCTGCGCCCCATCATGTCATTATTTTTGTTAATAAGAATTTATTTTTACTGTTTAACTTTAGTCATCATCTACTTATTTCAAATTCCTTACTTGCATCCGAATCCAGGAATCTTAGTAAGGTTCGTCAAAAATTTACTCCGTTACATTTTTCATAAAGAAACGTTTTTGAAAAATGTTATTACACCATATGTAGGAATACGTGATTCCATATTTTTTGAGTTGTAAATTATAAAATAGTAATTCCAGTATAAAGGAAAATATGCTTAATATTTAACGATTACAAAAAACAGAATTATGCAAAAATATGCATATTTTTTGGGTCATTAATTACAAATTGATTACTAGTTCTTTGGAATTTCAAAATAGGAATGTATATTTATAAATGTTTTATTGTAATTATCAATTATCAGGTGCATTCGCCGTAATATTGTATCACCTATTAAGAATTTTGAAATTGATGTCAGATTCATAATCAGTGACCTCAAAAACCTCTTGTATTACAATTTCAATATAAACAGTATTGTACGAAAATTTGTGTAACAAAAGATTAATTAATATCTTATACATTTAAATAAATAACAAATAGCAGCGCATTGTTCACTAATTTTATATTACTAATTACAGTTCCAAGTATTGTTATTAATCTGCTGGTTACTTTCAATTTACTGCACCATGGAAATAATATAACAAGTTATTGCCTTTAGTAGACTTTGCATCGATATTTTAACTTGTTCATTTAATGTCTGTTATTAATTTTATAATTATTTATTGTGTATTTTAGAAATTCATTCCTTAGTAAAAATCAAAGCATTTATGTAACATTTTTTTTTCATAAACTGCAGGTGATTGACAAAAAATGGCCAATAAATTCGATATTAAGAACAAATGTTTATACGTTAGTCAGTGTTATATAACAGTATTACATAACCAAAAATTATGTGCTTCCATCAAATTCCCTCGCCCCTCTATATTATAAACATAAATAGGCAAATCTAAACAATGAGGTATCAATGACTAAGGGACTGCTTAAGCAGACTGCTAGCGAGCGGATGGTGAAGACAGGTTCAAATAAGTAATCGAGTTATTATAATGTATAAATATGTTGTTCGTAAGTTGACATTATGGTTAAGTATAATATTAAGTCTTTTTGGTACGATCTCTATAATACTTGCTAGGGTTGGTTGCTAGTTGGTTGCTATTTGGTTGCTGCTAGCTTGCTGCTGTTAGTTGATGTCTGAGCGGTTAAATCGTAAGGCTGCATGGAGCTGATACCTGAAGAGGTAATTCCGTCGTGTTGCGATGCCGGTGGTTGTGGAGAGTTGAGCCTAATAGGTTGTAGTTTCGGCGTTAATCGTTTCCTGAAATTCACTTATACTACATCTTGACTGATTGTGTTTTGACCTCTACTTCTCCTTCTGTAATCAATTTTTGTATATTAACCGTTGACCAACATTTTTCCTTAACGGGATGTCGGACCCGAATTACAGGGATCTACCCTTTCCAACCCAAAAATTATAACGAAAAAAGTAAAATAAAAATTTGAAAAAATTTGTAATCGTTATTCAAAACTTTTTTGAGATCCTGGAGCTCCGATTTTTCAAGATTATTTCGTTTTTCATGAATTATGCAGAAAAATACGAAACGTCGGTAACGTAAATTTCGAAAAATAGGTACATTTTCCAACCCAAAAAAGTTGTTGCTATTATTAATAGAAAAATGGTAAAAAAATCACGAATAATCCTGAAAGCAACCTGAAGGACATGGAGCTCTGCTTTTTTCGATAAATTAAATTCCTAACCATTAAAACTAATTAATAAACTTGCTATTTTTATGGTCCGACATCCCCTTTACTCGCACATTAATCGTGTCATGGCGCAAAGCTTCCACGAAAGCGTTAGCAACCTGTATGCTATGACCTGCACATTAACGCTGCTCTTTCGGTGTGATTTGAAAGTCGGCATTTGTATGATGCAGTCGATGAACCAGGAATTTAACAGCTAGTAAATACATTTTATGGAGATGGTCGATCAGACGGATGGATGCTTAATATATTTTTACTCTTACCTTTAACAGATAGGAATTTGGGATTTTTCTATTTATCTTGCTTTTCTATAGTAATTGAGTAAATGTGATATCTCCTATTTCAAAACTAACATAGGTAAAGTTCATAGGCATGACCTGTATAGAGATCTTCCCGTCCTATAAGCGTTAAGGTTTAAAAAAATTAAACCAGAAACTTTTTGCATATTATAATGGCCGGAAATCTTTTTGCATATATAATAGCTCTTTTTATGCTCTTTAATTAGGCAGCAGACGATGTCTTTATGAAGAAAGCACTTGTTGAAAATATAGCAATAGTGCTTGTATCAATCGGCAGATACCGCGAATCAAATCCGAGACTTCTGGGTTCGAGTTAACCGACCGAACCATCGCAGGTATCAAAATAAACATATACTTCTATTTTTTAGTAAAATAAGTTTACTATTACAAAGTTTCCTCTACGTGGAAGCAAAATTAACAGTGAGACAATTTTTTATGTATAACATTGCCTTTGTTTGTTTTCTGTACATGTGTCAATGTGAACGAACTATATTAGTCTCCAAAGAGAAATTTTTGCATTAGTTAGTTCTATATATTATATTGTCAATTAATATAAATATAAATCACTTAAAATTACATTATGTGTAAAGTACGAACATTGTAAAATTTGTGTATACATGTAATATACATTTATTTGTAAATGCAACACTCACTTTAAATACAAACTATTTACTTACGTAGTCTCACGTTAGATTTTAATTGAAAGTGCATTTAAGTATTTCCCCATCAACGATCGTATTTATTTTCATCAATTACGTATAATTAAATTATATATGATAATTTACGGTAATAAATCTGTATATATATTACTTGCGAAATTTGTCAATAATTTATTAATTACAATTGCTAACAATAGATATTTCTAAAATTGTATAATTAAAATCCGTCAATAGTATATATATTAATTTGTTCATTAACTACAACATATATGCTCAAAAATCCGAGAATCACGTAACTATAGTATTAAAGGGCAACGTGTAGAATGTTATTGTATTATTTGAAATATCAACAACTGATGAAAAAAGAACATATTACTGAAGAATGTATATAAAAAATAGCCTTCAAGTTGGTAGTTGCAAAATCGTATGTCGTATAACTACGAAGAGATTCTTTTTTAATTCATGTTTATCATGCGAGTGCACGGAGAAAAATGAATAGCTAGATTAACGAAATTAGTTGTCGTAGTAACGAATTTAGTGGTTACGGAGAAATAACAAATTTTTATTGCTAAATTTACAAACTGTCAGTTGCTAGTTACATTAATTTTTATTACTGTTATTGCAACAAAAATATACTGCTGATTTAGCAAACAATGCGGTTACTAGAGCAAATATATTCGTTGTAACAACTGATGTATTTATCATTAAAGTTGTAGATATTTTTTTACTTTAACAATAGCTTTTAATTGATATTAGTGTATAGTTACTTTTATAATAAATATTATACACAAATTTCGAAAACAATTAAAATGAAACAATTCAAAATGTAATAGTTGTCAAAAGATCTTTCAAAATTTTTTCGTGACTCTATATTTTTACTTTCCGATTCTTTTGACGAAATAAACATACACGGAGAAAAAAATTTTAATATCACTAGATTTTCTGCGACTCAATACTAAACATTTTATTAAATTCAAGATGACGGGAAAAGTTTATTAATAATTAAGAAGCATAATTATACTCAGTAAACAGCTTTTTTACGTGCTGAACTTAAATATATAGTATTGAATAAATATATAGTACTGAATATAAAGTATTATAAATCATGATCTGATTTCTCTTTGTGCTTAAAAAGTCTATTTGACGATGACGTGCAATGATGGTTAAAAAAATTGGTGGTTTAAATGCAACGTGAATCGCGGGTTAGCTAGGTTATGTTTAGGTTTTTCGCACTTACGCGCGATATAGCCTAATATGTATGTATACAAATATAAAAATAAACTTAGGTTGTTAGGATCTGACTGTTTGTTGGTAATCGTTGTATCTTTTTGTTTATTGATTAGTCAAAACTCATAGTCAGATGCATAGTCACACTTGCAATACATACGTACTTATATATATGATTACTCGTGATTAAGTACGGGTTTTTTTGTAGCATTTTTTAAAATATAGTTTTATTTTATTTGTTACCTATATTCTCAATACTCATATTATAAAGCACAATAAATACTAATATAGTTCAAACCGAGATTCAAACTAATGTCAGGTTAAGATTGACTTTCGTTCTCCGTGTTGTCTGCGATTTTCGAAACCTTTTGTATTAATTAAAACTACCACATTTTTGCAAGAAACAGTAATTCATGTCACAGCTTTAGCTAAATGAAACTGTTAAACTTACAACAAAATCATTGATACATGATTTTGACGTTTTCAGCAGTAAGTTGTTGTAATAATAACAATTAATTATGTTACACGAACAAATAAATTGTTTGAAAATAAACATTTTTCTTTTAGCGATACGTTCACTGCTAATACAATTATAAAATTGTGCTGCAGTTCACCGTGTAATAAACGGAATCAAATTTTTCGCTAAGAATATCAAAATAATTGTTACGACTAAGTAGCAAATCAACATTGCTGAATTTACTACATTATTTTTCTCCGTGTGTGAGATCCAAAAAGGCAAAGTAACGTTATGTTTTGCAACCGTTGTGGGAACTGTGTGAGAACGTGGTTTTGTAAATTTAAATAGTGAAGCACAAGCTGCTTATTGTTTATGGTACGACGATAATGTGATCACTGCTATCCGACTTCAAGGAAATGGATGTAGAGCCCTAGGTACAAAATCAAGGCGATCGAACCCTTTAAAAAAATTCAAATTTCTCCACTTAAAAAATTATTACTTAAAATTAATATTCATTTTTCAAAAAATTTATATTTTACATAAAACTTTAAGCAAAATAATAATAAATACAATACAGTTTTCAAATGTCAGTACAAAACAACTAAAATTTTTTAATTGATTGTAGATTTTTGTTTCAATTCAAAATATTTTGGAAGAATAACACTCCTAAGTCAATAATTTTAGTACATGAAATTTCAATCACTGATTTAGTTTCACATTCTCTTAATTTAATTTTATACCAAAGCTTTTCCTTTATTTTAACTGGAGATTTTAGTGCTTATATTTTTTATTTCAATATATATTGAATTATTACACAACTTAAACTAACTAACTTAGCACATTTACTTACTTTTCTACTTTAAACACATTAACTTTCATTTTAATGTTTAGTAACAAATAGTATTTTTCATAATTTAATTTAAATCGTCGAAAATTGAAAAATCAATTCACCATAAATAGATATTCACATTTAAAATATCTATTTTATATAATTAATAAATGAAATTTATTTCTAACTGTGCTGATATAATTTAAAATTTATACAATTACAGCCACATTTCATATTGTCCAGATAATAGTTTTGTAAAAAAAATTCGTTATATTCTCTTTGAAGTATTACACTGTCAGTTATCACAACGAATATCTAGCTTTTGTAATTGTATGTTTTATATAACTTAATTATCTTATAATTATTAATTATAATTTAATTCTAATCTCTGAATCATCAAAGCTTCGTAGAAATCAATATTTGTAATCAAGTTAATGAGGATATGTGGTAAATATACTAACACATATCGTACAATAGTTCATAAAATTTATACAAAAATATTCTTTTGATCTTTAGGTATCTCTGTGAATATACTCAATGATATCGTATGATGAATAATAGATTAAGCTCCAAGATTAGAACTTTTGGGCTTATAAATTAAAAAATTGGGAGCTATTTTTATGAACCATACAAAAAATATTATAAACGATGATAATTATAATAATGTATTAATTTTGCACGGTGCATAAAATAAGTATCGATTCACAATCCAAATAAAAGTACCTAACGCATAAAATGGATGAATTATTGATTTAGATAACAAAGTAAAATGTTTGTTGAAATTTACAGTCTTAAATTTTTGGTTGAGCAGTACATAATCAACCGATCGGTTTAGCTACTGATCGTCGGACGGCCCGCAAACCAAGGTAGATAAGAACCGTTATAGGAGATAAGGGTTGTGCGATCTCGCAGTATACGTATATATAAAATCTCGTGAATCGTGTGAGAGCTAGACCATATGGTGCTCCAGTTTCTCTCCTCACCTGCGAATATATCTGAACATCCAAGGGTAGGGGGTAGCAAGGCGCATAGCATTCCACTTCCGCGGCGATATATCTTATCGGTTTCCTTTCCACGACGGGTCCCAGGCGCACGAAACACACGGTGCTACTTCTTGCTCTTTTCTATTCAATTCTTTTTCTCTCATTCCACTTTTCCACTTCTTCCTTCTGTCTCTTTCATTCTCCTTCCCTTTACGCGTTTTCCTCTTTTTTTTTCCATCGCCTCTCGACAATTCACTGTTTTTTTTCTACGCAGGAGAGTTGAATTTATCCGAGGCAAGCAGTTAAGTGGAGTTGAGTATTTTTCCTTCAGGTATTGTGTATTACTAAGTTTTATTCCCCGCTGAATACTTTCTCTGCTTCTTCCTACAGTGTCGTCACTTCGTAGTTCTTGTATTTTTTTATTTATCTTCTCGGGTGTACGTATCGAACGGAACAAACTATGGAATACGAATTTCGTCTTCTTTTTTTCCCGCGAGAGGCGAATTTTAAATTTTGTAATCGAAAAGTTCTACGCGATACCGAAAAGTATCAGAACCTATAATAATATATATTTAACGTTGTATCACTTTTTAAGAGTTTAAATAAACAACGAGTTATTTTATGTCTTAACTTTATATTATATATGTATAGGAAAATTATTTATAGTATTGAAAATCATTGGTTTATTGTAATAAATTAATTTAGGTGAACAGTAATATACATAATTTCATTTCAATTACATTGGTACGGATGCGTATATTTAAAAAATATTTGAAAATAAGAATAATATTAACGTAATGAAAGTAATATCTAAAATAATTCAGTTACTTGTTTAAATAGTTTTGATATTCATTTGCCGTACAGAACTTTTAAAGGTTTCTGCTTTTTAAATTGGCAAATATTTACTTTTAATAGCAGACTCTTCAAATGTCTACATTTCCATGATTATAGGATATTTAAATTTTAATGCTCTCTTATATAGAAGGGAATCTTAAATCAGCCTTAAGGGGATAACCTATTATTCTGCCATTTTTGTCAAGAAATTGACTTTCTTTTAGCGATACGTTCACTGCTAATACAATTATAAAATTGTGCTGCAGTTCACCGTGTAATAAACGGAATCAAATTTTTCGCTAAGAATATCAAAATAATTGTTACGACTAAGTAGCAAATCAACATTGCTGAATTTACTACATTATTTTTCTCCGTGTGTGAGATCCAAAAAGGCAAAGTAACGTTATGTTTTGCAACCGTTGTGGGAACTGTGTGAGAACGTGGTTTTGTAAATTTAAATAGTGAAGCACAAGCTGCTTATTGTTTATGGTACGACGATAATGTGATCACTGCTATCCGACTTCAAGGAAATGGATGTAGAGCCCTAGGTACAAAATCAAGGCGATCGAACCCTGTAAAAAATTCAAATTTCTCCACTTTAAAAATTATTACTTAAAATTAATATTAATTTTTCAAAAAATTTATATTTTACATAAAACTTTAAGCAAAATAATAATAAATACAATACAGTTTTCAAATTTCAGTACAAAACAACTAAAATTTTTCAAATGATTGTAGATTTTTGTTTCAATTCAAAATATTTTGGAAGAATAACACTCCTAAGTCAATAATTTTAGTACATGAAATTTCAATCACTGATTTAGTTTCACATTCTCTTAATTTAATTTTATACCAAAGCTTTTCCTTTATTTTAACTGGAGATTTTAGTGCTTATATTTTTTATTTCAATATACATTGAATTATTACACAACTTAAACTAACTAACTTAGAACATTTACTTACTTTTCTACTTTAAACACATTAACTTTCATTTTAATGTTTAGTAACAAATAGTATTTTTCATAATTTAATTTAAATCGTCGAAAATTGAAAAATCATTTCACTATAAATAGACATTCACATTTAAAATATCTATTTTATATAATTAATAAATGAAATTTATTTCTAACTGTGCTGTTATAATTTAAAATTTATACAATTACAGCCCATTTCATATTGTCCAGATAATAGTTTTGTAAAAAAAATTCGTTATATTCTCTTTGAAGTATTACACTGTCAGTTATCACAACGAATATCTAGCTTTTGTAATTGTATGTTTTATATAACTTAATTATCTTATAATTATTAATTATAATTTAATTCTAATCTCTGAATCATCAAAGCTTCGTAGAAATCAATATTTGTAATCAAGTTAATGAGGATATGTGGTAAATATACTAACACATATCGTACAATAGTTCATAAAATTTATACAAAAATATTCTTTTGATCTTTAGGTATCTCTGTGAATATACTCAATGATATCGTATGATGAATAATAGATTATGCTCCAAGATTAGAACTTTTTGGGCTTATAAATTAAAAAATTGGGAGCTATTTTTATGAACCATACAAAAAATATTATAAACGATGATTAATATAATAATGTATTAATTTTGCACGGTGCATAAAATAAGTATCGATTCACAATCCAAATAAAAGTACCTAACGCATAAAATGGATGAATTATTGATTTAGAAAACAAAGTAAAATGTTTGTTGAAATTTACAGTCTTAAATTTTTGGTTGAGCAGTACATAATCAACCGATCGGTTTAGCTACTGATCGTCGGACGGCCCGCAAACCAAGGTAGATAAGAACCGTTATAGGAGATAAGGGTTGTGCGATCTCGCAGTATACGTATATATAAAATCTCGTGAATCGTGTGAGAGCTAGACCATATGGTGCTCCAGTTTCTCTCCTCACCTGCGAATATATCTGAACATCCAAGGGTAGGGGGTAGCAAGGCGCATAGCATTCCACTTCCGCGGCGATATATCTTATCGGTTTCCTTTCCACGACGGGTCCCAGGCGCACGAAACACACGGTGCTACTTCTTGCTCTTTTCTATTCAATTCTTTTTCTCTCATTCCACTTTTCCACTTCTTCCTTCTGTCTCTTTCATTCTCCTTCCCTTTACGCGTTTTCTCTTTTTTTTTCCATCGCCTCTCGACAATTCACTGTTTTTTTTCTACGCAGGAGAGTTGAATTTATCCGAGGCAAGCAGTTAAGTGGAGTTGAGTATTTTTCCTTCAGGTATTGTGTATTACTAAGTTTTATTCCCCGCTGAATACTTTCTCTGCTTCTTCCTACAGTGTCGTCACTTCGTAGTTCTTGTATTTTTTTATTTATCTTCTCGGGTGTACGTATCGAACGGAACAAACTATGGAATACGAATTTCGTCTTCTTTTTTTCCCGCGAGAGGCGAATTTTAAAATTTTGTAATCGAAAAGTTCTACGCGATACCGAAAAGTATCAGAACCTATAATAATATATATTTAACGTTGTATCACTTTTTTAAGAGTTTAAATAAACAACGAGTTATTTTATGTCTTAACTTTATATTATATGTATAGGAAATTATTTATAGTATTGAAAATCATTGGTTATTGTAATAAATTAATTTAGGTGAACAGTAATATACATAAATTTCATTTCAATTACATTGGTACGGATGCGTATATTTAAAAAATATTTGAAAATAAGAACAATATTAACGTAATGAAAGTAATATCTAAAATAATTCAGTTACTTGTTTTAAATAGTTTTGATATTCATTTGCCGTACATAACTTTAAAGGTTTCTGCTTTTTAAATTGGCAAATATTTACTTTTAATAGCAGACTCTTCAAATGTCTACATTTCCATGATTATAGGATATTTAAATTTTAATGCTCTCTTATATAGAAGGGAATCTTAAATCAGCCTTAAGGGGATAACCTATTATTCTGCCATTTTTGTCAAGAAATTGACTTCCTTTTATCAAAGTATCATTAATTCATTGAATAAAATATTGCACCACCTGTTTACTTAAAAATGCAGTTTTATTGCCGTTGAAAAACGCTGTGTATTGTACATTTTATTTATTTTATAGTCAAATATTTATTTAAGTTTCTGTTTTATTAATAAACTTGGAAGTTTTTAAAATACTTATTTATTATACAAGATTTTTGTTTGATAATCCCTGAAATTCACGTACAGTTTACTTAAACAATTGAAGCTTATTTAAATTATATTAAAGATTATAATAACAAAGACAGTTCAAACATTGAGATAAACGGATAAATCTGAAACTAAGAGATATGATTTTTAACCACGTATAACCGTGTTTTCGAATTTTCGCAAATGATATCTATAGAGACAAAGATATACGACTTTTTCAAAAAATCTAGGAGAAAATATTATTCAGTTTTCGATCAATTCATTTCCTGCACGGTCTAAACTCTTTTGGCACGTATAATTTATAAATCATAATTTTTGCTAAATATAATTTGTATCGAGTAGTAAAACATTCTAACCGGACAGTTTAATAAAAACATACAATAATATGACAAATTTGTAATAATTAATTTAGAGTGAGTCGTTCCATTAAATAATTGAACATGTTGATAAATCGTGTAGAGTATATTGTCAACTAGCCAAGATAATTTAATAAAAAGTATAGCCGTTCTTACACATTTTCATTGCCTATCTGTACAGCAGCGAGCTGAAAAATACATCGATTCCCCAAAGGGTCTTCAGCAGAAAATTCCGCAAAAGACGTAAGACGAAGAAGAGAAAAAAGAATCAGTCCACCCGACGGTTACTCGGTAAATGGCGAGAGACCATCCCGAAGCGATGGAGATGATAAAGAGCGCACCGCAAGAAGATTGGGCACGATTCGTTTGTTTCCGGAGTGCGTGCCGCACGCGCACCGCGAAATAAATGCTGGGGACGCGCGTGATATTTTACTTTGGCGTCGGGAAATCGCGGAGGAGAGAAAGAGAGAAACATCTTTCGCAGCGGGGGAGGAGAGAGTATCCCCACAGGAAATCGCCCGGAACGCACACCGTTCGTCCCTGTCTCGTTTCGTGCTGGCACGCCCTTCTTCTTCTTGCGGCTTCCTCGTTTTGCCTCTGTTTCTTTCTCTCTAGTTATTTTACGCTCATTATTTCTTTTATCGTCGACAAATGGTCTCCGTGCGTCGGGCGCTCTCTTTCTTTTCCTTAGAGCTTTTTTTTCTACATCTAGGGGACTGGAGGATACATTTTTCGGTACAAGTGAGTCATGAATATAATTAGCTCGAAAGGTGGATTGACTCGCTTATTAATCCGTGCGGTAAAGAGTTCATTCACACTTTATATGTGAGTGGTATTCCAATTACTATTCGGAAAAGTAACGTAGTAAGAAATTTAGACGTGGCATACACTGATATTTCATAGCTTCGTGAAACTTGAAACTGTAACTCCTAGCAGATATTCCACTAACAAGTTTACAAAACGATGCGTATCGGATGTACCGCCTACGCAGATCCTTCTCAAAATGGTCAATCAACCACGAAAATCAATGCTCTCCAACATCCAATACATCATCTCTCGTACATAGTTCATAGACAAGCTTTGGCTAATACACTTCGAAATTATCGTCGACGTCTCCAAAGCCCACACGCAATCCCTATTATACTGCCATCACGTACCGGTGTATCATCTCTCTTCAATGTCTAAGAGATGCAACAGCTACGTAACGCATCATCTCGTCTTAAGAGGGCCTAAAGTTGATGCCAAGTTTTGAACAACAATTTGCACGTGTGTTACCCATACTGTACACTAAATTTCCAAAAGTAATCCAATCCCAAACAACTAAGATGACTTTTCTCTTGTACACGCATTTCATTAAAATGCAAAACATATTTGTATTATTAAGTAAACAAAGACTTTTTAAATTAAAGAAAAGTTTCCAGATGTTCTATAGTTATTGGCATATAATTTCGATTCGTACTAAATCTGTAGTATAATATAAGTGATTAAATATTCACTACCCAGCAATCTTTCTTTATATTTATTTTTAGCACTGATTTAATATTATTAATTTACAAAATATATTAAAAAAATAAGAAAAAGTTCCTACTCTAATATTCTTGTAATATTTTTACTAGAATATTTTAATATATTACAATGTTCAATTAATTGAATGGTTTTTTATTGATTATCACTAATGTATTTAAAAATCGATGAATCCCCATAAAAATATAATATTAAATTTACGTCATGTAAATAACAAATTGAATTTCGAAAACGAAGCCGAAACGAAGACAGAGAAGAATACTATAGACGTAATATCGGTGGAATATAGACTAGGTGAAAGACAAAAGATCAAATGCATCTTGCTTCACGGCAAGAGCATACAAACTGTCAGTACCGTAAACTAAGCAGATATCTGACACACGCACGTGCTCGGATACGTCGAATCACACAAGCGAATGTCGCATCCAATTTACATTGTGCTCAAATAAGCAAATGTAAAGTGTAAGGTACTGCGCGCGTTATCGAATCCAGCGAAATCATACGGGAAAGATCAGGCCTGCAACTCAATTATCCATATGCATCGGTGTGCTCGAGTTTATAGACGAAAAAGTAAATCAATATCTGAAAGGTAGTTAACCATTAAACGACGAGGATAAACGTATATAATCTCTTAAAATACCATGATAACGAGGTAAAAAGGAACTTTGATGAAGAGGATAGATCGATTTAGAGAAACAGACATTCGCGTGCATAAACGCCAATCGAGGGAAATGCAAGTATACACGATCCCAGACGCCTGGGAGCACGCGTATTTGCCGAAGCACACGCACGCGCGTATAATTGCGCTCGCAACCCATCATACCGATAAACGAACAAATAAGCCTAGATATACGGGAGAGCGGTTAAGCAAATAAGCCTTCATCCATGCGTATTTTGAGCTCGACATAAAGATTCGCGCGGACTTTGAACGCAGGAGCTAGGATGGCATCATACATCGACCGATGGATAGATAGGGGGAGTGAGAAACCGAAGGATGATACGATGCTGCTCGTACGCTTTACCGAACGATTATCCGTCAATAAACCTGATTGATCACAAAGCAAGAGCGAGGCCCATAATCCCTGACGCGGCCGCCTACAGAGGAAGAGGTGACCTCCTAAACTATTTAACCGGGTAGGAGGGAGATAGAGAGACCGACCCTACACCATGTTCCACGAGATCAGATGCGTTCCCAGCGTACCTTCCTTTTCTTGCGATAGGGATTTCGCAGCTCGAGAGTATGAAATCCCTGCTCGTGCAGGTGCTACAAGCTGTTATGTCGAGGGAAGGTCTTTGACTCTAAGCCGGTGTGGTGCACCCGCTGCGCCCTCGGTGGCCGTGCCTCACTATAACGGGATGATCTTCGCCGGGTGCACCCTGCACCGGCTACGAGCAGCTTCATCGAAACTCACTCCGAGTTATTAACGTTGAATCACCTTTTACCCAAATTGTTCGATGCTACTTTCTTCCTCACTTTACGTTCGCCTCCAACCAATAGACATCAGATATTTGAAAATACTGACGAAATTGAAGTAGAGATATAAGTCATTCTCTTTTAGTAGAATTTTTTACCTTTTGTATACAATACATCAAAATGAAACACCAATTTACTTCTAGTTATGATCGAAAACGAATTATCTTAATATTTAAAAATAATTGCGAATATAATTTATATAAAATATTTTTAATTCTTAGATTTTTTATGTAATCTTTTATTTTTTAGAATAAATTAGGTATTATAATATCAAGCATTTAACATTTTCATTGGTACTCAAAGTTCTACTCTCATCATATGAATATTGGATACGTACCACTAATTTTTATTTTCACAGATTGTAATCAATTTTCAACAGCTTTTCTTTTTACAAAAAAATAATTATTCATGGATATATTTATAAAAAAATCATAATAAGTTAAACGGATGTCAAACTCAGAAAATGGTCATTTTTAATATTTTTTTATAAACAAAAGAAAACATTTTTGAAAAAAGTCCTAAACGCCATGCCCTTAGGCATGTTTTAAACAGTATACTCAAATTTTTTCAGATTTTTAAATTTGCAATTAAATTCTGATTTTTGCGTTGAAAATTCATGCTTTTTTGCTCAATAATTACCGACCGAAAATTATTTATTTAATTCTTATTAAAACAATGATTTGTTCTCAAAAATCACAATGTCATGCCCTCGCTTTTGTTTTAAACTACCGATATGAATTTTTTCAGATTTTCAAATCGATATTTCCAACATAATTCTTATGTTGAAAGGTGTAGATCCCTGTAACTTGGGTCCGACATCCCGTTAAGTACTATGTAACACTCTAAGACTATTTCATTAGTGTTTAATGGTAGAAGTACATTTGGATAGATAGTCCAATGAAGTTAAACTTTAATGTAACTTTTATCACAATAACAAGATATTTCATTTCATGATTAAAGTGTTTGCAGTCATATCACACATATTTGCTTAAAATTATTCAACACTAACAATGGATGATGAGGTAAAATTTGAAATAATTCCCTAGTAGGAATTTGACCATAAGTGTAACGTGTTTAATAAAAAAATGGCCAAGTGTTATAAAATACCGAACAAATGTCTAATTAAAATTTTATTTAACCTTCAAATGTTCAAATTTCTACTAGGGTTTGTCTATATTAATGTTTTTAACTTCGATAACTTTAAATTTTAATAATTTCATTAAATATTTGGAAAAGATGATGTTATTGAAAATCTGTTGAGTAAATACTGTAATCAATTTTTTTATGAATAATTCTCAACTGTGTATAAGGAATAATAAATGAACTTCTCATTTGACTTATTAAATGTTGTATGAATAATTTATTCTTAAAAGTCTAACTAACAAAATTTAATACGATGTTTGCCAAAAAGACGAAAACCCCACTTGATATTTTTAGTATTTAATTTTCTATCATACCGTAATCGTCGGAATTTCATTCGTCATTCCTTTATTCGCGAAACCGTGAATAAACTTGCGATAACGTATTGGCGAAAAATTTTCCTATAATTTTTCGTCGAATCAATCTTTTTGAGCACAACCGTCGAAATGGAGGACCACCAGCTGAGCGATTTATAGATACGTAGAATCGACAGGTCACTTAACCCGCCGTATTTTTCTCCCGCTGCACCACCCTCATCGATTTTCGTATGAAAAGCGCGATCGCCTACTGATAAATAACGTTTAACCAGCCCACGTGATTTTTACAATTGGTATTACAGATTTTTTCCATTTCTTCAATCTAATATAAATTGATATTGTGACGATTATTGATGATTTAATTGTGCTGACAATGCATTCCGTTACGATTGTAAATAATGCTGAAATATGTTTCTTAGATACCGTCATATACTCAATTGTTAATCAGTCAAGGGAAATACGTACGTTCGTAAAATAATTGTTTGTTAAAAAGGCTAATAATTGTATATATTTTGACGCATACATAAAGTATAAGTATTAAACTTCCCTTTAGCCATCTCAGAAAAATAAAATATGTGCTATTTTTAAAGTGAGCAACAACTAAGAAAAAAGCGGGACGTACCAATTTCTGATCAGTAAATTTTCGGTACGTATACCACTTCCTAGTTAAGTCTACTAACCAATTAATGATTGTTTAACCTTTAAACAGTGCGAAAGCAACGTTTAGATTTACGTAAATCTTATTATTTTATTGAAATAATATACTAATAAAAAATTGGTTCATTATCAACAATTGGGTGCCTTACGGTATATTACTTTAGATTCATCTTAATTTGTTTAATAGAAAACCAGCTATAACCCTAATGGTAGCAGTCTTATAATAAGTTAACTACCAGCATTCTATTTAAATTTTGCTACGATCGGCTATATATTTCATAACATCTAGTTAAAAAACAAGCTTATATTTTTAATCTTTGTAATACGATATTCAATATATATGAACTCTAGAAATACATTTAAAGATAGAATATCAAACCCGTTAAGAAAACTTATGAAAATTAAATATAATTTTTCGAATTGGTTTTTCTTCGTAAACGGGCACAAAGAGTCTCTCAACTATATTGATTCCTCAAATATACTTTGAAATTGAGTACTTGCTTTTCTAATTTTGTTGGTCTTGAAGTACATTGTTGTAAGCTACAAGGGAAATCATTAGTGATTCAAAACACCGTAATGTATCGAGTATCACGCTTGCAATAATGCCATTGTTCAGCGTGAATTATAGTATCTGGTTACGCCTACCGTGCAGATTTTTAGATAAACCTTTCTTATTGTCTTGACCTGCAAATATTATTAAATATGTGAATATTACTCCACTCAAAACATGGATTTACGTGTTATGTATTACTGTTAATTTCGCTAAGAAACTGTAAACACTGCAAGTTCATATGTAAAAAATAATGCATATGTTCCAAATATTATAAACCAGATTTACCACAGTGTTTACTCCAATGCAAGATTAGTATACTATATGCAACCAGTCATATTACATCTCAAAACTTCCAAAATGACTAATTCGTCGGTAGTCCTCGAAAGTCTTTATTTTAAATATTACCGAAAAAATTGTCTAAAATAATGAACTAGCCAGCTAAACTTGACTATTCGCTACCAGGGATATATTGTTTGTAAAAACATATGATTCTACATTTGACAACTTACAACATTTTAATTCCAAAATACTAGTTTTTAAATAAAAAATTAATAATTGAAAACAATTGATCTAAATTATTTTTAAAAGTTTTATTTCTTTGCTTAGAATTTAACTTATTGTAATAACATTCCATTCGATTCTACGCCGTATATCTGTATTTATGCAAACTCAATCTCAACTTTAACGAAGAAAATTGAACGCACGGAAACTATTTTGAATGCAGACTTCGAAGAATCCTTGTTTGGAGGAAGTTAAGGAATACTGAAGCTTTATTGATTAATCGAAAAGATTAAGAGAAATTTCATAGTAAAAATTACTGTTCTTTCGAGTAACTAGGGGACATACTTAAATCTATTTTAAATTTCCTAACATTATTAACAATTTTTACTTTTTAAAGCAGTAAAAAGTATTATACCTGATAAACAAATGACTTATGCATGCATTTTTACTTTTTAAAACAGTAAAAATTGTTAATAATGTTAGGATATTTCAAATAGATTTAAGTATGTCCCCTAGTTACTCGAAAAAACAGTAATGTTTACTATGAAATTTCTCTCCGTGTAGATTTACGTAAATCTTATTATTTTATTGAAATAATATACTAATAAAAATTGGTTCATTATCAACAATTGGGTGCCTTACGGTATATTACATCTTAATTTGTTTAATAGAAAACCAGCTATAACCCTAATGGTAGCAGTCTTATAATAAGTTAACTACCAGCATTCTATTTAAATTTTGCTACGATCGGCTATATATTTCATAACATCTAGTTAAAAAACAAGCTTATATTTTTAATCTTTGTAATACGATGTTCAATATATATGAACTCTAGAAATATATTTAAAGATAGAATATCAAACCCGTTAAGAAAACTTATGAAAATTAAATATAATTTTTCGAATTGGTATTTCTTGGTGAACGGGCACAAAGAGTCTCTCAACTATATTGATTCATCAAATATACTTTGAAATTAGGTACTTGCTTTTCTAATTTTGTTGGTCTTGAAGTACATTGTTGTAAGCTACAAGGGAAATCATTTGTGATTCAAAACACCGTAATGTATCGAGTATCACGCTTGCAATAATGCCATTGTTCAGCGTGAATTATAGTATCTGGTTACGCCTACCGTGCAGATTTTTAGATAAACCTTTCTTATTGTCTTGATCTGCACATATTATTAAATATGTGAATATTACTCAACTCAAAACATGGATTTACGTGTTATGTATTACTGTTAATTTCGCTAAGAAACTGTAAACACTGCAAGTTCATATGTAAAAAATAATGCATATGTTCCAAATATTATAAACCAGATTTACCGCAGTGTTTACTCCAATGCAAGATTAGTATACTATATGCAACCAGTCATATTACATCTCAAAACTTCCAAAATGACTAATTCGTCGGTAGTCCTCGAAAGTCTTTATTTTAAATATTACCGAAAAAATTGTCTAAAATTAATGAACTAGCCAGCTAAACTTGACTATTCGCTACCAGGGATATAATTGTTTGTAAAAACATATGATTCTACATTTTGCAACTTACAACATTTTAATTCCAAAATACTAGTTTTTAAATAAAAAATTAATAATTGAAAACAATTTGATCTAAATTATTTTTAAAAGTTTTATTTCTTTTGCTTAGAATTTAACTTATTTGTAATAACATTCCATTCGATTCTACGCCGTATATCTGTATTTATGCAAACTCAATCTCAACTTTAACGAAGAAAATTGAACGCACGGAAACTATTTTGAATGCAGACTTCGAAGAATCCTTGTTTGGAGGAAGTTAAGGAATACTGAAAGCTTTATTGATTAATCGAAAAGATTTAATATAAATATATACACATCCGAAGCTTATACATGCAAATTCGTGAGAAATATATATATATATATATATATATATATATATATAATAAAATTTTCACACAGTTTCCATGTAATCTTTTCCGAAAATAACGAACGTGTGAGAATATTGTAACCCATGCTAAAATTATTCATCAAATGTGTTAATCCCTGGCATTTCTAAAATTAAACTCAACTAATTACATAAATATTACAATAATTTAATTCCAGTACCGCTTTTCTCTATTATTACATCCTTTAAAATTTAACGTTTGGGAAACAGGTAATATTATGCTGTGCAACAAAATAAATGATAATACAATAAAATACATTATTTGATTACTAAAATGCTCGAGGAAATGTAAATCTTAATTTGTAAACAGCAAAGGATAAATAATGCAAAATATATAAGGAATTCGCATTCGGTAAGAAGAGATAGGAAATAAAAGTTGAAAAGGAAATAAAAGATTCGAGACAAGTTGTTTAAGGAAAAGCATTAGAAGATCTAAAAAGAAGTTTGAAATACAGGCACGTACCGGTAGTACATTCATTCAATTTATCAGTGAATAGGGCAAAAGTAAATACGTCGCGCGTACCTCCATATCTGAAAGTACGTTCATAAGACTGGAACCGTCGAAGTGACAAAGGGAGCGGGAGCGAGAAAGAAAAGTCCGCGAAATCCAGCTCGTTACTACCACGAGCGGCAGGCTCTAAATGCGCGTCCCGAGCTCCCGAGCTCCCGAGCTCCCGAGTCCGTTTTACCGAGTTTACGAGGGCTCGTATAACGTCGCGACTCGAGCCTCGCTCCCGCAAATTCAATCGTCCGTTGTGGCCGCGTCTTACAGAGCTAACAAATCAAAGTTACGAGCATCACCCACCCTACCACTCTTTTTGTTCGTTGATACGGGGAACTAATGGAGAGAGACCGGGGGTCATTTCGCGCAAAAACGGGGCACAGCGCAACGTATGTTCGAAAGCCTTTCTTTTCTTCGGACTCCCCTTTTTATGGATCCGCGATCGAGTTCGATTTTTATAAAGACCGGTACTTGCACTCGAATAGGGATTTATTAAATCAAACCAAGCGAAATCGGTTGTTCGCTTAATGTACGTGATAAATAGTTTCTTTACGCTACGGGATTCTGCAGTTACGTTCACCTACACTACTACTCACTCTCGCACTAATTAAACAAAAAGAAATACACCCTTCGAAATGGATTGGTTACTCGTCAAGACAATCAACAATCAAATACATACTCGAATGTTTTGTTTACTTAATTTGATTAAACGACTACCTGTTGCTTAGTTACTCAATCAAAGAGCATCGCTATGCTGTTCGTGTAAGCAGAAAATATTGTAACAATAAAGCATATATACGCTATGAAAAGTAAAAGATTCAACATTTAAAAAAGTATAATTGATAACCAATCATTGAAATAAATAGTTTTATTTTTATTAAATAAATATTTTATTAATGAAAAATAGAATTATATGGCTTCGAAACACGGACAAACAAAAATATACGCAAAATAAAGATAGGAGAATTTTCATTCAGACCAATTATTATTTTGTTTTTTACCTTTTTACAAACAAAAAATTGAATTTCACTAATATGGTAACAATCGCATGGTAATGACTCTTCATTAGAAGTCCCTATAAAATCAATGCTTTATATTATTTGTAAGTATGTGCATTAGCCATAGCTAAATTGGTCTTGAAACATTTTTTCCTATGCCACTGCAGAATCCGCAACTTTCACGAATCGTGTTTGAACTTAAACAGTCTAAAACTTTGAGCTTGTTGCTTCAAAGCTGCGTATCATCGCACTAAACGGATCTATGATTTTGTTTCTTTTTTTCTGTTTGTATATTCGTCCATTATTTATTGTTTATGTATGGTATTTTTAACAATAATCATCATATTATCATGAATTTAAAATTCGTTATTTGCAACAGTACGATATGACATCATACTTTCAAATTAATTTTAATTATTTCGCACTAGTAATTTTAAGCATTATACATAATTGTAATAATCGTCGATTAAAAATGCATGTATATACAAATAAAATTTGAAGTAATTTCTCGGGTGTATCGATTCTTATAATTAATGAATAAATAATTTGCTTGCTACCTCACATCGGATTAATTGTCTTTCAGTAAATATGATACCTTTGTTTCTATCTGTCTTTCATTTCCAACGTATAATTTATAGAGTAATTTTCCAATTTCATAGAATATCTGCACGAAGATGTGCCGCAATCGTATTTCAAAATAAAGCGCAGATCAATCAACCCTTGGTTTGAGTCTTGGATCATTGGTAGTCTCGTAGTCTTTAACTACAGGGTAGCGTTCCCGATGCACTGCATCACTTGCATTTACCTACCTTCGTATCGCCCAACCGACACCTATCGTATGTCTCAGTCACAGCGATTATGTATCAGTAGGTATATTGTCAAGACAACTGCATATATTAATTCGTTTTTACGATCAATTTTTCATGCTGTGTAAGGTTCTAGAACATGTAAATAAATCTCAAATAAATAAACTCGCGTAGAAGCTATTTTAAAGTATACACATTATCAAATACGAGCCGATCACCAGTATTTTAAATTACAAAAATGAAAAGAATCCCTTTGTTTAGTGTTAAATAGAAAAACTAATCTACAAATCAACGAGTTAACATAAAATTATAATTGTCTAAAAATATAACAAAGTAAAAAGGAGAGAAATCGTAGAAGCAGGGCGTGATATATGTATATGTATATACATATATAAGGTAGTACGAACGCAGACGATAATCATTTAGGAGAACCTCCCATCGGTGCGGTTTATTTTGACAATTTGTCACGTCGCAGGGAACTGGGCCGGCCGATTAGCAGTTCCGACCTTCGACGAAGAGAAGCCTCGTCTGTCCCAGCACCCCGCGTGTGAGTGATTATGCGCAGCTTAAATCACCATTTATAATCTTGGGCGGAGGCGTCCTTCGATTATGCGCCTAGGGGCTTGTTTAGTCGCTACCCGGACGAGCGCGAAAAATATCCCAGAGGCTGGGGATCGCGCACGCGACACGGAATAAAATACTTTGTCACGTCAAATCCAGGAGATCGTGGCTTTCCGCATTGGCACTTGCAAGTGATTTTGATAAGTGAATTGTTGTGTTTACAAATAATCTTGATTTCTTATTGACCTCTCCTACGTTCTTTCTCCTTATTTTCTTTCTATTTTTTAACTGCTATCTAAGCATTTCAACTATTTTTAACCTAATTACAAGGTGTAGGATGTCTTCGATTACATCTGATCACGCAATGAACATTAAATGTCAATTAGAACAAACATTCTCGATTAACAGAATTACATTTTTTTTTCTTAAGCGAATATTAACCTTCATAATACACATTCCGATAATAACTTTTGATGAAGAAAATTCTCATGGTTGTATCTTTACTGATCGGACAAGTTAAACTTCGCAAAACGTATAAATTAATAATAAGTGTAATATTACATCAATGCGAACAAATACTTCATTAATTTGTAAGAAAATGCGTTGCCAAAAAATCAACTAAAAATTTTAACTTTGAAAACAAATAGTATAATATAATATAATAAATGTGTGGCAGTGTCAGGGTTAATTTCACTGACTTCATTAAATTTAAACTTACAAATGCTTGATTGCAAAAGTAATAGTCTGTTATATTACCTAGTACACTAAACAAGGTACGTAATTATGTAACTTATTCATTCAAATGATTAATAAAAGGTATACAAGGAGTGATCGTCATAAAATACGCAAAGAAGAGAAGTGAAAAAAGAAACAAAGAAATTCAAAGCGATCTGAAAATGAAATTTCAACCGAAATACAAAATGAAGGATACTCGTTTGAGTCATATAATGATGCGATTCCCTTTTTGTGCTTTTTGTGCCCGATCCAATCCACGTGTGCGCATAAGCGTAAAATATCTATAATATTTGAATATACGTGCACACATGTATGTGCACATCTATGGAACGATCCAAACTATCGTGTCCTGTAATTTTACGTTTTCGCAGTGCAACGGAAGGGAAATAAAAGCTACATCCATGAATGTGGATGCACTTTTGAAAGTGCGCGCTTATTTTCTCTTGTAGGATATGCATCGGCTAGTGAAAAGGTTTTGCTAAAGACGTATAAGCGAAAAGGAATTTCACAGGAGAAAGAACGAGGCTGTTATAAGTATTGAAAAATAAAAATTCATTCAAGTGGACATTGTCTTTATGTGAATACATTTTATCCTTTTGGTATCTTAAAGAGTAAAATGATATCTATCACAATAAAATATTTGTATGGAAAATTATTTTAGGATACACAGACTTACGTGCTAAGATGAAAAATGAAATAAATTGTAAACACTTTTTTCAAGGCAATAAATACGCTGTACATTACGATTTTATTATTATTGAGAATTATTGGTATCGAGCAAACGATTTACGTTAGAATATTCGCACTGCCATTTCGTAAATACGAAGGTACTTAAAAGCTACTGCTTAAAATGAAACATGATAAAACAAAGAATTTAATAAGCCTTCAGTGATCTTTAATTAGTCGGAGATTACGTAGATTTAACGTTTAATCTAATCTTAGGAAACTTTTGAACAGAGAAAAGTAGACGTAAAGGGGAAATAAGTTAAAGTGGAACAAGGTATGAACTGGTTAGAGGATTAATTAGTTACTACGTTCACATTCTCATAGCCGTATGTATAGAATTCCTGCTGCTGCTGCACTTCCCATTAGTCAAGATCGAATCAGAAAAGTTCTCCTCCTTTACAATCTCTACAATCTATTTATAATTTTCTTTTTTTAGATATTTGCTTTACATTGAACAAACCCTGAAACGTTTCAATTAAATTTAAATCTTTAAATAAATACATTCATTATATTCGATTCTAGTTATATTTCAAAATCGATTTTTACCTATTGTATGCTGAAAAATATTTTTGACATTTGTTTAAATCAATTTTTTTCATACTTTGTCAAAATTTTTAAATAGGTTCTGCAAATACTTAAATACTTACAATTGTTTTAAACAATTATGATTATAGAGGAATTAATCTTTCTAACACCTTCAATACATGTATATACAATTTTACACAAAAATTCCAACAAAAAATTTAATAGAAAATTGAAATTGATAAAATTATACTAAACAATATATAATTTTCGAATAAACAAAGCAAGCAATCCTTGTGGTTATAAAAATATTATAAAACAGACCACGTCTAAAATGATAAAACAATCCACTAAATCCACAAACAAATCTATAACGAATGATAACGAAAAAAAATAAGTACTCCACTTCTGTCCGGTAGAGATCAAAATTCAACTGGCACAAAAAATAGTAGAAAAGCTCAGTGAAACTCGGGAAAACGAGGAAAGGACGAAAAGTTAAAGCGATTTCCGCAACTGAAGCAAAGAAACCGAGACACTCGAAATCTCGAGGTCCTCGTCGTGGAGCGTTTCATTAGCGAAACAATTAAATCATAAGGAAAACTAGGACGGTGGTTGGAGAGAGGGTGAACGAGCAGCTCTTGTCCTCGGGTGTCCTCGGTAATTGCAACTGCTCAGAGAGGCTCCACTTTCTCTCTTTGTTTTTCGCTTTGCCAGGCGAGGCGAAATATTGCGGCCGAGAATACGATTAAACTGTTTCGCGCTGAATTGCACCGGCTGCACGTTGACCGATATAGAGCTCGTGTCCCTTTTGTTCCACGTATTTTCGGAATGCGAGTGGAAGAAATGCCGTACTCGCCGGTACTCCTTTGGATTTCACAATTTGACCTGGAAATTTTTAGGAAAAGACATACAAGAAAACTGTACCCTAGAGTCGACGTACCAAAGATATACTATCAAAAACTGAATAAATTGGACATTTCGAGAGGAAAAATAAAGATGGACTAGTATTATTATTCATTGCAGAAATTTGGGTGATATATTTATATTATAATTTCAGAGACTTAATTTTATGTAGCATTTAAAGTTTCTTGATCTACTGTACAACGTATCAAGTATCAGTAAACTCTACGATTTAGGAAAATAAAATTCGACCGCAAAAGATTTGATGATAGGTACTATAGTTGTTTCTAAATATATCTATTACACTGCTGACACAAAGTAAGTTTATCTTGGTAAGCTGAAATTAAACAAGTCTAGAGGCGAAAATTGTCCCGTTGTTTTAAAAATTGATTCGATTATACTTAACCTATGAAGGATTCAATCAATTTTTTGCAAGCACCATTTCATCAACGAACACACGGCCACGAGAAGTATTGGTTTTATTTTTTAAAACTCATTTTTCTTTATATTGTCTTCGATATCCTAAATTGAATTTCCGTGTCTCGATCGAATCCGCAACTTTTCCGGGTGTTACTTTTTATCTTTTGCGGCTGACCAAATACAGGCATAACTAGTCTTTCACAAGGGAAGTTGAGAGAGGAAAAGAATCGAGATAAAGGTGAAAGTAGCCGTTGCAGTAACGTTAACTGTAACGTGTTATACCGAGTTTGCGCAAACGAATTCTCCTCGTTTCTGGTTCACGTAGACTCTCTGCGTCGATGCAGTATTTTCTTTTTATTATTTTTTTTTCAAATTTTGACACTGCCTCAGCGATTTATTGACGTTTTTCAATCTTCCGTCTTCTCTGTCAATTTTACGTGTTCGTCGTTTCCTGATTTTTCCGTTATTTCTTTACGGGACAGTAGCGCGCGTATTTTCACCTTTTGTTCCTACATTTCAAAAACTCTTCTCCTTTTTAACGTTTGTTACGAAACACGCGAAAGAAAATATTCGGAAGTTTATATGTACACGATTCTATATAAACATTATTTTCTTCATTTTAAATTACTAATTTTATTTATGCGATTAACTTAATATGTATAGAATCAGAGAATACCAGTGGATTAAATTTTTTAATAACGAAACTTCTGTACTGCACAATATATAATAAAAGAAACTCAATACTTAACAGGTTTAATTTTTAAGCTGTTGATGGTTAAGTAATTAATAGAAATAACGTAATCTTTGGGTAATTGTAAACAACTTTAAGCGTAACATTTTGCTTTATAAATTAGTTTTATACGTGGATCAACTATATCAAAACAATTCATTTGAAAATGACAATAGAAATGAATATTCTAAACTCTATTGGATCAAAATTCACTTATCGATGCAAACTGTTGTTTGGGTGAAAGGTAAATTCATCAATAAAGCAAATTCACCTTCGCAGCCTAATTGGGTCACCGTAACAAATAAAGGATTAGTAAAAAAGAGTATCATAGTATGCAATATAGTCTAAAAGTAAAATAACCATTTATGTTTCTATGAATGTATATAATTTCTATGTATGAATATCAAAAATTTGCAGAAATTTTAATCTGTAATATAGAAAAAAAGAAGTTTTAATCTGTAATATAGAAAAAAGTAAATAACTTTGTAATACAAAACTCATTATTTTGATAAATATATAAATATCTTTTCGTTAATATTGAATTGCATTATACAGATATACGGATTAAATACAAAAGGAATAATTAATAATTAATGTAACTTTGAAATAGACAAAAGTGCAGTCTATTATTACCCACCTTCAAAAACGTGAAACAAAAGGTATACGTAGTTTGTAAAATATACGTATATATTTCAGCGTAATGCGAAACTAAAAAGTGGGTAAACAAACTAACAAAGTCTCATCAAAATGAAGCCATCTCTCAGGATAAGGCGAGGCCGAACGAGGCTTAATAACTCGACAACAATAGACAACATCAAAGTTTCGTTCCGTCAACGGTTGCAAGGTCCGAATTCCCGAGGTGAAAATGGCACAGCTCTGCACACGCGCAAGCACAAAGTCAAAGCTTTCGAGGAGAGCGGGCCATTTCCGTCTTGCTTTTCGGCCGGCAACCGAGAAATGCCGCGAATTCGCTTATTCGAATTAACATTAGCGGGTTTCCGCGGTCCACGAGCTTACGAATGCCCAAATAAGCTGCCTGCGGCTAGGTGTACACGTTCCGGAATTACTGTTGCAGCTACCGATTCTTGAGAGGGGTTGTGGGATCGTGAGTCCGGGCTGCTACCATTGTTATCCGGACTAGACGTCTAACTTTGCATTGTTACAGTTTACATAAGTTTTATATTTACTAATTGGAATTCTTTACGAAGACGTAAGCACAAATTGTTTACATAATAATTAATCGTGTATACGTTTATTTTTCTTAGAATATAAGTAAATGTAAAGTAGAAATTTCTAATGGCAAATATATGGATTTTTACTATCATAAGAACAAAAGCGTCAAATTGTTAAGAAACTCCTAAGAGTGATGTTCCAGTTCTTCGAAATTGTTTTATATAAGCAATAATAATTAGTATGTTAAGTGAGATAAAATGATACAATGATTTCGCACTCTTTGAATTAACAACTTTAAAGACCACTACCAATTCGTCGGCACGCAGTTTCCTCAAGAATTATATTTCGCTCCTCATACGTTACGTTATACTATATGTATAAAATACTGATTTTATAATAAACATTTTAAACTCAACAAAATTGTTTTGAAATCTATAAAATTATTGCTTTTGTCTCAATAAATATTTTCACCCTTATGATCTGAAATGTCTGCTTTATTAACCTCTTTGAGTGGCGTAAAATTGCATTTTATTCCTTCGATCGCTTTATTCCTCGTAGACTCACTCTACACCCCGTAGACTCATTTTATTCCCCGTATATCCATTTTATTCATTGTGGACATATTTATTTATCGTAGACTTACTTGTTTGTTTTGAACACTTACAAGGAGGGGTTCCACCTTCCGGGAAACAGATTATGTTGCCACTTTGAGAGCTATTTTCTGGTACTCAAATATGAAAGAATTCATATGAAATTCAATCTCATAGGCTGTTTGACAAAAGTTATACGCAGTTAACGAAAAATTGTGAAAAAAATATGTTTAAGCTTAATCGTCAATAACTCGGAAAGAAATATACGCAGATATTCAAACTTAAATCCATTAAAAAGTTGAGATCAAGTAGATATAGTTTAAAAAAAAAGAAACTCAAATATCTCAATTTGGACAAAAGTTATGGAAAAAATAAGAATTAGACGAAATATTTGCTGAAAAAGTCTATCAAAAATACTAAATTTTCGTTAAAATTTTATCTAATTCTTTTTTTTCCATAATTTTTGTCCAAATTGAGATATTTGAGCTTCTTTTTTTTTTTAAACTATATCTACTTGATCTCAACTATTTAATGGATTTAAGTTTGAATATCTGCGTATATTTCTTTCCGAGTTATTGGCGATTAAGCTTAAACATATTTTTTTCACAATTTTTCGTTAACTGCGTATAACTTTCGTCAAACAGCCTATGAGATTGAATTTCATATGAATTCTTTCATATTTGAGTACCAGAAAATAGCTCTCAAAGTGGCAACATAATCTGTTTCCCGGAAGGTGGAACCCCTCCTGGTTAGTTTAGTCTTTTTCTACATATAAAAAATTAAATTTATTATATTAAATTAAAAATATCAAAAAAATGTACAATATTGATAAAATTTAGAAATTAAAAAAAAATTGTTATTGCAAAAGGTGACTTTTCAATTGATCAGGATGAAAAATTTTATATGCACTACGGGAGTAAAAGGCGATTATTCCCTTGGATGAATTACTGCTAAAAGCTAAAGCGGGGAAACAGCAACTTTCATCCCGAAAATAAACGCATATTTTAATCCATAAGTGCATAAATAACTATTAAATTTCATTTTAATAAAAATACTCATTATTTCGATATCTCAAGCATCGATTCAAAAATTGATAAAGAAAATACCAAAGTAAGTTGTGACCATAAGTTACCGAGAAATATAGCACCCTGAAATTTAATTAATCCTACATAAACTATCCAAACTATTTAAATTTATTATGCTCCACACAACAAAAAATACCCTACATAAATGAGTTCAAGATGTCAAATTTTAAATAATACGATTTTCAAAAATAGAGGAAGTACTGATTTTGATTTTAAATTCCATCTTTTTTCATACAGATTAATACATTTCCTAAGGATATGAACAAAAAAATTACAGCATTTAAATATTGTAAATACTTTAAAACATATTTTTCACATGTTTTAATAAAACTATTTTCTACGAAATAAAAATTTTTCGAAAAAAAACATTTATATTTTAATTTGTTTCTCAAGAACCACTTGAAGAATAGTGCTGAAATGTTTATTACACAATGCAGCCCATATTTTTGTATAAAAACATAATCGACAGAATAATCTGAAATTTGTACACCATATAGCAACATCATATATTATATTACCATAATTTTTTTCAACACATTCGCTTGATTAGTTTCAGAATGATTACAAATTGAAAAAAATCAGTTGTTTTTATAAACTGGAAATTAATAGAAAGTATATTTGGTCTAATTAGCAAATATCATGTACAATATTCAAAAGTTTCAAAAATAATTTTTTTAAAAATTGAAAATTGGCTATATAACAAAAGCAAATTTATAGATTCAAAACAAATTTGTTTCCAGAATTCGGAAATCGAAAAGATAACTTCATGCCCAAGGCGAGCGATATCGATATAGTTTAAAAAATATGGCGGTATGCGTACACACACACACACACACACACACACACACACAGACATACCATCGAGAGGAGAATCCTGTTACTAATTCATGACAGGGTTGTTTTTAGTGAAAACAAAACATACACCATCCGTACAGATATTTTCTACAAACATGTGATTTAGATTCTAATAGACATGTTAAAACATACTTATAATATGTTTTTAGCAAATCGAAAAATTTTACTATTACAAAGCTTCTTCGCGAGGAAGCAATAATTATGGAATATTGAAAAACATTCTTTAAGTATATGCTTGATATTTAGGTTTCTTCAGTTCTGCGTATTTGGTTTATACTTAAATATAATAAGTAGATTTAAATATAAATTTATATATATAATCAATAATTATAGATTTGATTTGTATTTTGTACTTCAAGTTTATCATTATAATTAGCGTATATTATAATATAATATAATAGCCTATATATTATAATCGTTATATCATTAAAAAGCGTAATCTAGTTCCTAATAGTGTAATGTGCGTTTATATTATTCAAATGATATAAGTAAGATAAGTAGGTCGTAGGCTTCTTGATAACCAATTAATGATTTATTTATTATAATAATTATAAAGAATATTACAAAATCGCGGATTCACTCATTCGTATACACTCTCACTTACATTCTTAACTATTATATATCGACGGAAATCCCTCCTCTGAGTTGGTATAGCGTTGAGTGGTATGGCGTTGAGGCGTGCTCGGGTAGTCGACTTAGTCCTTTAGGTCTTGGGTGCGCACCGCCTATTACTTTCGTGGTGTTGTTTATCGTCAACGACAATTATAGAAGAGAACTATGGACAGAACGAATCTTGTCCTCAGCGCTCGGCCGATGATAAGCAAGTGCTCCGATTTCGGATGCTCAGGCGTACCTAGACTCGTTTTGCTTTTAATTCTCGGAATTATACTAGCGAATCTAACAGTCTTGAGGTCCCTTTAGTCTTCTCTTTCAAACATATAGACTTATATGTGTACCTTACAATAGTTTAAAAAATTTATTGTAAAGCTGTTTGTAAAAGGAGAATGGAATAGAGCAATAGTATAATTAATTGGTACTTTATTTAATTATTAAATTACGTCAATTTCAAGCTTTGTGTTGCAATGTATGGTTATACAATGCTGTGCCCGGAAAATTGGGAGGATTTTTTGAAAACTGGGGAATTTATGTATTCGAAAATACCGAGCCATGCCGGGAAAACTATAAGTTTTCGAAAGTAGGTTCGAATGCGTACTTTCTTTGGCAAAAAAACCTGACAATTTTCGAAAGCTGAATATTACAGGCTGAAAAATGCCGATGGTGACATTGAATAAATTATTCAATTGTCAATAAAATTATAAATTCGAAATTAAAATATAGCTAAGAGCTATACTCACGCATAGCTACATATAAGCTTGAATGGGCCGATGTTTTAGGATCGTATGTCGCGAAGGAGAAATTAAGCAGAGAGGGGATCATAGGGGAAAAACCTCCTAATAAAAGGAAGTACGCGAGTTACTTGTAGGTTCTATTATATTCGAATCTCCTTGGTAGGTACATTGAAATTGTATTTGAATTATTAATCAATAAATCAACAAGTTAGGTTAAACTTTTTGTTGTTAAATTTAAATCCCAGTTCCTTTTATTACCCTATTGTATTTGTTTCTTGTAACTACCTGTATTATAAATGCGTGTATTAAGAAAGAACTGGCATATATTTAAAATTTTAACGAAACGAATATTATAATCAAAGAATCTCAAACAGTTCTCGTAACGACAAAGAGAAAAATCCATTTGGAGCTTTCCTTTAATCCGCAATCCTGAACACTTTAATGCCCAATATAATCCACTACTCTGCGCGGGCACAGGCTGCAAGACAACAGCAATATGAGAGAGCTCACATATCCTGGAAGACGAGCTCTAAGTCCGTCGGTTTTAAAGCCGAAGGTGCTGCTATAGTGTCGCACGTTTTACTATTCATTTTGAATGCTTCTTTAACCTCGCGCCTTAAGATTAAAGAAGACAAAGTATTCTCGTACATTAGCTTTCTTTCCTTTCGTGTGTTACCTCGGTTGAAGAGATAACTGCTAAGTTTTTTTTTTACTTTAGCCACTTTATAAAGTGGATACTTTTTAGTTATTCTTTGTTTTCTATATCTTTACGACTTTTTCATTCTTTTAAAAATTAAATGATATGAATTGATTTAGATGTTTTGAAAGTATATTATAATTAAAAGGTATTAAATAAAATATATATTATTTTCTCGTTTTGTAAATGCCTAGTGATAGATTCCACCTGTGATTATTTAATTTAACTTCTCAAATAAATAAAATCCTGACTGTATTAGTTCAGCGAAGCCAATACTTTAAATCTGATAATGATTAAACACGTCAGTTTTAAAGGAAGAATGTGACTGTTTAATTAAAGAATAAAAAAGAATAGTTGAGTCAAAGTAAAATGTTAAATTGAAATGTCTGGTCTGCCCTATAAAAGAAGAAAACTTCATTGTTCGAGAAACGCCGATAGCGATTTAAAACATCGAAAACAAACAAAATATTGATTGCTAAACCAAATAAATGTGGAAATTTCTAAAGAGTTAAAAGATTTTTCCACCTTTTAAACTGATTCTTCTCAATTTAATCAATGCTATCAATACCTTTTAATCGAATAATTCTTTTTCAATGAGAATCGGTGCTTTATACAAATGCGCAATTTAAAATAGTTGTATTTATACCAAACTTAAATGCCAATAGTTTGTTTGTAAAATGAAAATAGCACAAAGATCAGAATTATAAGTAAACGAATGAGCAAGTATTGACGTATTTTATTAGTGTGTGTAAATAATTTTAAAACGCTATGAATATTTTAAGTAAGAATCAATTTAGCTAAATTCAATAAGTTTTAGACGGCGCTTTTATTGGCTGAGCTCGGTGGAGTACGGCGATCGAAATTGCAACACCTCCATTACCCACTTTCTATCTTATCCCTTGAAACGTCTCCTACAAAGTGCCAAGGAAGCGGACTTGAAGAGCAGACTAAACGAAGCTTCAGCTACGCGTTTGAGGCGTTAACCAAGCAAGTCCTACCAATGGCACTTGCATTAGTGTCTGTTCGGGTTAGATTTGGTGATCCTGTTTTCCTCGTGTTTTCATCACGCATATTGACTGTAATAATCGTTCTTAAAAGTTTCGTCGCTTTATTATGTTTAGGTAATGCCGGAGCGAATCGTGCGAACTTTTACTTTTTTGAAAGCTTTTGCCACTGTGAATGTAGAATCTAATCTGTGTTACAAAGTATTTACTAATTATTTGTGAATCTACAAACTTTACTATACTTTCCACGTACCAAACATTCGTAAGTTTCAATGTTACAAAAACCACAAGAAAATATGCGTCAATAATTGTTTATAATAATTGCATATTGGCAAATATAAATTCAGCTCATTGTGCGTTAAGTTGCAGATAATTCCAATCTAATCGATTATAAAAAATGTTTAATCTTAAGAATATAACGACTTGTATATTTGAAAACTCTGATAATTTACTGGAGATCAGTAGAGTCGAGGAATCGGTACACGTAAACTCGGATCTTTCCTCGCGGGAGTAAGTATCGACTGGCAAGTTTTCGTATCACGTATAATATTGGCAAGAGCAGTGGTACCTCGCCCGTCTCGCACCGCAGAATCACGTAATGTTCATTTGGAGCATCTCTGAGTTAATTGACTCGTAAACTTCGGGGACTCGCCGGCAATCGCCTCGCGCAATCTCCTAACGCGTATATGCACTCGGCGCGTTACGAGCCCGCGATTCCGCCCAAACGCGTTCCCCTGATAAATTTCTTTGTCGTCGAAACGGACGGATCCATGATGCGTACGTTATTATTGACAATCTACGTAGTTAACTGATACGACGACCTATACCGATAGTTGTATACCAACATTGTATGCTAAACCGTACAAGTTATTGACTTTTAAAGGTTATAATCAATACTATCTTAAAACTAGATGATTTAAATAATGTATGTCCAGAAAGTCATTGGAAAATATATACGTGCAATCGTGGCCAAAGAGTAGAATCAACGATTTTGCTAGGTCTCTGACATAAGAATGATTCAATTTGTAATAACGATATTGCCCATTTAAATTGCATTTAATTTCTTTTACATTTAAAAACTTTCCCTTTCGAAGATTTAAACCTTGAATCTTCTACTCAGAAATCTTCTGCTCTACTAACTGAATAAAATAAATTAAAGTTTGTTATAACTATTTTTTAGTAGAAGATCGAGTAGGTTTAAGTCTTCAAAGGGTAATTTGTTTTATAATTTAAAATAAATAAAATGCTATACTTTTGTAATGAAAATAAAATTTTTTTGGATTAAAATTTAATCAATTTTTATAAGCAGGAATCTAGGAAAACCGTAGATTAATTTTGCTACGATTTTGTCAAGATTTTACAAGTAAATATTTTCCAATGATTCCATAAAATTGTACTACATTCAAAATAAATTCTTTGACATCCTAAGTACAGCAGGCAGAAATATTTTTAAGTAACAGATAAGAACACTTACATTTTTAAAAAGTTTTATTAACATTTGTCAACAATTTTATGTGTGATTTAGTATTAGATAGACATTTATTTTACTATATATTATGAAACGTAATATCGCTTGTATTTATATAAAGAGTAAAACACTCAGTATGAGACATAACTAATAATTTTAGTAGATAGTTTGGGCTCGCCCTGAGGTTTTTTTCTATCCGGCCAGATGTAAATAAAATTAAAACTTTTGAAGTGAGATTTTCGCCGTGTCGATCGATCTTAATGTCTCCCTGAATTGAGATGTTCTAGTCGAAAAAGATTCGGTTCGCTAGATTATCGTATAGGTGTTACCTACGAAGAAAACATTTTTGTAAAAATTATGTTATAAACTTCGCATGGTAAAAATTTCAATTGATTTTCTAACAATATTGTGGACAAAAATTATACAAACAAGAGAACGTCAGCATTTTACCGAGAATATTTAGGTAATTTCTATTTAACTTTTCTCTCCATATAGGTGCGCTTGTGTTGTTTCTGTCAGACCGGGAAACAAATGAATGACCTCGGAAAATCGAGTCAACCACTTACGGGAGTCCCGATTGCGAATAATTATTCTGAAAAATCTTTAGAATTTTCCGTAAACTGACGCGACCGCTACAATTGCTCAATTACTTGTTTTGATAAGTGTCGTGTACCGTTTATTATCTTACTGTACCTTACAATTTGGCCTAAGCGACAAGTTATCTATCGCATTATAGTTGCTTTCTAGAGTATCCACTTTCAGTTTTTACCTGATAATAGTATATTTCTCTCTCAATCTGGTAAATCCGTACATTTGTCTGAGCCTCTTTAGTATTTCATAAATTTTTCCTGAAAGGTTATAACACTCATAAGTCAGTATCCACTAATGAATGTTGCAAGACTGACGACATTAGTTTCGTCCTTTCTAAATATGCTAGACGATTTTCTTCTCGAGGACAACTGTCTAGCAGACTCTTTTGATATTCCACACGAGGTCGATTCGATCGAGTGGTGCTTGTGAACAGCCGCGTCGAATCGGCAGTCGTTTTCTCGCGCGACTTGCCCCGGCATTTTCTAAAAGGGCGCGGCACCCGTTTTTATGTCCCGGAAGCTCCGTGACGTTGGCCGTCGTTTCTTCTTCTCCTGGGCTTTTTATTTCACGCGTTTTATTGTGCGGGAAACGAGAGGCGTTACTCCAACGGAATTATTAGCTCCTCTTTTTTAAAGGAATTTGCGCGTAAAGCTCTTTCCTTTTTCAACGAACGCGACTTTTATCGAGGAATGCGCGCAGCAGTTCGAATGGGCTTTTATACGAGATAGGAAATTCCAAATTAATAATTACAGTTACGTGCGTAATAAAATTCATTATAGCATATATTTATAATTATAATGACTGACATCGATGTTCTATTGTTTGGAAAATAATATTTTATAATTTCGTTTTGGTATTTTAATGTTAAATATTATAATTTAATATTAATTTATTAAGTTGATACGTCAATAATCATTTTTAAGCACAATATATGGTATCAATTTTCAGTTAGAAAGGAAAAGAAAATAATAGGCAAATATGCTTTTTACAAATTTACTTTTTCCCTGTTAGTGTACAATACACAATTTCATTACATTGCATTCGGTACACACTAGACACCATTTTTATGAAAAATGGATGTAAAGTGATTTTTTTCATTCCATATTTAAATATTTCGTAAATGACTTTTTGCAATTACGAAATATAAAATACTCCAGATTTAAATACCTCTATATTTCTAAGAATTTTTATGAATTTTAAGGTCTTTTATATTTTAACCGAATAAAATATTACAAATATTATCTAATTGATAGGAAATATTTTTTTACCCCAGTGATAACATGTTTATCCATTGCGCTATCGAATCGAGTACTGTTTACTATACACGTTACATTTTCTCAAACCCTTAGATAATGGGAACAATCGACGTCCAGGATAAAAAAAATTGGAAAGTACGTTCAAACCGCTGCTTATATCCAACGTCCACCTCGAAATATATCTACAGTTTTTCATTTCGAAAAAGCACTCGAAACGTCGCTTACTCCTTCGTTAATATTGTAAATGTATCGGCGAATGTTTTTATTGACTCACAGAGGTGGGCTGCTATAGGAATTCGTTTCAAGCCAGAGGGAACGTGCGGTCTGTATAAGGCACGCGCTCGATCGAGCGTCGCCGTTGACTAGGCGGATTTAATTAAAAAAAGGAAGGAAACCGTCGGTGAAAAAAAATAAAAATACCCCACACGACGGGGGTGAGGAAGCGTATATTAAAATTTTAATCGCCTCGCCACTCGATTGTTATACCTGGCGGCCAATCGTGCGATATCCTGGCTTTTGATGGCCCCGGTATGCGCGGGGCGATATTGCGCGGTTGTACCTGAGCGTACGTGCGTATTTTTGCTGGCCGTTACGTGGCTCTCCTGGAATTTAAGGAGTTATTGCACCAGATAGCAATTGCGCGACAGATTTGTGATGGTAATGTTGCGATTTCTTGATTCGGAGAATTACGCGGTGCGGCGCGTTTATATTAATCTTTACTTTTTATGACTCGGTTCTTTAAAATAAAGGAATTTATGTTATTTCACGAATTTACGATTACATCCTACTATTATAATTTTATATTAATTAAGAAATATATTTAATTTATGATAAGTTATTATTATTTTTAATATTATATACTAATGTTACTTTATTTTTCATGACATTCGTAGAATTTAATTTTCAAAGATATATCGATATTTTCTCCTTTTATAATAATTCGTTATAAGCAATCTTAGTATCAACTAAAAGTGACAAGCCGATTTAGTGTGCATGCTGGCACCATACTCGCTTTATGTATACACTTTGTCACTCTGAAACTGACGCACCTACAACCCTTTGCTTGCAATAATTGGAAGCTGTTTGATTATACCTGCGTAAATTATTTTATATTTATATTTTGAAATTGACTCTAGTAATGCCTAATTTCAAAATTTAAAATGTCTGCACATTCAAATAATAATGCGCAATTTTATCGATCTTTTTAAAAAGTATACATACCGTTTATACCAGCATAGCTCTCTTTCATTACGCACAAATCGTATGACGGTCATCGCTCTTTTCTGGTGAAAAACACAATTAGTTTAAACAATTTCATAAATATGTGTAATCAATTATCATATTAACTACTTTTAATTAAATTGTTTGCACGCATTAAAATTAGGATAAAATATATGGCTATTACTCTATTTTTAATATAGAAATGTTTAGAAGCCATTAATCATAATAAAAAAACATCAGCTTGACTTGGACTACTCGGAAAGCTTATGTCTCTATCGCAGAGTTCTAGCGATACCACAGTATAGGAGTCTAGGATGTTAGTTGCAAGACTGAAGTTTCAAAGTTAAATCGGCTTTTGTCAAGTTTTGTAATACGCGGCTAGTGTAATTCTCGGTTAATAAACAAATATAAAGTTTAACTAAATAGTAATTCGAAATATTATTTATAAAAGTTTAAATATATTGTTTAAATATGTTAAATAATAAATAAAACTATTTTTATTGTACGTTAACTTACTTATAAATGGAATCTTCATAATTTTCTTTTACAAGATACAAACCGGTTAATACTTTTTTCAAGTTATAGTAAATAAAAATTTGTGTACTTAGTAAATCTCTATACTAATACCCAAACTTAATAATAATGTTAAAACCTAAGAAATATTAGATTCTCTTTAACGTGATGATGGACGGCTTGATTTCATCCGAAAAATAGTTAACGGTTTGCATGATTGGCGTAAATTCTAATTCGACGCGATAAGAGCACTTTTGGAAGCCCTTCGCCGTGTACTCGAGCGGGCGAGTGTTCACCGGCTCCCTTGTAGCGGATCGCATCAAGAAAACCTTTTCTTTTTCCTTTTTGCTTATACGCTTCCTTTTTGCTTCGTTCACTCCGACTGCGGCCCGTTGTAACTTGCTGCGGCTTCATCGGGTAAACAATTCCGATTCACCAAGATTGGAATACGTAACTTTGAATTTGTAATTTGAAAATAAGAAAAGTGGTCTTCTTTTTCTCTTACGAACAATAATACTACAATAGAAATTTAAAAAAATAAATGTCAAGATTACTTGAGAATTTACATTTGAAAAAGCAATTTATATTGCTAACATAATATTATTAAATTTTGTCTTTTTAAAATATATAATTATTCATTGTTGCAATTAGTTTTATAGTTTTGATTATAATATTTTTCTTGATTTTTACTTAAAAGTTTATTTTATAAGTGATACCACGCAGAATTTATTTTCAATGAATGCATGAATAAGTAAATGTGTTTGGAATTCAACGTACATACTATTTTGTAAGACAGTATTTTTATACCGTGTATCAAATAATAAATATAAGTACAAAAGTAATGTTTTAATTCTACACAAGACAAAAGCATTATTCATTAAAGAGATTGATTTACCAAATACCTTATAAGATGTAAAATAAACTTATCTTTGATGAGTTTTTATCTCCATACATGAAAAAGTTAATGCGATCAAGTCAATAGAATTAAATTAGTTTTCAGCTAAATTAAAAATGATTAAATATGAATAATACGTAAGAACAATTTTAATTTTTTAAATGCGGAAAAGTTAATTGTATTTTAAGAAATTATTTTTAGAACTAAGAAATTAATTGAACATATATAAGCATGCAAAGTTTAAGCATTTATGTGTAATGGAAAAGTGACTTGTTACTAATGATTTAAACTAATTTTTTCAAATATTTGTATTATCGATTTTGTGTCGTTTCTGTAACAGTCGCTTCTACATATGTTATTTGCTTTATTACGTCAGTATGTATGTATACATAAGCTTGACAGTTATTTGCAGACGGATGTAGAGATACAATTGTTGGAAAGTTAATCTAACTAAAACTTTAATATATTTCGACGGTGTAATTGTATTTCGTACGTTCATATTTTATCGAAAGAAAATAACATTAGACGCCAGCGTAGTATGATTTAAAGAAATATAAATAGTAATGAAAGTCACGTCTTTGTTTCAGGTAAGGGAATTTCGTAAAAGGAAAATATCCTCGAGTTCACGTGAGTATGTAGAGAAAACAATCGACTCTTAAATGACTATGATAAAAACGTTTATTTAAGTGAAAAGAACGAGTAAATTTGTGGAAAGCAAAACACGCATCCCTTTATCCTCCTCCACAAGAGCATCCGAACAATTCCCCAACAAAATGGAAAAGCCGAAAGGAGAAAAATTCAATTGACATCTCGTTAGAAAGGCGCGCAATATAGAGGGGCATTTCGGACAAAGTGCATCTCGTCATCTGCCTCAGAATGGTCCGCTTTTGAGGAGCGATATACACGCAGAAATACACAGTTGTTCCTCTCGCGGCAAAAGGATAGAAGAACAGAGATGGGGTTAGTCTTGTTTCTTTGTAGACCGTCGAACCGTGCGAAGGCTCCCGCCTCGATCGATGGAGGCCAAGGGAAAAAGGCTTTAAGATTGCCTATGGTATCGCGCGCGAACGAGAAAATAGTAACGCTCTGTCCCGCGATATTGCCAACTTCCTCTGGCCCCTCTTATCTTGCGCTTTTGTCTCGACCCTATCCTGACCCCTTCCTTTTCCTCGTTCACCCGCTCACCCGCTCACCTTACACCGCCCGCTCCACCCAGTCCCCGTACCGCTATACATTTTCCTCTCGACTTTTTCACTTTAAACCCTATGTATTTGGCCTCTCTTACTTCCCTTCCGTCCTCTTTGAGTATCCTCACGCTCGTCTCTCGCCTTAGACCTCATTTCCCTTTATCTTCTTGCTCCCCTATTCGAGAGTTATGTCTCTCATTGCATTACGGAATGACGTTATGTATGCTGGATTTTCGTTTGTTTATACACCCAACGGCTATATGATGTTCTCATTTATATATAAATATATTTCTTCCTTTATTTTTGGTCCTTAGACGAAAATATAAGATATGATAGGTTCATATCTCTATATCCGCAAAACAATTTCATGTGAAAATCGTAGCAACATAATATAACATTTAAAATTTTGGTAAAATCGTGGCAAATTCGTGGCTAATGAGAGAATTCACGATTTCGCTATGATACTACCGTAAAAATTATTTAAATTGTGATAAAAAAGTGTCTGTTTTCATTGCAAAAATATAGCATTTTATTTACTTTAAATTAGTGAAAAAAATTATCCTTCAGAAATTTGTATCTCTGATCTTCTGCCCGAAGTTTTTTGTTCTATCAGCTTAGCTATTTCATTGTTTATGTCAATATGTTCAAATAAACTTCAATTCATTTTACAATATAACGTGTTCGTAGAAGATCGAAGGTTTAAATCTCTAAAGAGCAATACTGTTTTTAATAACTTGAAATAAATTAAATACCATATTTTGCAATGAAAAATAATTCTTATGACAGAAACGTATGAAAATTGTGAATTTTGCTCATTAGTCACAATTTTGGCACAATTTCGCAAATATTTTTCCATGATTTTCACAAAATTGTTATTCGCTGGTCTTCTTGACTTCTGCTACAATTGTTGAGTTAAATTGATAAATTTAGAAAATTATCTATAATTTTTCTAGAAAGGTTAAACGTTATTTATTAACCTCTAGAAGTGCACATGCATCATATTTCACTTTAGTAGAGACTCTATTGTTTCTAATAGCATTGTCTACAAGAGGTGAATACATGGTTTAGAGTCAAGGTAATTTGTAGCTGAGACAGACACACGTGTAAATATAAAGTATAGAAATTTTAATGCTGTACTTATTTAAATGAAAGTTTTGGTTATTATTAGAATATATCATTCTGGAGACAATTTAAATATTAAAATAGACGAAAATATTTCATTGTAGATTATTAAAAGTAAAAGAATGATTGATTGTATTTTTTCAATACTGACAGAAATAGAATTGTAGTATAAATAGTGAAACCTAATAATTTATTGCATTGATGAAAAAGTATTAAACAAATAAACTATTATAAATATTTATTAATACAGTACAATTATTATTACAAAATAAAGATTTTAGTTCGAAAAGACCGATAAATATATATTATACATATATATTATAAATATTTAAGTTAGTATCCACTTGCAGAAAAAAATTAGTTTTTAGTTTGTACAATTCAATAAAGTATATTATGTATTCAATAAATATTCAATAACTTCCATTATACGTTTACAACTATATTTAAAATAACATTTTCAATAAAACATAAATTCAATAAAACTATTCAAATTTTCTTATTGTACAAAAGTCAATACTATACTTCGTGATGTCGATAAACGAAGCGTCGAAGAAACATAAATTGTTAAATATTTGCATTAAAATAACCAGTATCGATGGGGAAAAGCAGCCACCAACCAATTCAAAGTTTAATCCAGTTCGGAAACCGCACAAGTAACTCTAAATAGTGGTAGAATAGAATTCGCTATGGTACTAATATACAATGTCACATCTTAACTTTCTTGCAACAATTCTTTCACAAAGCTCGACTGCAATCGTGAAATTTAATCCACTTGAAGGAAACGTAAAATCAATAAATTTCATTCTACAAAATTTAGTATCGCTAAGAGTTTAAGCAAACGGAAGATCGATTTGACACTATTCTCGTGATACGAAAAAAGTTTACAAATGAGTAACAGTATTTTAAGTATAATAAAAAAGTGGGGATTTATCACATTTTAATTTTACGTATTTATATTTGTTATAAAAAGAGGTTTGACGTACCGGTGTACTTGTCTATTTAATTATTTATGGATTCATTTATTATCTCTTATTTACGACCATTTCCTTATTTTTCAATAATAAATCATAATTTAATTATAATTTCCTCAGTTATTCATTGATTTTATAACTAACTTTATATTTGTATATTCATGTTGCATAATCTATTTCATTTAGTTTTATACTTTCGACTAATGCGATATTCACATAATTATACACTGACAAGATTATTAATGATAATGCTAAAATGATTTACTTTCTATCAGTGTATTAGACGATATAGAATAGTACACCCATACATTTCACAGAGTCTTTATGATAACTATAATAACCTAATTTGTTGCAATAATTTCTTAGGATCGCTTCGAGTCTAGAACAATTGACCAAATACGTGAAGAAACTCTTGAATGTACTTAATATAATTTCCCATTCCAACGCATCGATAATGTACAATAAAAATATTGATTCTATTGGCTCAAGATTAGACGTTCGATAAGAAAATGCAATCAACGTTTCAATACCGAATTAATGAAATCGCAAAGTGGAAAAAATTCGAGTAAAGGAAACGACTCGTTAAAGCCGAAATAATAAACAATACACCACCTATAGCAATTATCGTAATAACACACGATAATAAAAAGAAATAATCATCATCTAGCAAAAGTTAACGACATTCACCCCACCCTATTATCTTGGCCAAATGAAATCTAACTCGAAATCTCACCCTCGTGTAAAAATTTTCTTTATCTCGCATCGACCATCGAGAAGGAGAAGGGAAGAGAATATCGTGCCGCTAGAAATTTCTTTCCCTCGTAACTCTCGACTCAAAAAATATTCGTCCCATGAGAGAGATCGTTTTCAAGGATTGCTCGATGTGTAGATACAAGGGTATACGGCCTCTCAGGGTATCTCTATCCAAAAAATTTTGTTCACTGCCTACTGAGTAATCGACTGCAAAAATGATATGTGTTATTTTTTTTTGAATTCGAAAAACGATCGTATGTTGGGTGACTAAGAGTTTAATCGATATCTTGGGACATTTTGAGAGGAATGAATCAAAAGTTTTAGGTGGGCGTGATTCTACGCAATTGACTGAGTGCCTGTTTTTAGGGGACACATTACTTATGGAATGATATTTACGCAAAGTTACGTTATTATTTATTTGTTATCTTTTTCATTTATAATTTTATATTAAATCGCGGTCGACCGTTAATTATTTACGTGCATACTTCAGTTATTACATATAGATGCATGCATATTTATAAATATATGTGCATTACGCTACTTATACAAACCGTCTGTTATGCAACATTGATATTTAATATGCACATGATGTAGAAATTTATTATTCATATATTACTATTCATATAACCCATCGGTTTCTAATGAATTGACATAATTTTGTTGTAATGCTGTTCCTGCAAGTATTGTGCAATAAATATATATTCAATTTGACGGATGAGAAATTATCGAATTTTAATAATCTACCGATTTCTATAAAGAAAATTAGTTCATCTATTTTTCAGTTGAATCAATATCAACTGATATTGTCGTGCAAAAACATTTTTTTATCAACTTTTCATCATTTCAAATAAATATAAGTATATAATTTATTTTTAATTAAAATATAAAAATTTATAAAGTCTATGTAAACAAGCTCAATGTTTAGCTAATCATGATCTTGTAATATGAGTGTATAAATTATGTATTCTAATGTATGCATTATTAAAACTATACTAGACCTTTGAATTACAAAACCTACTTCAAATATATATTTTATAAGCTAGTTTTATGAATTTAATACCAGGCTGTTTTCTTAATTAGAGTTGTTAAAAAGCCGCAAGATTTGGTGAATTTTGAGTTTCCCGGAGAAACTCTATTACGGGCTGTTACGCTTTTGGTGAAGGGGTGCGATCAATTAGTAAGTGTTACGTGGACGAATTTTAATAGCAAGCTTGAATTTCAGTTGGACTCCTTTGTATACGAAGGCAACTGCATTATCTTGGAAAATTATCTAAATGAAAGGAGATATGAATCTGTAAGTGCAGCTTTTGACCGAAACGGGAAGAAATTTCCATACGAAATGTGATATTATTATGCGCTGAGAAAGTTACAAACATTTGGTTCATGCTTCCAGTTAATAATATGTATTTTTCTACTTTAAAGAAAACGTTTAAGCATTTGAGTAATTATTATCAATACTTATGATAATTTGGAAATTTTCAAGAAAATCAATATTTTTAATCATCTAATAATATGTTTTTTGTAATAATATTGATTAAATAAGTCTAAACTATTTTTAATTAAATTTAATATATTTTGGAAAAGAAAAGAGTAATTAATTATAGGGTTTAAGTTTTGAGGGTGGAAGATTGGGTGTCCATGTCTTATTTTAAGCAATAGAAGGAATCGTGATGGTGTGAATTGTATAAGATATACGTAACTAAAATTGTCATCTCGTCTAACATTACTCTCTAACTCACCAATATTCCAGAGCTTGGATTGTCCTAAGTTCTTTTCATTAGGAACCAGTCTTAACTCGCTATATAGTCTGTCTGGTGCCTTTCAGGTTTGATTCGAGACAAACGCGGGTCCTCCCCAAGCATTGGGAATAAGTTCCTCTACTTGAATACAGCGTTAGAAATGAAATGAAATCTGTTTACAAGTTTGTGCGATAAAAATTGTATTTAAGCAAAATACATATACACTTTGATGATACACAAAAAACATCACCGCATTAGCGACATTGTTCCATTACTCATATAGCCTATTGAACCAAATATATCCTCGCTAGATAGTGCGTCAAAATTCGATGCTGTCAATCATGACGCGATCTCCGCCATTTTGGGGAATCTTGGGATACCTTTTATTTATACCTCAAATTATGCTCGTATATCATTTTTATAAATCGAGTTTAATATGGTAAGATAATCTAGTGCTTTCTTATGCTATACTTAGTTGTAGATGAAATCTGTGGTCTGTCTGTTATAAGATTAGAGAGATTTGTTTCAATGAGCTTGCCTACCGTTTCTGGACTGTTGTTGAATGTATCGAAATGTGTAGTTCTCTCGATTGTCCTTTCCGGAAAATACTACTTGACTGATGAAACGCGGATTCATTAGTTAATACCCTTGAAAATGTGGCAGTATTTGGGAATCGATTTTAGACCTCTTCAATCGTTCCGGAGGAACAATAGAAAAAGAATTCGACAAAGTCTCATCAACACTTCAGAAACCGCTTATACGTGACTTGAAGGATGGCGGCGAATTTCGAAGTTGCGGAATACCTTAACGAGATAAACCCAATACAACTATGCTCAAGTTAACTGCCTGCCCATGAGTATAAGAACATCACAGGATGTCCGTAAAACTATTGCTTTATTCTTTTACATTTTCATAATCATTTCTTAAGGTAAATTCCAGTCACAGACATTATCTAACAAGTAATCAATTGTAGAGAGATATTATTTGCTACACTCGATAACAAGGAAAAATTATGCTACGTGTGCATAGCCAAGATTACTATTTATATGATAAAGAAGAGTATGGGAATACACACACCATAGTAATTCACATATTAACAAATTTACTGCAATTTTATTAACAATTCTTATTATAGAATATAGCAAATATGATTATAAACATTGAAACCTCTAAATTCAAATAAAAAGAAATTTATAGTTTTGGACTTACTAGCACTTTTAGCAATTCTAAAACTGATTTTTTTATTATTTTAACGTTACTCTTTTTATGCTCCCAAAACGGTGCTAATCAGCGACGGATGTCATACGATGTCTTTATTAAGAAAGCACATGTTGAATATACATTCACCAGTGCTGCTTGTATCGATCAACCGGGGCCGGAAATCGAACCTGGAACCTACAGATTATGAGCCCGATGCCTTAACCGACCGAGCCATCGCAGGCCTCAATCTAAAACTGATATTTGTTGCATAAGAAATCAATAGAATGCAATTGAAAATTACTTTATAGGTTGAAAAATAGCCTATACATCAGGTACCTATTGTATTATTAAACTGTATATTGTCTGATTCATCATTCTATCAATAGCTTCAGAAATCCGCCACCCGAAAATTTGCGAGAAAATATGGCGCTGCCGTCAGGTAGGCTGAGTACGCATTGGACAATATCAATTATGGGCAATTAAATAAAATAAAGCTTTTACCATACAAAATCAAAGTTGAACTATTGATGTAATGATTTATCACATATTGCTTAGCTGATCGAAAAGTCAGTATTTTCGACGAAAAGCGATAAGTACGAATCAATGCTCAGAACATATAGCGAAGTCGCTTCGTAATTATCACTATTCGTCGAAAATACTGATTTTTTGATCAACTAAGCAATATGTAATTAATCATTACATCAATAGCTATGTCGCTCAACTTTCATTTTGTGAGGTAGAAACTCTATTTTCTTTAATTGCCTATAATTAGTATCAAATATGAACTCAGCCTATCTGACGGCAGCGCCACTTATGCTAGCAAATTTTCGGTCGGTGATATGTTAAACTATACTCTACGGACTCCCCTTAACGGGATGTCGGACCCAAGTTACAGGGATCTACACCTTTCAACATAAGAATTATGTTCGAAATATTGAATTAAAAATCTAAAAAAATTCATAAGGGTAATTTAAAACAATCATTTTTTTAATAATTGAATAAATAATTTTCGGTCGGTAATTATTGATTTGAAAAGACATGAATTTTCAACGCAAAAATCAGAAATAAATTACAAATTTAAAAATCTGAAAAAATTTGAGTATACTGTTTAAAACATGCCTAAGGGCATGGTGTTCAAGATTTTTTCAAAAATTTATTCTTTTGTTTATAAACAAATATTAAAAATGACCATTTTCTGAGTCCTACATCCCCTTAAGCATCATACATATATTACGATGATATTGCTTTTATATTTCTTTTCTAAATTCTAAGTATATTAAACTTATGACTTTAATCAATTTCTTTTTACCCATTTTTACTTCAGTGATAGGGAGTTTTATAGTACTTCATTCTAAAATTGATATGTTACTTGGAAAATATAGCCTAGTAAGATAATTTTTATTGTATATATTGTATAGCAGATTTAGTTTTAAACTCGATTCTATTTTTTCATGGATATTTATAGTAAATATATTTACATACGATGATATTAAAGTAAAATTTCTAGTAAAGTGTCTATAGTTGGTAGTTACTACAAAATATAATACATTTTATTAAATATCTAACAAATAGTAATGAAAAATTCATCATATCTTTTTTTATTCTCAAGATAAATAATCCTCGATCTCCCCAATTTTCAGCCTAACCCCTTTCTAAATTCAAAAATGCAAAAAGTCGAATAACCAGCAAGAAAGTAGAGAACCAAGTGAAAAAAGAAAAGAGAATAAAACTGCGTAATGTCTCGGATAAAAAGGCGCGCAGTGGCACTCGAGTATGCCAAGTGAAAAGTAACGAGGGGTGGACAGGGAAACGCTTGTACAGTGTCACGGGAACTCGGAGAAACGCGTTTTATAAGGGGTGGAGGGAACGAACGCGGGTCTCGCAATAATCGCCCCGCTCTCGGAATGCATGGAATAATTGCGAGCATGCATCGCGACGCCAAAGGTGAGCCGCTTCCCATGGCTTAAACGAGCGGGCGCGCGCGCAATCATAAAATATAATTTCTGGCTCTGCTCTTCTCCCTTCCTCCCTCTCTCTCTCTCTCTCTCTCCGTCTCTCTACCTCTCTTCGTCTCTCCTTCGTACCATACGGCTCATTATACGCGGCAGGCGCATTTTTATGCTCCTTTATTTCGAGCGTCGTATCGCTACGTGACAACTACGTGGGTGCCGAAAATCAAGCTTGTGTGGGAATCTGTTTGTGTATGCGTATGGCATACCTTTCGGTACGCGACGTTTTATCATCGTACTTTTTTATTCCTACTTTTTCGAAATTTGCGTTTCCTTTGAACAATCCCCCAGATTTTGTTTGTAAATGTTCTTTTATTAATTGACAGCAAGTTTGGAATTGTAACTATATTCGAATGTACTTATGACAAAAATTTTGTAGTAAAATCTAGTTATCTTTCTAAAACTTTTTTTTCTTTTGCACTCCGTCATTTTAAATAATTTATTTGGATCAACATAATAATATTGTAGAGAGAAATATAAAATTGAGTTAAAGAAAAATGCATAGATACGTGCAGAGTCTTCACGAAATGACGGTATGATATTGTCCTTGCAGTTCGGAGCTATCTTACCCCATTTTCCGAATACTTTTACTTTCGATATATGTGACACTGTCGTCTCGACACCACCAGTTTCTTTATTTCGAACGCCTCTTCCTGGCACTCGAGAAACTTTGTAAGGTAGTACATTTAGTACCCGAATATTTTGTCAATGTTGTAAAATGCGTAAATAATAGTTATAATTAATCGATTTGAAATATTAAATTCTAGAAAAATAGTTAAGTGACAACACTTGTTTTATAATAAAGATAGACAGTATTTTATAATAGTAATTAAGTAATAAATTTTCAAAATCTTTCAATACTATACATGTATTCTTAATCCATTAAGACTTTTGTTTTATTATAGTGTTGAGTTATTTCATGTAATTATAATCTAAATTAATTATATCTTTGCGGGCACAAAAATTGCATATATTCTGCATACCTTAAGTGTACATTCTTCTAATGATAATTAACAAAAGCTGACAGTACACAAATAATTTACATTGCAAATTAACTTGATGCTAAAATGTTGTATGAAATATGTGCAAGATTTGCATCTATTTGTCTCATTAACTATTGTATATTTCGCGCAGGAATTCGCAAAATTAATCTATTTATTTTCGTTCTAATTAAGGTGTCAATTTTTTAATTTTATTAATGCTTATAAACAATATTAATTAGATAATAATAAAAAATATCAGTACAATTTCTGGTATAAACAACTTAAACGAAAAGACAAATAGTGTAAGATGTACTGTCGTGTCGCATTGTATTATATGTATTATTAAACTAAAAATAAAAGATGGATCAAAGATAAAGGAGTTTCATGCAGTTTCATTAATAAAATAACTAAGCGAACAAAACTCCAAGGCACGAGACCACAAAGTCTTGTACCTTTTTTTAAGATTCTTTAATGCGTTATATACCAGGGCGATAATTTTCATTGAGTTAGCATAATAGCGTCTTTCTCTAAACTGCTGTGCAGTTTTTTCTCGAGTCGGTTAATGGTTTTTAATTTAAAAAACCGGGGGGTGTTCACTGGATTTACGATCGAGTACTTTATCATTTTACTAAGGTAAATTAATGCGTGTGTTTTTAACACGATATTATCTATGTATTGTACGTGTAAATTGAAAAGTTTTGCATGTTTGTACAAACCCAAAGTTTAGTGGAATTAATTAATAGACTTGAGGAAATTAAATTTAAAGTGTTAAATTTCTTCTATAGCAATATTTTGTTTGTAACTCAATAATTCATAATTAAAAGGTATAATTAATAAAATTATGTTTTAACAAATATTGTTGCAGTACTTAATTACTTTATTTTTTTTCTAATTTTTCAATCAAAGGCAAGGAGATAATCATTCATTTGTAATTTAACTTAAGCTTTATAAATATTTGATATTAATTTAATATAATACAACTGTTTATAAACTTTCAATTACTAAGTATCACACACATAATTTTTTCAAGTTGCGATTCGTTAGAGAAAAATTTAAAAAAATACTAAGCACGTCATTAACGTAGACGCATTTGGGGCAAGTGAGTGGATTAGCCGAACGCGCGACTGGACTGAGAAGCAGAGGCCAATAACGTTGGCCGACGAAAAAGAAGAGAGATGACAATTTGCCAATTGGCCGTGACGATTTGTTGACCCGGCAAAATTGCGCCGGAATTTTATCAATTTCGCCTATTTTTCTGGCGCGCCGCCAACCCAAGCTTCCTTCGTAAGAGGCTCTTTTGTTCGTTCTGTCTAAACTATATACGTATGAGAGCTCGATCGAGCTCCGCCGATAATTGCTCGATCATCTTGGCTTGCCTCTTTTTCTCCGGCATTCGCTTCTTATTTTACTTCTTTTTTACTTCGTGCAATAATTGTTTGCATATAACTCTAGAGATTGAAATAAGTCCAATGAGATTCCCACTTATAAAATAGGCTTCGACGAAAAATGAGTTATAATTTATGATATCGATACTATATTGTTGCAGATTCTTAATAAAGTACTGAATATCCAATGATCGAAAATTTCTTTCTACGATAAACGTTATATTTATTGATAATATAGTTTCACAACAGAGAAAGAATAAAAGTTTCGAAGCCTTTGAACAGCATACTTCATTTCAGATATCATTTGCATCATGAGAACGTGTTTCATAATTATAACCAGATATTCTTTTTTTAATATTTATATTACAATTTAATATCTGACATATAAGAGTTTTACGATAATAGAGAGAAATATTTAAATTACGTTTTAATCAACCTGTTTCGATTCTAACAAATTTATAACAATAAAATTTAATTAACTTTTGCATACATTTTACTTATTAATAGTAGTAATTATACTTGACTAATGAGGACATAATTAAGACAAGTAACTTTGAAATAGTTATTTATGCACTTAGGGAGTAAAATAGGCATTTATTCCCGGGATAAAAGATGCTGCCCAAGCTTTAGTTTTTGGCAGTAATTCATCCAAGGGAATCGCCTTTTGCTCCCGAAGTGCATATAAAATTTTTCACCCTGATCAATTGAAAAGTCACTTTTTGAAATAACATAAATTAAGAGTTAAAAAAAAAAAATAGGTCTACAATGAAAAAAGTGAGTTTACGATGAATAAAACATGTCTTCGATGAATAAAATGGGTCTACGGGGAATAAAATGAGTCTACGGGGAGTAAAGTGAATCTGCGGGGAATAAAGTGATTGAACAATAAAATGCAATTTTACTCGTAGAGGTTAATAAAGTAGACTTTTTAGATGATTAGGATGAGTAAGATATAGTTGTCGCTCTATTTGTTTTAAACCACAATTTTTTAAAACTTTGATGCATTCAAAATATTATTGAAAAGTGTTTAACTCTTTAACTGCAATAATTTCGGTAAATTTTATAATAAATTATTATTATATAATCTAAATACATAAAAGTAAAACCTATTTATAATATTTACTTGCATATTGAATAAAAAACGTTGTATTTGGTTATAAGGAAAAGTATTAGAACATTTACGTCCTAATTCACGCCGTACAAATTGATACCTTCCTGAACTAAAAAATGAACGAAACGAGGCTTAACAAGTGGGCCACATCTCATCCAAACCGTCGTATATAATACATTAAACGCATTGAAAAAAGTCTCGACATATCTCGTACAGTGCATCGAAGGGGACGTTCTTTTTTGCGGTAGGGGGATTAAGAGAGAGGAAAATGAAAAAAAAGTCAAGAGGAGGGATAGCAAAATAATTCAGGTCTAATATGACCCCGAGTGTGTGGAACGCGCTCATTTTTCCTCTCCTGTCGGGAGCCGTCACGTGCCTTTTTAGCTCCTGTCTAAACACGGCGTTCTCAAAGCCCAGAAGGAAGTACAAACAGCCTCTAATCAGTTGACCTATCGTGCTCCACTTTCACGTCGAGGGAAGTTGGAGGTAACACGGTGAAAGAAGAGCCGCGACGCCTAAGAGAAACAAGCGCGAGACAGGTGTCGAGATGTTGCGTTTGTATGTTTAAGGAAAATTGTGGTTCAGAATGCTAGATGCTCAAGGGTTTTGTGATTGATGAATTTATTTATGAGCGCGTGGTATATAAAAGGATTTTGTCGCTGCTGTAACGGAGTAGTCGGCTCCATTGCCAATATTATGATAAATATTCGAATAACGTTTACTTAGACTTTGTATAAAGAATGCTAGACTTCAACGGTGAATTAGATATTGATGCATGTTTATTCCGACTATTAGCCATCTAAATTTTAAAATATTAGATCAAATTGAATTTCGCTATTCCCTATTACTCAAATGAATTGTTACAATTCGTTAGAACGAAAAATAATAATTTTAAGATAAAAATTAATCTAACTGTATCCTTTATTAATATAAAAACAATAAAGTTGCCTAATGTGTTCTGCAAAATATAAACTTGCTCAAGTCAACTCCAAAATTCACAACTAAAGTGGTTAATTAACCTGACTTTCTAGTTTTCTCAGCAAAAGGATGAGTCAAACAAGCTCTTTAGTATTCATACATTCACCTTTCACCCTTGTCCCTTCATCTCTGCATTAGCGAGTCATAAATCATGAATCTTCCAAGTAGATCAGAAGTAATTAAAAATAGAATGGAAGTGAAAAATGGGAAAAATGAAAACAAACGAGAAAGAGAGAGAGAGAGTGAGAATACAGAGGGGGGGGGGTGGAGAGGTCAGAAAAAGTGAAGCATCTTTATAAATGAAAAATCGAGGGAGATAGAGAGAATTAGCAAGGTTTCCATTATTTAAATTCAGTAGATATAAAGGAAGGATCAGAGTTAAGTCTCACTCCGAGATATTGGCTGCCGAAGCCTCCTTCCCTATTTTCAAAGGCAAGAGCAGGAAAGAGGTGAAAAGGGAGGAACGGATCCGTCGTGCCCGGAGGTAAATCTACCTAATAAAATTCTTATACCCCAGCCGCGAAAAAAGGCGCGCGAAAGCGTCATACTTTCGTTCTCTTCGGGTGGTAAGTTATATCATCGTCATTATTATCGGGGGGACGGTGCTACTTTATATTTATGGTTTTCATCGTAAAATTATGGATAGACCTGTGGCATTGAGCGCGAGAAGCCACCTCCAGAACGACGAGCAAAATGGCATTTTACGTGGCGTGAATGGAGCACCCGATAACTCAGCCGAGAGAAACCTGAGAGTCACCTAATTTTCCTTTCAATAAAGGCTATACGTGTAGTTAAGAATTTGCGAAACACTCTCGAGCATCTTTGATATTTTCGTGATATGGTGAATGTAGACGCGTTGCTATTACTTGCTTTTAAAATTATTTATATATTACCCAACGTTAGATTTACATACACACTTTATAATTAGATTTCGATACAATTATTCACCAATTGGCATTTTAATTAATAGATTAAATGATGAGGCATTTTCTAATTTTAGATTCTAAGATATATATAGTCGTTCTTTTAGTTATAGATTTGTTATTCAAACCCTTGATTACAATAGATTTATTTAAAAAGCTTTTCAATTCAAATTCAATATTATTAAATAATTGTTTTAATTATTAGTACTAAAAAATATTTTTAAAGTATTTAGGCCAAGCATTATTTAATTAGTATATAACAGAAGAGACAGATAATTAAAATCAGAAAAACACCGCCAAGAAAGTGTTTAAATTAGTAAGTATGAAGACGTTCCAATCACCATCTTAAAACTTACTCAATATATATTATTTTTCAATCACAAAAGTACTGAAATGTCTTCATTAATTTAATCATCGAGTCAGCTAAAGTACCTAATACGCGGTAAAATGAAAATTGGGATCGATACTTGGACAGCAGCAAATAACTACTATTTATGTAATAACTAATGTCAATATATTCAGATTTTGTATGATATAAACTTTCAAGTTGTTCCAAAAGCATACACTAATAATATTTTAAATAATGCACGAATCAAGTATTTAGGTTATTGCATAGAAATATAATTAGGCAGATTTGAAGTATAAAATTGGTAAATATTGGATTATAATTTTAATTTTGACATCGAATATTATATTTATGTAAGTTGCATCTGCTGAAAGACGGTTATTTCAATTATAAAAACTTCTATTTTCCTTAAATTGTACCGTTAAAACTTGTATTAAATAGTGCCTCAAGTAAATATTATATTATTAATAAAAAGTAATTAAAATATATCTTCAAACTTGAATATTTAAAAAATATTTATGATAATGTTATAATTATTACCTTTTTTATAAGTATTATAGAAACCATTACAATTGACTTCGTAGGCAGAAATGGACATTGTTAAATATAGAAATCGATACTTATTTGACATTCCGTAATTCAAACTAACTTTTTAAATTATATTTAATGTACATTTTTTTAACAGTGTAGGTCCTATAAAATAAAATTTTAAATGAACACTTGTCGAAAATAAATTGGAGGAGTGAGTTTGTCGAATATAAGGATTGCCCATATACTCTTACAATAGCGCTTAGAGTACGGACCCATACTTGATGCAATTACAATATTATTTACTTTTACTTGATTCACCTTTATTTAAAATAAGTCAATTTAAAAATCACTTTAATCCATACGTAACAAATTTTTTAATGTTCTAATGTTAAAATTAAATTCAATCAAGATAATCAATTATAATCATCATTCCAATAGTTATATAAAACACACGTACAAATTTGAATAAACTATATAAATTTATAAGAGTTTATAAATTATAATATAATAATAATTATATGAATTTTTATAATTATTAATTATTTTAAATTATATAGAAAAAAAGTGTTTTTTTATAATTAGATTAAATTTATAATCTAAAATACATTGTCTTCTAATGCACAAATGAAAATTTATTATATTTGATGAATTTCAACTGCAACAAGATCATAAAATTCATAATTCCTCAATTCAGGTGCATAATAAAGTAAAAGCATCGTTTAGGAATCGTAACATTATTATCGACTAGACGGGAAGGGCAGTGTCGACTTATCAGTATACGCTTTTATATGGCAATAATGGGCTTCCTTTATTAAACATCATTGGACGCAAAAGCTTAAACAGATATTTTAAAAGTATGAGCGTTTAAAGAAAGTATAGATCGAGTATCAAAAGTCAAAGCGATCTGAAGAATGAAGAAAAAAAGAAAAAGTAGAAGAAGAAGAATAAGAAAGAGAAGAAGGAGACAAAGAATAAGGAGGAGAAGAAGAAAAAGAGGAAGAGTATGAGGAAAAAGGTGATAAAGAAGTGAAGGAAAAACAGGCTTATAAAACGGGCGGCTCTAAAGTCTTAAACCTACAGGCGCATAAAGCAAGTATAAACACCTTATGCATTTTTACAGGCGTCCTGGTGGGTTTTTTCTTCTCTCCTCCGTCAGGTTTTTCTTTCTCACTTACGGCGCATCGGTTACCCAAGGAGTGTCATCCGAGCCGGCGTTTTACCGCGCGACGTATAATTTTATTTAAACGTCTTATTTTCATGGCAGACACAAGCGTCTCTCTTACGGTTGCTCGCCTAGTTGGCCTTTATTATTCCGTCTTCGGTGTGAAATACAAGCGAGATCTTACTTTTTTCGATGCTACACTGTGTCATTCTATTTTCGCGTTATTCGTTTACCGAATGATTATGCAATTCGTATACCTTTATCAAATTTGTATTATCCGTTAACTAATTTTATTTGTAGTACGTTCACCTTTGAACTCTTCCGCGTACGGTAAACTTTTAAATATACAGCGAGACAGGTAGCAAAATAAACGCTCTTCAGAGGCATCCATAAAGTTTAACTTGAGACAGACACAAATTTTTAAATGCAACTTTCCGGAAATTCCGTCGTTTCAGACGCGATGCTCACTTTTTTCCTGCGTTTCCTGTGCGAGTCACTTTCCCTTTCGTACTTTTACACCGTGGCGTACTTTTCTTCGTCCAACTCTCCCTCTGTACCCAAGAGAATTCCCGCAAACAATGGATTTTCTCAGCAAGATGAAAAACCAATAACTTCTACGCGATATTGAGTCACGTAAGCAAATTCCATCGTTGCTCAATTTTCTGCTCAAGAGAAATTATTAATTTTCCCTAGATATTTTCCATGGCTTTTCAATACTATAAAATATACAATTTTCTTAAGATTAAATTTAGCGACTATGAAGTATGGTCTACCGACCTTTCAATGCGGTACCCAAATTGTAATCGTTAATTATTTAACATGCTCCTACGTATAAATAATGCAAATTCAGTACTTTATTGGTTAAAATTACGTAGTATCTATACTTAACATTATTTTTCCGTTGTACCGTTATTGAAATTTACATGTAATTATTTTTAGTACGTATATAATTTTAAAGTATATTCGGATTTATAAACTGTCTAAACATTTTGCTTAGTTGTATTTATTATATACTCATTATTTCGTCCATTTAGCTCGCATCAAATATATTTAATATATATAATATACCCAAGCATCTCTGAAAATCATAAATATGATAAAAATTAGTTATTGTATATATATACATATACTGTTTGTTTAAAAGAAATGCAATGAATTTAGATAGAATAATCATTAAATTAACTTTTAAATTAAAAAAATGTTTGACTTTGAAAATGATAATAATTTATATTACAATTATTTTATATCGTTTATTAAAAATTATTTATTATTATTAGAAGTAGAATATAATTTATTTAAATTAAAATTTTCGTGGAACGTTTTTGACGTCAATGTGGTCAACTTGACGTGTTGCGAAAATTCAAATTATTGCTTTACAATCTGTCTGTTATATGACTAGCAAATTTTGTTTCATTAATTTAAAGTATTAGTGTCTACCTCTTGCTTAATTGGTGTTACGTGATGTGTATTAAATTATTTATGAAATTATTTATGAATTTATTTATTTAATAAAATTATTTGCATTACAATTATTATGATAACACTGTGAGATCGTATAATTTCAAAGAAACTTAAATTAAAAGATAATGTCTCTAATTTAGTAAATTATTTCTAATCAACGATCATTATTTTATTAACACCTGAGAGGCTTAATACATTTCAATAAACATTCAGTTGCCAATTTCAGTAACTCAAAGGGAAATTACATTTGATACTTAAACGATCTGCTTATTTGCCTCTTTTTCGTTCTCCTTCATTCTCGTTCTTCGTTTCATCTTGTACCATCTTTCTACCCACGCGACACTTAACCCGGTTTTCTTTGCCACCTTGTAATAGGTCAAAAGTTCCTCAACGAGACGTGACTGCTTTATGCGACCATCGTTTCCATTGCCAGCTAGTAGAACGCGATTAATTGTAAAGACGCAAGAAAGTATGCAAATAAACTTGGTTTAGAAAAGTGTACGAGAACTTGGCTCTTGAATTAATTATTCCTCCGAGTTGCGCGCCACAAAATTTTAATTTGTTGCTTAGAAAACATCGAAAAAATGAGAAGGTAAAAAGTAAATATCGCGTTTGTTATACGCGCGAGCGAGAGTTCCATTCAATTCCAAAAGAGGCACGTGGAAAGCAATTTTCGACGGCCCTTTCGAAGCATTAAAAATAAGAGGGTCGAAAGAAATCGTTTCGAAACTCGCAAACGGGGATCGAAAATCAGATGATAGTCAAATTCCCTCCGTTGAAATCGTTTTCGGGAGAGGATAAAGACCGGAGACTCCTTGGTAAATTGGCAAATCGTCCGACCCTCTCCGGTCGAATCTATTTACCCTTAGATCGTCCGAGCACTTCTCCTACGTCCTACGTGTGTGCGAGTTTCGTGAAGGGGTCGCTGGAGGAGAAGAGGAGGTGACTCGCCGTTGAGTAGACACTGTCCCCATTAAGCCAGACCTAATCTTGTATTCAGCATTTCCGTTATACCCACCGGTACTGCAGGCGCTGCGCCTCGGTTACAATGGAAAGCTGATTAAGCTCGTGCCCCACTGTACATGCTGTTTGTGATGGCTGATCGAACGATTATTCCTACTACGCGAATGTCATTTGCGTCTCTTTTTCCACGTCTATACGTCTGTGAGTCTAATTATTTTACGGTCAAAATTATTACCTTTTTAAACAATTGGGAAAATAATTGGAGATACACCACTTGTCCGTCCTCCTTAAAAGCACTATTGGTGTATAATTTTTATTTTTTTTATTATTTGTCTTTGTTACCTTCGTATATCCGTTTTTTTGGCCAATTTTTACGGGAAGCCCCTACATTACCTATCCTTTTTCCCCCACCGTCTTACATTTGCCTGACGAAGGGAAAAGCTATAAGCATAGGAAACCTTTCCCCGAGACAGCCAGCGTATGGAAATATTCTGTTTAAGCGTTCAGGTCACATTGTGTAGGCCCAAACACTGAAACCCAAGCAAGTAGTGGCGTAGCCAATGACGCTTAACTTTTATAATTGTCCGAGATGCGTCCTCGCCAATCCGTAACCGCGTTGGTAACTGCATTGATATATATTTTTCAGTTTTAATTTCACTTTATACTACATAGTTGTTTGCAGATTTTAATTAACCACGTTTTCTATATGGACCAGAGAAAACTTAAATGCAAAAATAATGATTTTTATTATCATCTGTATGCACACAAGTATAAATATTTGTTTTGTAATTTTCAAATATTTAAGCAGGTTAAACAAAGATATAGTTTAATTTAGTAAGCTTAAAAAATGTGTACCCTTTGAAATTCATCTGAAATACTGTTTGTACAAATGTAATTGCAGCTAAATCTCGAGTTATTTTAATTTTATGAAACCAACTATTTGCAATAAAAGCTTCGATGATAATACACCGTTATGTTAATGCATTATTTTAAATACCAATAATACTTTATAATACAATAGAGGAATAATACAACGGGATTAATGCAATTAACAATTACTTATACTGTGCCCGCAGTTTATGAAATTTATAATTTATTAGCGTAAACATTTGTTGCTTTTATATATTTATATTAACTGAATGCACGCTCACGTAACGAAATGTTTTTGCATAAATCACTTTATTTCGAGTTGGGACGAGCAATTTAATTTAATCTAATATTAATTCTTCATGCTCATAAACATTTAACAGTTACGTTATTTGTTCACATTCTAATTACTTTGTAATTTGATAGGAACAAGGAATATCTGATTTCACAGTAATTTAGCAAACAAGTTATCATTGTTGGTGTATAACATTTTACAGAGCACATCCAACTTTCATTAAAATTGCAATTTGAAATACGTGGCAGTCGTATATAAGGATACATATTTTGAGTTTCGGCGCTACAAAATAAATGACGGTGAAATGGGTCGACGTGTGTATTGACGTGTATCCATTACACAAGCACGAACCTAGAATAAGGTAGACAACGGGGCATAAGTGCATATGATACATTCACCTACACAGGAACACGCAAGAGGAAAAATAATTTAGAATAAATCGCGTGAATAAATCGCTACCGAAAGCGTGGTAAACATTCATAAATGCATGTGACAATCCCCTCCCCATTAAGCTCATCGTCACTCCGTGGAAAAGTACAAAAGTAATCCAAAGCTCGGGCGATCTTCCGCGTATACAGGGCGTAATCTCATTTATAACATAAAAGCTCCTGTATAGTTGCAAACGAAATTACTCGTTCTACTCTTTCGGTCCCAAGATATCACAGAAAGTGCTCCCACGTTTCGTGAATCCGACGAAAACGCAAAACCACAATGCGCAAACTCGCCTTTATACGAAGCATCATAAGAGAGCCAACTGGATTCCCTAATCCTACGTGCGTTTCTCTTTCCTATCTTCCTGCTCGCGTGTTTTCTCTCGTGTCGAAGTGTAATTCCGCGAAAACCCAGCGAATTTTCCTTTCCCGCGGTGGATTAACAAAGCATTAGGAGTTGTAGGATACTTGGCTGGGCGATCATTAGTGGACACTTGGGATCGATTAACCGCTAAGTGTAACTGATTTTTCTTACCTTTCTATTTTATCGATATTAAAGAAATAATATTTTATGCCGCATTTTATCCTGTAAAGTATTCGTTATTCATCATTCGATTAAAACCCAGGTAATGGCTTTGTTAAAATTAGTAAATAACATATTTCGATCAATTATTGTTTTGGTTGCATATTATTTTAAAGTCCGGTTTCATCCTCCCGGATTTGTAAAAAAGTTGCATAATTAAAATTAATATTTAATAATTAAAAACGTAATAGAATAATTAGAACGTAAAAGACTGTTCTAATTAAATGTAATTCAATATTCTCATTTTGGTTAAACCTTATATACAATAAACTACAATACTATTTTAAAAATAATTTGAATAACCAGAAGAAATAATAATAATAATAATAATAATAATAATTATAATGTTGTACAGGTGAATAATTACATGAAAAAAGGAATAACTTTGAGAAGAAGGTGGCCATTACATAAATTTTCTTAATACGCGGATTAACATTTTGCATACCAATGAAACCTAACGTTGATTTACGTTGCAACAAAAGGATGAAGCGTCGATATAGGTATATATAGATACATACGCGTATGCGTAAAGAACACGCATAGAATGATATTGTTAGAGGAAAGGGGTATTTAGAAAAATGATCCAATTATTGAGCGTAGGTTGACAAATTGACGATACGGTTATACCGGGGCGAGTCATTTGGCACCAAGACCGATTAATATGCCGGCTCTCGCTAATGAGATTTTTATGCAGCGATCATCCGCGCACGTTTGATCTCGGAGGTCGCGCTAATTGTTGCATCAGGACCGAGCCGACTAATTGGATGTTTGCCTTTTATTTTTTCCGACTATTCTTCCGGGACGTCGAATCGATGAGATTCGTTATAAAATTTAACGAGACGCGGCGCTGATGAGGATGGATTACGGGGGTTGACCGATCGTTTCGCGCATGACTCGCGCACGCGATTATCGAAGTTACGTGGTAAATTGGCCGATGTGTGTTGCCCTCCTTTTTTGCGTTTACGGAGAGGTGTGTATATCGATTCACTAGGACGAATGAGGAAAGAGCGAGAGCGAGAGAGCGAGATGACTAAAAGGGAACATTGCCAATTTATCAGTTTTCGGTTTAAGAATTATGGCGATTTAACAGTTCGTGAAATGTTCTCTCGAATTTCCTGGTGGGGAAATTATTGCATAATGAAATTATATAGGCAACCTGTACAACGATGGTATCATAAACTTCTATTAGCGGTGATCGTGTTGACAGTTACTTCATACAACCGCGATGGATCTATGCATTTTAATGTTACTTTAGTTTACTCACTCTACGTTTTAAATTATTTATGTTTATTTTAATTATTGCCAAGATACAATTCTTAAAAAGCATTAATATATTTAACTATATTTGCTTTTCTGTAATAATTGCTGATTTATTGCTATTTTCTAAGTATGGATTTCAATATTAACAAAAGTCAACTACACATATTAAATTCAGTTCGAACAAGGAGAAATACATTTACGTATATACGGACAAAATTTCCTAATATATTAATATATTAATATATAACGTATTAGCTATTGGAGAATATATAACTTAAAATTTATAATAATTGTAGTAAATCGATACAATTTTTGCCGTGCTCTCACAATAAATATTTAGGTTGCAGATCAAATGATCCATGTATACTGTATTTCCACGATAAATTTTATAAAAAAATTCTCTATGTGTATTAATTACTTATTATTGTTGCATTATAATAAGAATGTGTAAATATTATAATTCTGTTGTCAAAAGAATTTTTTATTTTTTACTCAACTGTGAAATTAATAATGAAATTTATAATAAGTTATTATATTTCCGACAAACTTATTAAACTATTTGTAAAAGCATTTGACTTCATGAGATATCAAACTCAATTAATAATACTAATTTCTCACGCTTAAAATTATTGAGAGTACTATATTTTTACGAAAACTAATACTTTTTATAGAAATTTTAGCAGAATTACGAAAATATTGTCTTTTACTTAAATGGAAACTTTAATTGAGCCAATTTCAAGGCGATTGTTACATTAAGTAATGAGGTTAATTGCTTAAAAAATGTGACCGGCTTTGCACTGATACCTAACACTTTTTAAAACAATTGATCTTGTTAATTAATGTACCAATTACCTTAAAACTTTGCATAATCATAGATTGCATCGTAACAAAGAAAAATGTTCTTATGATATCATTAAAATTGTAATATAAATTAATTAATAATTAACGTAAAAATAATATTTCTTTATCAATACACGACTGGGATGATGACGTGTTTGACTTTTCCTGTAGTAGTATAATTTGTTTGACTATATATGACTTCGAATAAAGTCCATACATAAGTTTCAAAGTTAGCTTATATTATAATTACTAACACTAGCTATACATAACATTACGATTCATTTAAAAAGTACTTAGGTTTAAGTTTAATTACGTTGCCAGTGGTTTTGCAAGTACTATGCAATTGCAAAGTAGCAAAACCGTGCCTTTTTGCTTATACCGTTCTCGATGCGCATCCCCATTTTGAGGAACTGAAGGATACCATGCGAAAGGACATCAAGGGGTCACAATGACAAATCGTCCTGAATAGCAAACTTATGAGTCTAATTACCTTTCTGAAGAGTACGATGTATCTACGTCTATTCGACTTGAAAAATTAATATTACTAATAATAATGGCTTCAGCACTTAATACATTTTAATTTAGCGTTGACTCATTTTCTTCATTCTCCTGGTAACATCGTATTCCTTATAAATAAACGTTAAATTATTTACAGAACTCATATTTATAGAACGAATCAACAAATAATGTTGGTTAGTTAGGAAATTAATTAAAATTTAATTGTCCGAATAGGCGCGCGTGGTATTCCGAATGTAAATGAAGGTTAAAATTCGAAATTACGGTTTTTCATAAATGCGTGAATCAGGAACCATGGCTTTGATTATCAATAACGGCAAACTCCAAATAACGAGGGTACATCGAATTCCACTTACCTATTCTACATAAACTACTACCGCGTACCCTCGATTTTGCTAACTGCGTATATAGGTATATCTACGTGTGTATCTGCATGTGTGCACGTGGGTATGCGTATGTGTGTATATACGTACAAGTAAACACAAGAAGCGCTACGGAAATATCGGCAATGAAATTAGCTAAATTTAACAAAATCGATAAGGAATGTTTAGGAAAAAAATACGAGCTAAAAGAGTAAATCCATCGGACGAAATAACAAGTCGCATGAAACGCAAAGCGGAAGAGGTAGCGGGAAGAAGAAAAAAAGAACCGTGGATCTCTAAGGTCGTTAGCATACCATGTTTATGCAGAAGTCGCTACGAGGGTCATACGGAAATACGTATATATTGTACGTATACATACATATTTCAGTATGACCCTTACGCTTGTTACAGCGAAAATATATTGGAGAAAAAAAATTGCAAATACTCTGTTATATTTTTTGTACATACGAGGTTATAAATATTCCTTCTCGAAGTAATATCCGATATGTCTGTATCTGCGTTGTATAAAATTGAGATGTTGGATGCTAAAAATAGCAATATTATTTAAAACGTATTCAAAATGTTTGTGGGCTACTTTTTATTTCGTGTCCACGATCTATAAGTTTTAGTAATTATTTCATTTAATTGATATTTATTTTAAATCGTCGGTGCTTCGTTTTTGAATAAATATGCAAAGAATTGTTACGTATAGAAAAATGTATAGTAGTAAAATTCTATAAAATTATACGTAAATAATTAAAAAATGTATATTTATCGAGACTGAAAGATTAAAACTTATGTCGAATTACTTAAAGAGAATTTGAATATTTGATATCTATTCTATTAATGTGATATACTATAGAATTATTAATTATATATGATCTTGCCAATTTTCCAAATGGGTAAGTTACGCAAGCGATGCATTAATAATAATTCTAATTTTATTTAAAATGAAATAATAAAAAAATACCGGTATTAAAGTATCCTATTTTTAGCGCGGAAAAAAAACTTGATGACAGATTTTATATTTAAATTAAAGAACTGATGTAATCAACAAATTAAAATTTAATATATATCGAATGATCATTCGAATCTAATACGTTCGTTTTCTTTTCAAAAGGAAAAAACGTATGGGTCCTTATTCAATTAGATCAAAAAAAAAGTGGAGCAATTAGCAGTAACGATTCACACAAACGTGCAAGGGAAAAAGCACATCCAAGAAAAGTGAAGAGCCGGGAAAAAATTACGAGCAATATACGAAGTTCTCTTACCGTAGGCGTCGTCAAAGCGAGTACGAAGTCCGCATAAAAGCGACGTGTTTTCTGATAATGACCCATATAAGCCATCCGGGGTGCCGGCAGGTTTCTTGGTCGGCCTACATCTCGCTCGCATAATGGTCCTCTCTGGTACGGGGAACGGCTGGATATTGCGACTTCCGCACGCCCCGACTCTACAAGCCTTCCTTCCTTCCCTCCCTCTGAAAGGTAGGACGTCGTCGCGGGTAATTAATCTAGCGAATTACTGCGGTGCTACCAGTCTTTCGAGTTTGCGCGTCAGGGCTACAGGAATGTTCGGGATATTCTTTTATGGTTATACCAACATTATCGTCCGCACATTATTATTAGTTTTCCGGATATGTATCCTGTTTTATTTATCTAAGATTATTAACCAAATAAATAAGTTAGCTCTATTACGTACGATCAGTCAAAGAGAATTTTTTCGTTTATAAGAATATCTAAAAAATCTAATGAATTATTGTCAGTGGCTGTTATGTATATTAGATGCTTATAACTAACGTAACGTAGTTTGTTCGACGCTAGCATCATAAAGGCCTTTTTCATGCATGCAAATAAGATAGAAAATTGAAAATTTATAGCGAGTTTAGAAAAAAAATGAAAATGTGAAAAAATGTATGCTGATATTTTTTAGTGGAAAAACATTAAAAAAAGTGTTATATTGAAAATTGTTAACCTCGTTTGGGGATAATATAGAATATCAACCGAGAGAAAGGAATATTTCAGATAATCGACGTGTCTTAACTGTTATAAGATTCAATTCTTTACAATTAAACTTACATTTATTTCTTTATTGCTAAAATCTGGTTAGTTAAGAACTAATACAACAATATAAGTATAATTTGAATACAAGTCAATATCAATTTCTAATAACTAACGCACCATTTCTTTGTTATAAAGTATTTCTTTCTCTCAGTGTCTCAGTGCTGTTATACAAGTTTTCATCATTATGGTTTGAGTTGAACCATTATAGAGTGTTCGACACCCGAGTATATAATTATGTAAAATAAGAAATATTTACAAATAATCGTTAAAAATAGCTGCTTGATATTTTATATTGACATATATTTTCACAGAAGTAATTACGTTATACATTGTTTTGAACTTATGTGATCATATTTCAACAAATCAAAATGAATATTACTAAATTAATTCGTAACTGCAAAACAATTTAATATTTCTCCTTCAGAGGTTCGAATAAAGTAATTCATAGAAAGTTATAATTAATTATAGAATTTTCGCAATGATTATTTTTATTTAATTAAATAATTATAATTGACATTTATTAAGGATTCACTTTTAAATATAATATTTTGAATGTAGATTTTATGTCGATTTAAGTAATCAATTTTAATTAAACTTTGACAAGAGTTTTGTAGAAGCTAATGATGAAATAAATTACCTACTTTTCCATTCTGTTGGTGTAGCAATTTTTAGAAAATCTGTGCTACCTGCTGGGAACATCAATAAATTGACATCACTGACTCTGAAAAATGTTTCGAAAGTAGAAATAAGAGCAAAATATTAACTAGAATTTGAAATATGCTATAGATCAAGAAATATTTATGTTGTTTTGTTGAAACGACCTGAAAATTAACTCGCACATAGTTTTTATGTAATTATTATTACATAATGTACAAAAATAAACGAAACATATTTTTCATGTATCCCTTACACATCCAAACTTCGTTGTACATTAATATACCGTTTGCACAGTAGGTAGAATCTTCATAAACAAAACAAATTCCGGAGTCTAAGATTCATCTACGTAGCATATTTACCGTTAATGTAGCTTTAATGTTGGGTAGAAGGAGACGACTAAGTGCAGGAGCATTACGAAATTTCTGCGTACGATGGGAAGCCTGAAAACGGTCAGAATGCCGCGCAGTGTCCAGACTGAGATAACACTCAAGACGAATTGCAAACTCGTGTCTACGCGCGCGAATTCCTAGCGTTTCGCGGAATTACGCTTAAGCTCTGCAAGTCGGTTTCTCTCCGAGCTTTTCCGAATATAAGGGAAACGCATTGTAACAGGATTTTGGGAGAATTTTCATTCCTTTCTTCGAGCGGCTGTTTTTATATCGGCTTACGCGTTAAATAAGCCAGTGCCTTTTTTACGTACATGTTATTTAACTTAAAAAATGTGAAGAAAGTGTGTCGGCAGTAAGTGGAATGGGATTCAACTTGATCATTCAAACTATTTACGCTAAATCACTTTAAATGTAAGTTAACGTACTTAGTAAATACCTTTTGAACAATGTTTCCTCGGCACCTAATTTTATCAGACGAAACTATCTTCATTTTACTATTGCTCAATAATAGTTTAACACGTCTTTATCTGTAAATCTGAAAAGATTTGCAAAATACTTAGTTATTTTATAAATATTTTATTTAAATAAAATTTTACAATAAAAGTAATTTTGCACACTAATTGATAATAATCAACTATGTATATGAATCAGTGAAATCGAATATTTATGTTTTGTTGTTAATTTTTGATAAACAAAAAACGCATGTATATAAGTACTAATGAACGTACAGTTTACAAAAATTCGGTTTTATTGTACAGGTACTGACGAAAATGTCAATTACTTTCTCATATCACTCGAATGATATGTTTTAACGAAATATACGTATTAACATCAATTTACTTAGCTTGTTATATCTCGTACTATTTATCTCAAAGGCGTAGCGTTACAATAAAAAGCATTAACATAGTTCATAATCTTTATTTTAAACGTAAATTCCTCTTTTTAAAATAAAGTATTAAAATTTATGTACGCACAACGTTATTACATTGTATTACGTCGTCATAAAATCATGTGGAATTACAGTACATTATTCACTTAAATTTAAGTAGATAATTTAGTCCGTCGAGTTAGTTAAATTTTGTCATTGGCGGGGGTTGTTAAAAAAAGTGACTCGTGTCGGGCATAATAATGCAAAACCTGAATGATTGATAGAATCAATAATTAACGGTAACTTTGTCTTTGATTTGCAGGCCGATAAAAGCAACGTATACGCGCGAGCATGTATTTATTTAATGGCACGATAGATAATTATTTACAATAGAAAGCAGTGGCGCTTCAATATCATATTCAAAGCATCAAACATCAGTCAATGACTTACACGATGCATGTATACCTAAAGCGCAATTGCATGCTCTCATTGTATTTCCATTAGCGGCTCGTATATTATATTGAAAGTCGACGATGTAATAATAAACGACTCGCGTGTCGGGAAGCAATGATGTATTGACTAAAATCTGATCTTGAAAAATGAATGTTAATCTGAGATTATTCGCTAACGATTCGCACCTGGAGGAATTTTAATTTCACATACTAAATTTTAATTAACATCCCGCTTTTCAGATTTTACACTAATTTTCTTTAAATTAAGTGTTGATATTTAATTTATAAATGTTTCTATTGTAAGACACACACATGCGGACATATACATGCGTATTTTTAACATATCTCATGTTACATTAGTGAAATTACAAGAAATATTGTAGTTTTTATAATTCATATATATTTAATAAATTAAATCAAATTTTAATTTAAAAAAAATGATCACTTATTTTTATAGTTCTTTTAATAATTTTTCAATTATCTAGATTACTACTTAGACTCTTAAAATAAAATCACGATGATTTTTATATGAAACCTACTATCAAATAGATTAAATAGAGTGCCATGTACGAATGTAACTATAAAAATAATTGTTTGAAAATAAAAAAGTGTCCTACTTTATCGAAATACCAAGCGGCATAAAAATATACATCGGTATATACTAATAATACATTTGATTTTTTCTAATCTGAAATCTCAACAGTCATCTTTCAACATTCCCTACGAGCGAAAGTAAAAGTTTTCCTCGAGTAAATATTCGGGCTAGATGAGAGAACCTGCGGTGGCATCCCCCGGCGTGTGCAATATCACGTGACGTCACAGGACGAACGTGCACATCAAGGCATCGATCCCTCGCACCGACCCTCGACGCCCGTGTCGCCATCTATGGGGGTGACGAACCCCACCATGTGCTTTCTCGTGATCAATTTTCCCCTACGGGAAAACGACAATGTTTAGCGACACAAAAAAGGGAAGAGGGCATTTTCATTTTATAATGGGGATTTTCCAAGTGAGACATTTGGGGTGACGATTGAACGTACTTGATGACAAATTCTTCTTAGAAAATATATTGTAGTTGACTTTTTGTTTCTTGTGTTAAATCGAAAATGTTTTTTTACCATTTGCATTTTAAATTCTGGTACACTCGTACCGTTAATGATGTAACTTTGACTAATGAGACAACTTACATTGTAGCCTAGTACCGATGAAGTGTTTGAACATCGTTAAAAGTTAATGTTCATTGTGAAATATTCAAAATAAACGATTCAAATTGTTTGAAAAAAAAACGTATTTTCCTCTCTCGTTTCAGTGTTATTCAGTTTGACTTTTAACAGATACTTTACTCTGTGTTTGCAATAAATTGTATGTTTCATCCATTAAAATTTTGCGCACAAAACGATTCTTTTTCCGCATCGATAAATTTCTGAATTTTAGTTTTCCGTGACTAATATTTGCAATTTAACATTTCATAATAACTGTCAATATATGTATACATTTATACATATATATTGACTTTGTTTTTAGCTTAAGATGAAAATAAATGGTTTTGTATTTTGTTTCTTGTTTTTTTACATACGAAGTTAATAGTGTATAATATAAAATAGAAAAAGTTTACTAAATTATTACAAAGTATCTTCGTAATTCACATTTGTTTAGTACTTGATTTGATTAAACATAAAATAATGCAAAAAAATATCGCGCAATGTAAGAATTACAGAATAAAAATCTTAAAATAAATATTTGAGTAACTGTAGAATATAAATCGATTCTTCCTGCACGTACATAGGTATAAAAATTTTCCCCTTTCTCGTTTCATTCAATCTGACAAAGAAATCTGGCGTCCTCGAAATGAAGTACCTCTGAGAAAAAATATTGAAAAATAGTAAATCATAATTACTGCAATTGCTTCTTCTTCTTCTTTTTTTTTTTTTAAAAAAAGACTTTTTCGGTAAAACTGATACGAAAGAAAACAAACGTTATTCTTCCCATCCTCGCACGTTAAATCCCATTTATCACATTTTCAATAAACGTCACAAACAACTTTCACTATAAAGGCCAGAAGAATTTTCCGCTAATTTCACAAACAAAAATAAAAGCTCGACAACGTTGCAAAGCACGCTCGCTTAACGTATAACAACAATAATTCACATTCTCCTGCGATGAATCCTCTCGACTTTGTAAAACGTCAAAAGATAGCCCTTCGCTTCGCCTGGGGATCTTTTGCTCCTCGTCACTCACATGCACGTACGCTACAAAGTGTTACACGTTGCAGACGACGGCTCAATATAGGCGACAAAAATCGTTAAGATACTCGCATGTATGAAACTTTCCACGTTGAGTGGATGATTAATAAGGACGTGTTTTCTTTCTCCAGTAAATCATCAAATTTTAAATGATACTTATCATTAAATTTTCCAACAATATATTTTACTAGAAGAATACATTCGACATCTTTTGGCCTACAGAGATACACAGTATACATTTTACATTGCACTTAATGTGGGTTAACAGAGAATGATACATTTTGTTATTAGATGATACATAGATAACTTCTGTATTATAATAACAAGTATGAATGGAAGCATGCCAATACAAAAAGTAATGTAAATCCATATGTATAATAAAAAAAACTAGTGTTTCACAACTCCATGGATAGAGTTTCCGAGTTTACATTTTACAATTCCAGTTGGAACAATCCATAAGTACACAAATATTCACTGGATATAGAGCGAATAGAAAAAGAATATAAAACGAATACCAGAATGTCGAAACAAATAGCAACGCCTTTCGGTAGAGTGTTGCCACATACCATCTATTTATCTTTACTGCTAACTGCCTTTCTTTTACACAGGTACAGAAGACGTAAACATGGAGGGGAGTGAGCGTTGCTAATTAAAAAAAAAGACGCGAACACCGTGGGGGCGTTATAAAACGAGCTTTAACGTCTTTCTATGTTGTAACACTATACACCACCCATGCTTAAAAAAACCGACTTTTCGCAGATTTTTTATACGATGGAAAATTAACGTAGCACCGGCGTACTCATATTACATCGCTGCACACGCAACTGTCATTTTATTCGTTGAAAATAATATTTTTTGTTAACTTATTAGAACGAGATGAAAAAATTACTGGTGAAGTTTTAATTATACGACACCAACGTGCGTCAATGGTTCTCCTTTAATCGGAATTAAGAGACTACACTTTTTAAATCTTTCTATTACGGACTAAAAAAAGTTCTATTTCGTATGTAAAGGATTTAATTAAAAGATTAATTGATAAAAAAATAAAAACGTAAAAAATATATTAAAGTGAAGAAACAATCTAAAAAGTGCTACAAAAGATTAACTAAATGAAAAGTACAATAACTATAGTATAATATGTATATTCCTATATAACTAAAATTACACAGCTGTAACATTTATTTAAATATAGATTAGTTTTTAGTATTTAGTCTCGTATTCCGTTATAGAAATTCAATCAAGCCTAAATATTTTTGGTTAAACTTTTATTAACGTTTGAATAAGGACTGTTCGTGTACAAATTCATTGCGTAGAATGTGAGACAACGGGCTTCACCAAGTGTGGGAGGCATGTAGTTGAATTATCGAATTTCAAAGGTATAACAAACACCACAATTCTACTTGATCCACAAAGTCGTTTGAAGTATACTCGCGACTCGACAGGCGCGCTCTCCACTCACCAATAAGGAAGGAGTGATCTAAAATCGATACAAGACGGCTCATTTCGCACTCACAAACATAACACCCACCACCCCATTAATGGTGCGCGCGAACCGCATCTCCTCGCAACCGATTTATGCACAGTAATCACTTAGCGAGAAATATCAATACGTCTCTTCGAAAGCCTCCGCGTTGAAATCTTGTATCTCGCTCGTCTCATTCCCTCTCTCTGTCTCTCTCTCTCTCCCCTCGAGGTATAAGTTATTGCTATTGCTGGAATGCCTATATACACACGTGTATATGCTGCTCCATTTTTGCTGGGCTCGATCGACTCGCCGCAAAAAGGGAACGAGCTCGAGGAAAAAACTCGTCGAATAAAAGGAAGTTTGATTTCCCATGGGGCAAATGAAACCTCAAAAGCCGGTCCTTTATTCTCTCGGACCTTATCCGCTCCTTGCCGCATCGTTCATACATATATGTAAGGAACGAGGAACCGCCACCCCGCACTCGAGAGAAAAAGAGAAAACCCGTAGAATTGATATCGATCGAACGGAAAACAGCCGAGACGATTTCGCGGATGAATCGCAAATCGCCCCGATTGCTGACTTTCAATGCCCCCCTCCCCCTCTCCCCATCGTTCCCTCTCACCACCTCTTTCTCTACACCCGGAATGTGCCGTTCGCTCAACGTCCACTCAACTGTCCGATATTCTTGGCTCTTGGGGCGTTTCAACCGACTGCCTCCGATCATCCGAGTTGCATCAGTCTGGTATGCTTCGATGGATTTGCATCTTGATCGAAGAAGAATGGCCCGAATTACTTGATAACCCTTGATCATTGTAAAATTCTTTTACCGTGTGAGTCGAAAGAGCGATATGTGTCCAATTGAAATTCTTTGCGCGAATGACACAAACGATTTCACATCCATGTAACTACGAGAATGAGCGATTTACGCTGATTTTTTTATAACTTTTCACCTTACTCTATTTTTATTTGTAGTTACTAGACACGTGCAATTTTTTCAATTATTCGTTCAAGAGAAAAATTCAGAAAAAATTTATTTTAGATTTTTATTAAATATATTAAATTATTTTATGTAAGTGTTGTTTAAATTAGAATAGTAAAATACAAATGCACGATAAAATATTTTTGAAATTAGTTTATATCTATTATTGGAACGAAACCCAATCTAATATGTTTATAAAACATTTGATGATTCAATTAATTTCTAGTTAAATTCAAATAATTACGCACTTTGATACCTAATTAATGAAACATCAAAGCTTATCGGCATTCTATTATATGAATATAGAATAATTATCATACACGACTAATTGAGTAAACTGTAGATTTTTATAACAAAAGTATAACTTATTATTAATCGACAAAGAGAATATTATTTAAAATTATAATTGCATAGCTAACTCAATAGGCTATTTACATACATAATTCATTCAAATATAGTTGCGTCAAATTCTAAAATGCAGAGATCAATTTAAATTAACCAATTGCAATAAACGTGAACCGCATTTAGAGGTTAATAAAATAACAATTTAACTGAATTATTTCGGGTAGATTAAGAAAGATGTGCAAAATGAAATTCGAACCTTCTTTAAAAATATATAACACTCAAGATCTCAGATTCAATTAAGTCAATTTTAATATAAATCATCAAGTCGATGCATTAATCATTTTAGAAAAAATTCCTCTCGATTTCGTTTATAGAGCAAAGTTTAAGAAATTGGTAAGAATAACAGCAAACATCCGGCGCAAAGTATACGCTGCCATAAAAAAAGTTTCGAGACTCTTAACTCAACTACGACTTGTTAAAAGGAAATTAAAACGTAAACCATAGAGAGCGATAAGTAGAAGAAGAAGAAGAAGAAGAAGGAGGAGTAGGAGGAGGGGGAGGACGAGGAGGGGGAGGAAGAGGAGGAGCGGTGGCGTTATACGTTATAAGGAGGGAACAGGAGGGCAGAGAAGAAGGAGCAAAATATGAGAGTAGTTTATCGAAGACGCGATTAGCCCCTCATATTGACCGTATCAATTTAGCCGAGTTTACCAGTTCTCGAGTGTAAAAATAAAAGTACACGTATACTCGAACGTTCGTTTAGGATATAACTCGCCTGTTTCCCCTCCAGTAGAGGCAAAACTTGCGAAAAGCTCCTTAACGCCTACTCCTTGCTGCGGGAAATTGGTGTGCGCACGTGTACGTATGTACACGCACACATCCGCGTTAAGTCGAAAGCCGCATGCGACTTGACTTTTTATGTGCATGTATAGATGTATATATGATGTTTGCAATTTGTCGCACGCAAGAAGGCTGACACGTGTCACCGGGTCACGCACGCGAACGTCTTTTTCTTTTTTTCTATCTCCTTCTCTTTCTCTCTCGTATTTCACCCTTCTGTCTTTTTTCCATCTATCGCGCGCTGCATTTTTGTGAGAATTTTTTCAGCCTCCTCGTCTTCGCTCGAGTTTTTTCAGCTTGAGCCGTGTCTAACGCACTGACTCGACTTTCCCGGCCGCTTCAGTCTACTCTGTGCTTATGCGCTCGACCTCGTTCAACTTTTACCTCTCACAGGTTGGGATTGAAATTCGGTTGCGAATATGAGTTTGTCTATTCCTGCATTTTTCTTAAACTTGGCTGTGATTTTACGTAGGAACATGTTCGCACATATTTTATTTTTACCGTACGATGGCTCTGATTTTTTCACGTTTCTTAATAATAAGATATTTTCATTAATGATTGAAACACATCTATTCTTTACGAAAACGAAAGTTTAAAGTAATGATCGATTCATTAACTTCTAATTAATTTATTAAGGGTTTGAATATTTTAATCGTTTGGGGAAAAGCATTAAATATCCTAATGATCAAAACGTCTAGACAGATAACCTGATTTTAATTAAAAAAGCAATACCATTTATAATTATAATATTGATTACAAACATGTCAGAATAAAAATATGTTGTAAAAAATTATAAGAATAGATATATGTATGATTCTTAACAAAATCGATAGTACACATGATTCATCAATTATATTTATATATTATAACTTCGTGGACAGCAATATTTTAATTTTTTAACGCTTCCATGCAATGAATATTTTAATTTACGTAAGTATTTGTTGTTTAAGTTATTAGCAACCTGGATTATTTAGTTGGCTACTGTCATTTTTATAGATGCAACAGATTCAAATATTGGATCTATTTCACAGCAATTTTTGTAATGTTTTTTTAAAAATTGATTTAAATCCGTCGGCATTATAGCTATTTGAATAATTTGATATTTTTTGAACATTGATTACTTCGAAGTCATTAAATTCTTATACAGTTGTACTAATCGACATTAATCACACAAGAAAATATTTAAATAGCGTATTCTTTAATTAATTCGCGATTTCATTTCAATCTATCAAGATTATCATCAATTGTAGTTTAAACGTTAATTTGGTTTTTTTACTACACTTCCGTTGTAATTAATCCGGAGCAGTTTACTTAAGACTCATTTGACCTATTTCAAAACTTGAGTATTTCTTTATATCAAACTATTTTTTGTACTAAATAGAGTTTGCATGACTTTAAATTTGCTCAAACTAAACTAGTTTCTTTTTTGCGTTGAAACGCTTATTTCCATTTCTATCCAAGTAAAAAAGCTCGTTATTGTAATTACAATTGTACAAAAGTTCTTTTTACTGAAGTAAAGCTAATGAAGATGTTGATGTAGTATAAAAATTTTTACTTCGTTAAATCTTTTAATAAAGTAACAGAAAAAAAGTATTTTACAAAAGAAATTAGCTGTGTGCTGATTTTCGTAATCAACTCGTTACTTAATATTTTTTTTAATACTGATACAGAATTTAAAAGTGAAATATATGTAAAGTTGATTACTAATCCTAATAATGTAAGTATCTTTTATTAACTTAAATTAGACTTATTGAAATTGTACTATATATATATAACTTGGTACAAAATCTTAAAGGGATAGGCCTGAGTAAAAACGAAAAAAATAAGTAAATTTTTGTTACGCTGTCCAAATTTTATTTTTGTAACTATATATCGACAGCTTATAAAAATTTACTTATTTATTTCGTTTTTATTCAGGCCTACCCCCTTAATTCTAAATTGTACATTTGATAGCACCTCTAATTCATAATATTAGATTTAATTAATTAATATTACACGTAAATTTTATATATTCGAAGTTGTTATTTAAGTTTATGAATAATAGCGTTTTGAAAATTATTTATATGATATTATGTTATCAATGCGGCTAAATATTTTAGTGAATCGTTGCAATTTTCCAGTTCACTTAATGTGCATAAATTATGTGTTCAGTATAGTCGCAAACAAGAAGAAACATCGGTTGAATTATTGAGAGATAAAACTAATACAAGTGAATTAAATGAAAATCAACAGTGTGATAACGTTAAACAATAGTATCCATAGTACAAACGTAAATATTGAACGCTAAGATTTCTTGATAATGCATAATGTACTGTAATATACACGCGGTGGTAATTTATCAAAAATATAAGAGAAAGAAATAAGTCTAAAAAATGAATTTTCGATATATCTCATGGAAATATTTCTACATCGAATATTTTTTCACCCGACGTAAATTCGGTAAATTAAGCTTTGCCATCGCAAATTCCGCATGAATCACTCTTAAACTCGTAAGGATTAAAATGCATAAAAGCAAAAGCGTATACAATTAGGAAAAGTAAGAAATTTCTCCTCTTTTTTACTATTTATGTTTTAAAATGCGGCATGAGCATTATTTCTTTCGTTACGCAGTGAAAATTCTGACCCATTTTCGTCATAAACACCCGTTGATACTGCGACTGAAAACAGCCAAGAAGCCGGACGCATAAAAAATGAGAAAGGAAAGGATGAAGAAGGAAAAAAAAGCATCCGCCCTCGCGGTAATTAACACTATCCGACTTTATTAAGTACAAATGACATTTTCCCTCTGTCGCATTTTATACCAGCCCGCCCGTTCATTTTCCTTCTTTCCGCTGCAGTTTGTTTTGTTTCGAGGCTGCAGGCGGGGGCTAAAACCAACGCCAGCGCTAATTCGTATAATCCCGCTAAGATTCTCGCGCTGCTGCAGCAAACCGCCTCGAGGACTTTGCAGCGGGAGAGAGAGAGAGAGAGAGAGAGAGAGAGAGAGAGAGAGAGAGAGAGGAGAGAGAGAGGCGAAGGGGAAGAAAGAAAGAGAGAGAGAGACAAAGGCGTGAGCTCCTAGCCGAGTTTAAGGAGATCGCGATTACAAGGCGCGCTCGTTACCCTGCTTATACCAGGCATTTTAACCCCTAGTAAGCAGAGGCTTTATCACGTTTTTTCGCATACTTCCCATACTCTTTCCTTTAATAAATAATATCGAATACTTAGATTGTTAAGGTGTAGCGATGGGCGGGGGGATGGGGTCTATCTTATGCAGCTACCTTAAAGCCTTGCAAGGGTAAAACTTTAATATGTTTCTACAGCGTTACGTTCTGAACGACGCCATGTGATAGATGAAAATTTAGAGATATAATATCATACGATTATAAGCAACTTCTTAAGGATTTGTGGGAGAAAAGAGTATTTGTAATATTCTAGTAAGTTTTCTTTCTTATTATGAGTAACAGATATTTAGCTTGTAGTCTAGCCTAATAATGACATGATTGCAAGTTGTTTAAACACAGAAAATTATTATTTTATATATCCAATATAGACCACTTGTTGGAAGATATTTTTTATAATAGACTATTTAATAATATTTATGTTCTTCGTGGTGACGAAAAATCATCTAATAAAAAGTTTTTAAATTGGTTTCTAATAATTATACAACGAAAAATTGTAATTCATATTCACCAAATTTATTCTTTCAGAAATTAATTTTATAAATATTTTAAGTATGTGTTGAAAGGAGAAATAAAGTAACCATATAATTGATTTTTTTTACTTTTACATACGTAATAATAGAAAGGAAATTTAATTATATTTCAAAATGTATAATTAATAATTTGAATATTTATATTTAACGATACCTTAATAATTAATATAACCTTCGTTATAGACAGATTACCAATTTCATGTTTATTATTACCTATATAAGCTTAAAAAATTCACGTTATACTTAAAAAATCATGATATAGAAAGATTTTTTCATAATTTATCCCAAAAATATAATTATAATTTAATTAATATTAAAATTAATTACACTAAAATTGGAATAAATACAAAAGTATTATATTTATTTCTTCAATACAATAATCTATAAATATAATTTCCAGCTTATGTATAGTGATGTGCTAAATAATTTACTGGAAGTAGATAATGATAACAATAACATTAAATATATTGCAGTGACGATAATAATAATTAAAATATTGTAGTATACATTTGTTTTCATAAATTATATTTTTATCTAACCTAATTCTAAATAATTAATACTTGATTTATAAATTAAAGTAGCAACTAGTTCTGAAAGAAAAATATTATATAAAAAAGAATTATAAAAATATCTTCACGACAGATAATAAAAAATTAATTTGAACTAATTTAACAGAAATATGCATATATTTGTGACCAACATTTAAAGAAGTCCATACAATTATTGAATGGAAAAAGTTTAATAATATTTTCTATGTTGCAAAGTTAAGATTCGCATATTATTAATTTTATTATTAACTTTATTTATATATTTGTATTGATTAAACTCGACTAAATATATGCATCTAATCGATGATAATAATTATAGTAAGCATGATAATAATAACAAAAACTACATGTACAAAGTAGATTCATTATTGTCATGTTTAGAGAATTTGTTAATCAACTAATAAATAATCATATAAGTATGCAAGTTTAATTATAGATTATGAAAGTTTAATTATATTTCATATAAGAAATAACTTATAATTGGGTCGCTGTATTCAACTCATCAAATATTTTGACACGTAATTTCCTGTCTAGATAAAAAAGTTAAATTTCTGTATTTCGTATAAATAAAAATAAATTAAGTAGCATTAATATTGAGTTAATCAATGTAAAAATAAAAGTGTAAAATACTCTGCGGTCAAGTAGTAACTATAATAAGACGTAAGGGTCAGTTCGAGTTGTTCCTTACGTATATGACCTTGCAGTGTTTACGATTTGTTAGCGCGATTAAAAGCAATGCGCAACATGCAAAGCCACGTTTTGAGTTGATTAATATTTCCATACTTAATAAGATTTGCAGGTCAAGACAATAAAAAAGGTATATCTGAAACCTGCACGGAGGGGGCGGGGACGGTGGGATGGGAAGAGCGAGGAGGAGGGGGGGGGGGGAGCTACCAGACTCTATAATTCGCACTAAATAATGTCGTTATAAGAACCTCAAGTTTAAGCTTGCATACACCTACATATATACACACACACAATGGGGATGTTATTAAAAGATAATCTCCGTAATTTGTCAATATAAACTATTAACGCTTTAATGCTTATAATTGCACGATAAAGTATTAATCTGTTAAATCAAGAAACTTAATGAAAATGTCATATTTAACCGATTAACTTGCTGTTACCTTTCTCCGCATACTTAAATAACACACATTTTAATATTATAAAAATCAGAGCTTTTTAGGATTAAAGTAGAAAATTACCAATTTATAAATACACGTGATTCATAATAAGTCATAGACGCCTACACGTGCATTATAAGAGTTTAATTTATGCTTATATACTAATTTCCTTTATTGGTAAAAACAATTTTAATAAATTAATACGGTAAATTTTTTATGATACGCAATGTTCACACGAATTCGGCGTCTGTTTATAATTTCTAGAATACTGTTATTGGGTTACACGTTTATATCAAGTGAATAGACAAACGTTCCGTATTTAAAAAAAATTCATTCGACATTAAATATTTTTATAATGTATACTGATACCTTTAATAAAAAGCTACCAGTCAAAGATATAATAAAAATATTTTTAAACTCGCTATTACATTTATTAAGTAGTCTCTCATTTTTTTGAAACTTTATTCTACTTGAAACGATCAAAAATTCATTATATATGAGCAAACAACATTAAATTGCTAGGCTGATTAAGGGCTTATGGCGAAAGAAAAATGATGATGGTGCAGTGCAACGTCACTTTTTGAAAAATGAAATGTAGTGCATTGCGTAGATATACTTACAACTTGTTTGTTCTTAGGTGTAGGTGTGGAGGTATATACATAAAAATCGAGGGGCCAGTTAGCTGTATATATGGGTTTACGCGCCTTTATACTTGTGTCAGGCGCTGTCGTGTCTTTTGATACACGATGACTCTCGGTAGTCGCGAGCGCGACTACACGGAGAGAAAAAATGTACAATAATAGCAAACTAATTTTACATGGGATTATACCATCTTTTTCCTTTGGGATAAAGTTCAAAATTCAAGGTTTCATAGTTAATTAATTAATCAATCATGTAAAAATAGCAAGGTTCAAGAAGAATTAAAGCTTGTGTTTCCTTTATTATATATAGCACCAATTGTATATTAGAAACGTGTGGACACGAACTATACGTCAATCGCAAAGAACCCACGGTGTAAAATCGCGTGGGTATGTTGACAACAAGTATGCGATGCTGGTCATATGTTAGCCCGAAAACGCACTATTTTGATAAGCAGCCCGCGATAATCGCACAAGACCCACTGGATTTGGGAGTGGGTCATTTGTAATTCTACATTCTTTCGCAATGCGCGTTTTCTCCAGTCTTGTATTGCTTTAAAAATACTGGAACCATATGAACATTCCACGATCTTCAAATTATTTTTCTATTGTACTTCTGAATTCGAAAAACGCACTAAAATTTGCAATAAACGTAACAAATGTATGTAAATGAAGCACGAAAAAAGTGTAAGCTACATTAGTTTGGGTACCTCATGCTATAGACACAAAGTCGAATATCAGGAACTTTAGTAAGAAAGGACCAATCTCGTAAGATACCAACATTACCGACAGCAGTAAACCTGGTCTGAAAGCCACTTCAAAAATTTACCGCTACTAGGCGCATCGGTCGCTCGGGCTAACTCGGCTCTCTCAACATGGCCGCCTAGTGTTGGCCCTACCATGGCGATTCTCGCACTGCCTTACTAACGACTCGATAACGATTAACAATTTTTCTACCGTATTTTTTCACGACCCGCAAGTATTTTCATATAATCGCGCGCGCGCGTATTGTGCGTACTTTTTTCTATTATGCCCGACGACGAGATCCTCGCGCTTGTTTACGCGCGAGATATGTAATAAAAACAAAAGTGCCTGCGGCGGCGTCTCTCTCTCTCTCTCGACCGACCGACCCTAGGAATTTGGACGACGATATACATTATCACCAGTGAGTTCGTGTGTAGCTTATTTTTTTTTATCGTGCCTCTCAATACGTGTGTGATTACTCTGGCCGTGAATACTTTTCGCGGCCCGGCTAAATTTTCGATTGGGAAGGTGGAGGAGAAGGAGGAGGAGGAGGAGGAGGAGGACGTACAGTGACTTGGTAATCTCTCGGAGGAGCGGGTTACCATGGTTACGTTTTTCGCGAAATGTCTCGCCGATCGAAAAGCGTCGTCGCGACGATGATGAGCCGCTGTTGTTTTTTCTCCCTCTCCGATTTAGGGTCGATGTGCCGAGCGAATTCTGTGCGTCGTCGAGTCATTGCCTCCCACCGCCTAACCTACACCTCTTGTTTTTCTTTCGCGTGTGTACATACGTACATACGTATACATACACACACACACGCACACATACTTACCAGAATTTCTCTCTTTCGCTGGACTTATTTATATGAATTTTTCCGATTGTTTACATTGTGCAATGAGGTCTTGCTACAGACTTGGATTTAAACCTCCTCGATTTCTTCTCGCTGGCTTGTTTGTAAACAATGGAGTTTCGTTGACCAGACCTTTCAACTGTGTATAGATAAATCATTTTTCCATTAGTTTCATCAACTTTTCTTTGATAAATGAAACAAATAAGTGTACCTTTGGTAAAATTTGTGTTTAATAGTGAATGGTTATAAAGTGCAGTGTTGTTTACTTTAGTTTTTGTTTTAATTATATCTTCTTTATCCTATATTTACTTCACTTTTTCTCTTTGTTATGACATTTAATATCTATGAGATATTTTACAATGAGGTTATTATAACAAAAGTCTTATTATTATTTAACAAAACTCTGTTACTTTCATTATTTCACCACTCTTAACGCAGTTAATGAATATAATGTGTTTGATTTCTATTTCATTGAACAGTAATGGAAATTTCTATTGTTTACATTGTGAAACATTGATTTTTGTAGATCTCAGGTATTTTGTTCTTTGTTCAATTGTATGAGAAATCCATTTTTTAACTATAAATGTTTGCTTGCATTAAAAATTGTTTATTTATATTTCCTTAATATATTATTATAATTTCATAAATAAACCAATTTCTCTGACATTTTGATGTCAAATGTAAGTAATAAAGGGTTATAATTATATTTTTAAACCAATTTCTGTAATATCTTTGTTATGTTTTATTAGTTGTATTGAAAATTTGACACTACATTTACACTTCCAAATTATTTCATTAAATAATGTCTGACTATTTCATCTCACAATGTCGTTGCACCTCATTCGATGCAATATTATTTTAATTTTGTTTCATATTCAACTCGTTTCATTAGTAAAAGTTTAACCTCGCTTAACCTAAATTGCACAAAGCCAGTGAATGTTTACTATCTTTAGTTATACACATTATTGCATTAATGTTAATTTCATTCTACAATATGTAATAATAGGAATTATTCTATGTATGTTACATTTCTTTACAAGTATTCGCACTACAATTTTTATAATGTTCATTAATGTAGCATTAAGAAAATTTATATACACAGTTTTGTTTTATAAATCCATTTTCAAATGAATAATTTAATTAATTAATATAATGATGTAAAATTATAACTGCTGATTTAAACTGCTACAATACTCAAATCAATTTTAGTATTTATCAAGACAAAAAATGCAATTGGCATTTCCTTGTTTTATTATTTTATATTATAATTTATTATAATTAGAATGGAAAAAATAAATTGAATAATTATGGTTAATAGTAAATATAACATTATAGCTATTTGTTTACAAAGTTTTAAATTAAGTTAATTAAGTCTTAAATAAATTAATTTAATTATGTCGCATAAATTTGAAGAGATATTTATAAGTAAATTTGATTATATTATACACAATATTTATACTTAATTTAAGTATATACAGTATTGAAAAATATTTTACATACAAACTACCTGAAAAATCCATTTCATGTGCATGTAAAATTTTTCACCCTGATCATTTAAAAAGTCACTTTTTACAATAACAATATTTTTTTAATTTCTGAATTTTATCGATATTGTACATTTTTTTGATATTTTTAATTTAACATAATAAATTTAATTTTATATTGTAGAAAAAGGCTAAACTAAGTGTTCAAAACAAAAAAGTAAGTCTACGATAAATAAAATATGTCCTCAATGAATAAAATGGGTATACAGGGAATAAAATGAGTCTATGGGGAGTAAAGTGAGTCTACTGGGGAATAAAGTCATCGAAGGAATAAAATGCAATTTTACTCCACTCGAAGAGGTTAATAAAGTAAATATTTTAGATGATCAGGGTGAAAGAATATTTTTTACTCCCAGCAGTCACTATTCAGTTGTAGGATTCACTTTTTAGTCCTTCTAATCATGTTACCGTTAATATAAAAATAGTATTTAATACATTTTTATTTAAGACTTTTTTGAGCAAATTGAGCCAAAAGAATATAATAAAAATCCTGAAAATTTAAAATGAAAACTTGACAAGAAAAAAACATTAAATTGTCGTTGCTGTTAAATAAAGTAACCTATTCCAGGATGATTTGAATGAAAAATTGTATACACTTGTAGCTTCGGGAGTAAAAGGCGATTATTAGCATAGCTTAGATAAATTATTAGCAACTTTCATCCGCGAGAATAAACACCTATTTTACTCGCTCAGTGCATAAATGGGTATTATTAATTGAATAAAAACTGAATATGATACTTGTTAAAATTTGATTACATTAACCTAACTATTTCAAGAATTTTTTAACTTGGATTTATTATATATGATGAATTTTGCTAAATGTACTGAAATTAGAGTATCAAACTATAAAATCTTTATTACAAAAAAACTAATTTCTTTAGCAGTATGATTTTCATATCATTATTATAAAAAAATTTAAATTATTTATCATAATACATATAATATAATTTAATAATAGTATATATTTATAAATTGGTTGTTTCACTATATATTAATTACTAATTATAAATTTAATATTTATTATTCTTATTGTATGTTTTAGCAGACCAGGCATTGATTTGGAGATCAACTTATTTCATTACAGGTATGTAGGAAAATAAATTTAAAAACACTCGAAATCAAAAAGCATGGTTAAATTGCATTGCCCACATATATAAATTAGAGGAATTTATTGGTAAGTTGCATATTCAAATGACCGATATAAAGTAACAGGACATAATTATTTCATACACAAGTGCAAAGTAAAAACAATGCATTCCTCTAATTCATCCAGATATCGTTTATTTGCATTTCTAAATTTATTTACATACGCATTGTTTATATTTATTATCCACGGTTATTCCTAAAGTATTTGGCCATTAGTTTATCCTAGAATCCGTTTTAATCTAGATTAAAGGAAATTAAATTCATACAAATCAGTGTGCGCGAAAATTTAAGGGCAGTGCAAAAATAGCCGCTTGCCATTTTACTGGCTAAAGCGAAACGCGATTCGCGAACTTTTTGAACCGCAAACGACTCGCGAAACGCGCTCCTCTTGCCCGTATTCCGCAGCCTCCATTATTCGTATCGTTATTAAAACCACGAATGTTCCCGCATGTACTTCAAGAGTTCGCCTCTTTTTCATGCGTATACTTTTTTTTTCTCTTCTCGGCACTTCATGAGCTACTTTAAACCACTATTGAGATATCTTGCACTTTATGTGAACGGTTGTATATTGTATTCTTATTTCTACCCTGTAAATTTCATTTATTTTTTCGATATATATCCCATATTTTCCAGATATATCTAATACATGTTTTTAAACCAGTTATTGCGATTGTTTTTAACAGTTTTATCTGAGGAAAAGAAATTCAACAATTATTTAAAACTTTGTTTATTAATTTTATTCTATATTTAATGTTGAATAATATTTGATGTCGTCAACACAGATTATTTATTTAATACGATGTGCAATTTTGGGCGAAAAATATGAAACTATAATCTTTAAAGTTGAATTCAAAATGTTTAAAATTCAATTTTATTAAAGCTGATAAAATGACATTTTCTATTATTTTTTCTGGGTGAGTATCGAAAAGAGCTTACTAAAGCACAAATGAAAGTTAATTTCGTGTATTATCAAAGTAGATTGCATTTTATTTAGTACAGAAGCTCTTAACAAATTTTTGGCCGTAATGTGATTCGAGAAAAATTATCCTCTTAATGTTTTAAAGTCAAAAAGTAACTTAACACACATTTCGTAATAAAAATGATGAAAATCTTATATATAGTAATAAAATTAAAGTTTATCCATTTAACAAGTAATAATGTGGAAATATTTTTTCAAATGTAAACTGAAAAATTGTTAACGAATTATGAACGGTATCACTACTAACTCTCGGACCGTATTTTCAGTGTAGTTATACAAATAGTAGTTTTTCAATTTCATAATTATTAAGTTACACCATTTGAAATTCTAAATATGCGGAAAAACAGTTTGCTGGAGTAAGCAATATCGTTTATTTAAAGCTAACAAACGCTTGGTACAACTAGATTGGTAATTGTAATAATTTCTTTGGTAAAAGGAACAAACGAATTGGGTTTTACAGTAGTTACGTCCTTCAACGCGAACGTAATTTAACGGTTATGAAATTAATTTTATTTTATTTTTATGATTTAGCAACTGATAACTTGATTGGGTCCACAGGCAAAACTTAATGAGAAATTAAAATCTTATTAACTTTAAGTGAAGATGTAGAACTTAAATTTATTTGAAAGTTTTTGCATAGAGAGAAAAGTTAAACAAAAATTAGTCAAATGTTCTGCGTTAAATTTTTTATACAGCAATTTTTCTCAGACACGTGTTTTATTTTAATATTTTTCCGACATTGGCAATACAATAATTACCTGAAATATTTCGATACTTTTTAAAAATTTTGTCTCTGTGTCCTTTTTTATCATAGTATTAATAGTACTGAGCGGCTTTGTAAGATATTCCAGAAACATTTGTAAAATATATAAGTTACCAACAAATGACTATAAAAGTTAGTTCATTTTTCCAATCATTTAGTTAATATTCTACTAATATTAAAAGACACATACCAACATTTATTACGATAATCAAGTATGATGGTAGTTTAAAATATAGAGATCATTTCTTGATTAATTTAACCAACTATTTAGCTGTCAGAGCGAACCTTTTTCTCCGTATATAAAAGACAAATGCACCTCGTATAAAATAAATATTTAAAACAAACTTGGCTTAAGTATGAAATTGTCACTTAATATGATTAATTAATTAAATTCAATAGCATTATTAATTAGAAAAAATTATCTTCTAGGTAATGCATAAATGTTGCTCTTAACCCGCTTATAAGATCGTTTGAATAATCGTACCATATTATCTTAATCGGAAGGAAACAGTAAGTGCAATTTAATTTCGAGAACTGGAAAATATGGCAATCTTCATTTACATTCTACCGGCCCCTCCACCCCGTATCCCCCTTCTCTTTTCCTCTCCAATTAAAATTACTTCCGTAAGACTCAGTTTCCAGTACAATTACAATGTTATCTTAACCGTGCTCATTCGCATAGTTTTCCAGGCTATCGCTATTATTTGTATTTAGACTCGAACTCCGCTGTTATAATTACAATTGTTCTATAGGATGCGACGGTGGCGGCCGGTTCGTTTGCAAGGGACATTTTCGTGCGCGACCAACGAATTGCGGAGACGATTCCGATGCTAATTCGCATGTCGTCGATCATGCACCCGGTAATTTTCGTATAACATCGGGACGAGCATACATTATGCACGTAATGGCTCTAACAAACGTCAACCGCAAATAGAACGAGATATTCGGGCAATGCGATTTTCTCTTGCGTGTGTCCGTTCTCTGGTCACTTTTTCTCTCCCTCTCTTTCGCTCTCTCTCTCTCTCTCTCTCTCTCTCTCTCTCTCTCTCTCTCTCTCTCTCTCGCTCTTTCTCTTCAATATGAATATAACCCAGCATTCACACATGTGACTGATTACACGCTGCATTGACAATGCACCTCACATTTTTTTCTTGTAATTATACTGTTTTTGAGTTTAATCCTTCTGTATATCATTATTTATATTTTGTGTGCTTATTACAGTATTGTGTTTATTTTATACATTTCTTTCTCCACCCTCCGTTTTAAGTTAATGTAACCTAATTTTTTAGAAATTGTTTTGAATTTTTTTAAACCGATGCATAACAGATTCGTTATTTATTTTTTGTTACGTCTAATGATTGACAATGTACAGCATCCACGTAAGTATTACGTAAGAATTAAATTTTTATATTAATTATCGGATTATTTCGAAAATATATACGTGATTGCATTGATTATAAAATTATATTTCGTTATAAAATTAATTTCAAAATAATATTTAATATCGTATTAAAATATTACTGTACGTTTAATTTAAATATATAGACCATAATTAAAATGTATAGTATTTATTAAAAAATTTTCCCCTCCATTATTACAAAGTAAATATTTGTCAGTATATTTTTGATCATGTATGTACTACATGCAGAACTTCTACTTTAGATTTGTATTAAATTAAAAAACAATGTATTACGAAATGCTAGTATGATGTGTATTTATATACAAAAACGTAACAATATATTTAATTAGTTATACTCTTTATATAATATATACACTCAAAAAAGAATGTCACCCCTTTATCCTACATACATTATATTATGTTTTGACGAGAAATTTAAATTTATATTGTCAAATATACACTGCCGACCTCTTGGTATAAAATTGCCAAGTACGGGTATTATCAACCCTTGTTCGATTTCTCTGCGGGTGGTATATTACCGACTGAATCATCCCTCCTGCCTTACCGACGCGCGCGCACGCCCTTATCAGCTTGTACCAAATCCCCGACGGAGTCGTCTCGTTGCCGACGAACGTAACAAGTGACCCGACTGTGGGTCGTTGATCCTCGGTGAATAAACTCCCTGAGTGCAATGACTCTGCTTTCTCAAAGGGTGGGATCGTAGAATCGGCTGGTGATAAGCACACCTGTAATCATTTACCCGCTATAAAATTCTTCGTTATTCGATATAAATGACGGGTTTTTATATCTAAAATTCTTTAAAGTTAATTCTGAATCGATATTTTGAATGCTATTTTCGTTCAAGTCGCGATTATTAAGTAATTAGTGTATGGCAGTGCGATCAATATTTACTGAATTTTGTAAATGAATGGGCTTTTCAAGTTACATTAAATTTACATTTATCATAATTTATAGAATATTTAATACATTTAATCACATTAATCAACTTTAATTCAGTGCATCTGTACTGGTGAGCAGTCTATATCATACATAATATATTTTGATTTCTAAAAATTCCTATTATAATAAAAAAAATGTTTACGTTTCAGGGCATCGAATAAATTCAAATAAAGAATAACTTATAGCATGAATAAATTAACTATTATACTATTATAAAATTTAAAAAATTAGAAGTAAAAAATTTTTGTAATTATTATAATAAATACGAAATATTTAATCAATTTAATAAAGATATATTTATATAAGTATATGTGAATTTTATTGAATAATATATTTAATTGAATAATATATATGAATTTTTGCATGGTATAAAAATGTTCACTATATGCAACATAAATCGATAGTTTATATCCGTTCAACGTGACAACTTTTTGCTCTATTTAAATTATATATCAACTTGAAAAATGTCAACAAAATAAATGCATCGGTCGAAAATGTAGTTAAACTTTTGTCTCCAACATTAAGTAGAGCACTTATTCCGAGCTCTGAAAGTGAACACCCTACCTTTCACTCGTCAACTGTTTGACCAGCATTTCAAAAACCTTGATATTACGAAAAGTAAAAAGTTCCCATCAAATGCACAGCTAATGTAGCATACAGTTTTCCAATACTTGTACCTCCATTATGAAACAGCTTGACCATGCTAGAAAATTGTTCTGTGCGAAAAGCACCGCGTTAACTTTCCGCATTAACCTCGTATAATTTATTTAGTCAGTACAATGTATTGCATCAATGCGTGTCATCCTCTCCGTTGCTCGGATCGAAAGAAACGAGCTCTCGTCAAATATGGCTTTGGCCGCTTTCGTTTCGCCCACGCGGCAGTCTGTAAACTGGTTTCGCGGTGCAACCAATACGTAATTTCAGGAATCCCGGTTTGCAGTCGCTCTCTCGCAAATCTTTCCGCACTTTTTGGTTCACCTTTTTTTTATTTCAACTCTTTCTTTCCACGGTAACGGAATGGCCGACTGATTTTTTCAATGTGGTCTGGTACATTCATTTCTTTGGTTCGTGGCTGTCTGAGACTGACTGACTGAAAAAGACAAAAGTAAATAGGTTATTAGGGTATTGACATGCTGATGAGTAATTGAGTATTTAAGAATATTCATTACTTAAATATGCTACTGAAAATGTTTTTTTTATCATGAGATTTTTAATTTACGAGCTAACTTGCCTTGCTCAACTAAAATATTATGTTCATTTACGAGTTATAATTTATTGTCACTTTCCAATTTAATGAACCTATGATTGATATAAGGAAATTTGGCAAACGGTTGTGACATTTTTTATTTAATACATCCGAATAAAATATCGTTCGCATTTGTGTTGTTATAGTATTCTATTACAACAAAGTAAAAATTGTAGTACTTATGTATGCGTTAACATAAAAATACATCTTACGCGCGAAAATTGTACTTTCCACTCCCACTTGTCGGCCAAATAAATATTCTAACCTTTTCAAATGAAAAAGTTTACTTGTACCATTGTTGCAAAGTCGCGCGTTGAGCAACGTATTCCAATGTATTGTATACTTTAAAAAGAAGTGTGGAAAGAATTCTATTTATATGATGGGAATTCAGTTTAAAAATTTAAAAACAAATAAATCTTACAAATGATTTGAAGAGGAATATAATAAATAACTTATTTTAAGCAAAGTCTGCAAATAAAAGTATTCCGTGCATTAATAAAAATAGTCTTTTATTCTGACATTAATATTAATGCTAATTCTTCATTTATTCCATATATTTCTTACTCAAGTTTTAACGAGACACGGGTAACGTTTTAAAACTACATAATCATGGGGTGGAAACCTTTTTTTATATACATAAAATAGAATCATACAACAATAATATTATCGTAGCCCTAAATCTCATTAAAACATAAAAAGTAAAAGTTTTAAATTATATTCATTATGTCAATATTACAAACTACTGTTTCAATGTATAATTAAATGATGAAGATAGATATCGTGGTAAATTATTTGATTCAAATCTACTTAAAGGAATGTTAATGTCGGTATAAGTTTAACTTATACATGGAACGTCAGGCTTATATTCAAGAAAGTCTTAAAAACTTCTTCATTCCGTGCTTGATCTTGATATAAAAGAGAACCGTTTCTGTTTGTTTAAGGCTCAGGGATAGAAAGCTTTCCAGTTTTATTTGTAAGAGGGATGAAAGAACGAGAGGGAAATAATGGAAAAAACAAGGATGCGAAAATCGCGTAGTGAGGGTGTAGTGAAATGCGATGAAAAAACAAGCTCTAAGAAACAAGCGAAGAACGAGAAAAAGCAACTGACCGCAAAGCGACGCCTTTTTTTCTTATTTTTTTTTTGTTTGTTACTTTTCCTTTTTTGGAGTACGAGTAAGCCCATTCGTTCATTAGACTCAACCAACTGCTGGCGGCTTTTCGTACTACGGATGTGCGAGTTTTCACCTGCCTCTAGTTTTTTTACACCCATCTACGCGGAAATTCGCAATATTTTCAAAAGTTCTTAGTTCCTTTTTCATAAAGTCAAAGCTTCGACGTGGAACACGTATGCTTACAAAAATTAACTGAATAAAATAATTCACTCTGGTCTATTTTCGATGTTTCGAAAGGTCTAGTTTATTAATTTAAAACATCAAATAAAAGGGATTTCTTGTTAATTAATTAGAAAAAGAAATTAAATTTAGCTAATACGGTCACAGAATTACCGATCACTTGGCCTAAAATATACAAAGTATCTTTGCAATATTATAAAATTTAAAAGTGAATCACATACATGTTATACTGAACGTAATCAACAAAATCAGCGAGAATTCAAAGTAATCAAAGAAATCAACGAAAAGAGACATTAAAGGTTTGACTTCGTGGACTCTTGGAAAAGCGAGGTAAGCCTAATATTTGAGTGTATCTTCTTGTATTAACCAAGCCCATTGATCGATGTATTTGCGACATTTACAAATTTGCAGAAACGTCGAGGAACAGTAAATATATTTCGTAAAATTGAGGCATGGAATCAGACGGTGGGGTTGGTGTAAGGGTCGCGACGTGACGCTAGCTAGTGACTTTAATGATCCCGCTATTACGTGTCTGGTATACCTACACTCCCCTATTAGCGAGCCTTTAAGGTGGTTTATGCATTAATAAGATAATTTGAGTATTTCTACATCAATTTCATGTGTCAGACTAAGGTACATTTTTTTAGTCGTATAATTTTTTTAATGATTTTAGAATATTAATTATTTAAAAAACTTTCTATTGTGTTCCGTTATTTACTAAATAAGTGCTTCTTAAGTTACGTATGTTGTTGGAATATTATAAAGTATAATATATTTATAATTGTCATAATTTAAATGGTTTTACGTTTCATAGATTTATACATAAATCATACTTCTTTATTATCTAGGCGACTAGATTATAACATTAAAATATACAATTTTTATGCAGCGAATTTTAAAATATCGTAAAATATAGACTAACAATAATGTGAGTTAAATTTTATTATCTATTTAATCGTTGGTAAATGTGCTATTTTATATACGACAATTTAAATGATCGAGAATAAACAATTTCTGTCTGATATTATTTGTGTGAAGTTTCAGTCTGTTGGGTTTAATTAAGTTAATTTTTCTTAATGACACTTGATTGCCATCAGTGCATGTTGAAGAATAAAATGATAATTACAGTAATTGAGTTATAATTACTATGTTTCTTCTTCTTCTTATGTACAAAATTGTAGACTTAAGTTTTATATATTTCCAGGATATTTCAGACCATTTTAAAAATCTTATCGTTAATTTTTTTTCTCCGTCTAATAACTTTATTCATTTTATTTGCAATGCCAAGTACCTCGAATATGTGAGTTAAACTATTCCACAAGTAACTTTGGTGAATAAATGATTTTCTCACGAAGGAGCACACTTAAAAAGCACTCACAATGATATTAAAAGCTCGTAAAAATTGAATTTGCGACGCGAGTTCAGACAAAAAAGATCTAAAAAAAGTTCGATAATTTTGATTGTACGAGCTGAGAAATTCTTACGTGAAATGTCGTTGTTGATTTGCGTGCAAGCACCGTTTGGAAGGTACACAAAAGCTTGTTATATGACGGGCAATTTGAATTACTTTGCTACACCACATAATATGAACGTTAGTTATATTCCTATCGCTTAATTTATATGAGTAAATGATAAAATGTGGGTTAACAAAGTTAAACAAAAATTATAATTAAAAAAATAATTGTAGATAGAAGTATTATTCTAATGTACCGCTATTTTAATAAAAGTAAAATTGATAATTTATTTCTTAGAAATTTACATTAGTTTGAGGAGCTCATATACCGATTAACTATTTAATGAAGTTCGATTAATAGCTTTATTTTAATAGCTTTCAGTACTTAATAATAATTTCAATAATAATTATAGATTTATAGATATATAAAGAATACGGAAAATATAAAGCTAAATATGTCAAAAATTAAAATAGCAATCTTTATTAAAATGAATCTTGATAATCTACAATTAATTATTTTATTAAGCAAAACTTTATTGATGTTCTATATGAACTTAAAAGCTCTCAGAAAAGTTTCATTAATTATCTACATTTGATTTACAATTGAGTGTTCAATATTCCATAAGATTTAATATAAAAGTTTAACACATACAAACCTTAATAATGCAAAATAAAATTGATATATTTTTTTATTTTATGCAACGAAGAGCAGAACACATTAACAACAGAGGTAAGTACAGATACCATGTTTATAATTTAGAAAAGTAAAATTATATTTACTTTCATAAAATTTTTATTTTTTTAATTTTATAGAGGTTTGGTTTACATAAAATGTGAAGGTAATTGTTGTTTTCCTAGAATTGAAATAAATTTATGTTAAAAATTCGGTAATAATTGTAATTTTATACATTACTTTCTTTGATATTATGAGAAGAAATCTTTATTACTTCAATTACTCGACGTATTTTCATGAGAGATAAATGAAAAAAAATCACATTTCTTTTAAATTATTGAACGAAAAGTACATATTTTACTCGGTTTCAATAACACTGTGAAGAACTTACCAGGAATTTAATTAGAGGCCAGGTTAACATTTTAATTACACGAGGGAAGTTACTTAAGCAAGCGGTTGTTTCAGAATCCAATTGAGACAGAGACATAAGTGCGTTCATAATCCTCGGCAGTTCCACAAATCGAGTAAAACGAGTATTCGCCGGTAGCGCTAAGCGCACCGACTTGTTTCGCAATTCTTAAAGCGGTCGAGAGATTTAAAAGCGTTGGGCCAAGTGGTTTCTCGCGCGATACAGTGATGTACGACGGCCCCTCAAGTGCATGCGCGGGTGCGCGCGCGAGCGATACTTAGCGAGCGCTTGCACACACTTATGCACCCTACTCGAGACGTGCAAGCTCGAGGTAGGTGTAGTCACCTGGTAAACGTTTGTCTTGCTCGGCGATCGTGCCGTGGAATTCGAACGCGCTTTTACGATATTATATGCACGCGATTGAATAAGTACCTTAATTCTTCTTTCATAAAATTGAATAAAGAATTACCGTTGTTTTCTCTTTCTTAGGCGAAATTGACGAGTAATAAATTAATGTGGTGTTTTCTTTCGGTTTAGAGATGGGCTCAATTAGGCCAAGTGATTTTATCGATGTTTTTTCACTATATTTCGTATTACTGAGTTTGACGGTTAGAAATTTATGTTTGCTTGTCATGTTTCGTATTCGATGGAAATTGAATATTACGAGGAAATAACTTTTTATTTCTTGTATCAACTTTTTTGATTGCACATTTACTAATGAACTTGTGTTTATTAAATGGTCACGCGATCAAACATATTCAATATCTATACTCTTAACAAAGTTTTAATTCAATTATTATATTGTCTACATAATTTCGCCACAAAATTTCAATCAGATAAATCATTACTACTTCTTATTGTAAATTAAATTATTCAATATTTCATTTATCTATTTGATTCTGTATAATATAAAAGTTAATATCGTATTTTTTACACGCTTACAATTTGTCAAAGAGTAACAAACATTTCTTATAATTATCTTTTCATTATAAGCAGGGAATTAAAGAAATTAACGAAGACTCGTACCACTAATTTGACACTTTGAAATTATACGTACATATTTCCCAATGAAATTTCAAATACTGTAATGTCCAAGCATATGCGTACACGTTCATACGAAAATTGAGACTAATTTGTGGAGCTCGTTGTAGAGATTCATTGTAGAAAGTGAATTATGAGCAAACGAACCTTTAATCCACGCAGCATTAATGTGTTCGATATGATCGGTTGAGTGTATTTTTGTTAACACTCAAATAATAATTCATAGTTTTTTTTCGTCCCTTCAGTTGAGTATAAGATGGATAATTTATTTTTAGATTAATATTTTCAGATGTTCTTAATCGAAAATATCAAAATAATAAAGTAACTTTATTATGCACGTAGAAAAAAATATTTCACGCATGAACAGTTATTATTATGCAGGTGATAAAGTTTATCTTTTGTTCAAAATCAATCTTCATATGTCGAGGGATTTGCATTTGAAAGTGATAACCTTTGTTTAACGAAACAATGTGTAATTGGTTGGTTCTATAGTTATTGATTGGTCAGCATTTCGGTACTTACTGCCTCGCCTTTGTTTATTATTGATGTTGAACATAAAAGATTGACTACATTTCTACTGCACGATTTGCATGTCTCAAAAAAAATAATTTTAATAATCTCACGAATGTATTAAATTATTATAATTGGACCGATCATTGTTGCTGCCGCAGCTATTCACCTTCTCGAAAAAACGGATAAGATACTTTTTTATTTAATATAATTTTATCTTCATAAAATGAATTACTTAGCTTAATTTTCACCTTTGGCTTTCTATTGTTAGGTCAGCTTAATCTGTAAAAATCATGACAAGTATCAAAACTGAAGATACAGCTTGTAAGTCAACATCGAGAATTGAATCTAACCAAGTTCTTCTTTTATGCTTCTTCCTCGTTCGCATCGTACCTTTCATCGATTACTTGAATTCTCTATGTGTGTGTACGTGTATGTGTGTATATATATATGTAACCAACAATGAGTGTACGAGGTACCACTTTTTCTCTCCCGCGTGATTATTTGTTTTATTTAGCTTTAAGGTCACATCGATGCCATATCTGTATTTTTGCGGTGGGGCCACACACATATCCGGGACTAGCCTGGATTTATTTTATCTCCAGCGTAGCGGTGGCGGCAGCCCCACGGGGCTTTTAACAAACCCGATTCGATCCCTGGAACGAGGAGAAAATATCTCGTGCTTCGAGGCGTCACGTATCTGCACCACCGCCGCTGCCATGGATTTATCTCGCGCACTGTGAAATTTATATTTTATACTGTCGATCGCGGCTTAACGCGTAGCCAACCGTATCGTAAAAGCGAAAAGGAGTAGTATCGGACGTTTACTCGTTTGCCTCATTTTTCCTTTGTTCGCCAACCTAAGTTAAATGTCTATTATGTATAAGGCTGTCTAATAATTCGAAACGAAGTTGAGTACTCCCAGGTGCACAAGATTTTACACGTTACCAAGTAATACTAGTAATTCTAAAGAAAAATTCTTTAATTTGCAGACATAATTTAACTTATTTGTACTATTTACTAATAATGTAAATATTATTATAACGCATTAAACTTTATATTCCATCATGTCTATAAAGCAATTATTATAAATCAATGAAAACATTCGCACCAAAGAGTGACGCAAAAATAACATTACTATCATTTGTATACAATAAATGTGTAATTGTTGTATAAACGATACAAAAAAAATTATTTACAGCAACTATTTGTTAAACAAGTAAATAAATTTAAAGTTCTTTTTACACCCAGTAAATTGAGTTAAAGTGTAACGGTACTCATAATTTCACTTTGATCGTTCGCTCGTTTTAATATCATAAAGCTTCGAGTGGTGAGAGTATTTTGTATTAACAAGTTAATCAAGTTCCCTGATGGAATTTTATTAATTTACGAGTATTCGAAACGCTATTAATTAATTTTGATACGAGGCATACGTGGCAATCTCGCTCATTTATAAATTTGATCGCGTCACAAAAGATTATCCAAATATATTCTGATTGCAAGGGCATTGCTGTGACATTACATTTATACGCGCATATATGTGTGTGGCAGGGTGTGGGGAGGATGGGAAGGACAAACACACTCATCAACAAGTAGAAGAACGGCCCGAGCAAATACCGTCCTCCCAGTAAATTATCCCAAAGGTAACCTTGGTATAATCTCATAGATCATCGTACGGCTCCGCGGCTACGTGTATCATCGACTAGTGCACGGAGCTGAAAATCATCCGTATAAGTGTACGTCCCAGTGTATACGCGAGCTCGTGCAACGAGTCTCCGGACCACTGGCTCGAAAATGCCTCCGCAGTCTTCGCCCGGTTGAGTGAGCGCACCGGACATTAGCCTTGATTAGGACATGCGATTGACGTTTCGTAATCCCACCCCTAGGTAGGGCCAGCCCCCATCGGGAGACACACATAGAGGAGACTCGGTCCACAAGACTATAATGGCATTAGTAGTAGCCCACACGCGCGCACTCTCACGTTAGAACGCCCTGGAACCATGCGATCATCGGCACGCAAGAGTGTACCCAGTGTTACATCTCTCCTCCTCCTCTTCCTCCTCCTCCCCCACTTGATACCCCTCCCTAGCCCCTCCACTTCCCTAAAAGCTGACTGCACGCTTCGGTACCCCTTGGTCTCTCGTCCACCCCCTCCGCCCCTTCCTCCGCGCCGCCGCGCCTCCTTCCCCACCTCACCCTTTACACAAGGTAATGTCCGCGATCGCGGAGGCGTATATATTGATTCCATGGCACTTGGGGCACATCCTCCTCTCTCCCGATGCGTGGTCGCCATAGACCGCCTTAATCTAATCAACCCTAGCTCGCTAGCCGAAGATTCGTGAGCGGAGCGTGCGGAAGTCGATTGCCGATAATTCAACCGTTGTCACCGTTACAACAAGTTTTATACATTCAGAGGTAGAATCCTTTCGAGCTTACCTAGTTGAGTCGTTTCTCGACTATTCAAATCCTTTCAACAATGTCGACGGTGCTCCACAACCTTTTGAATCTGGGACATTGTTTACTCGAAACTTTTATTCGTGGGCATTCGAATGGGACGTGCTACAATCAAGAAGAAGATCAGATTGAAATAATGTATTCTCATGCACCATTAAAGAAAACAAAGTTACAGTTAGTGTTAATTCGTTCACTCACTGTGATTCGTGCTGTTATCCGTGTAAGAGATATTAAGAAAAGTTAAAATATCAATTGGACGAAGGTTTAATCGCTGTAAATATATTTCCTTGATTTTGTTTAGCATCGTTTCTTGACTTTAATTTCACTTTTTCGAAACGTCGCAAAGTGTGCACTACTACAATTAGATTGCGATAGTTCACGTTCCACCGCTATTTCGTTTTCCACTCTAAAAATACTCAATGAGTTATACACTCGGCGGAACGTACACCATTAGTCACTAGCACAGATAGGAGATAGTAGTCACTGGTGAACATTAAACAAAAGTGTTCAATTTCATAGAAGGTTGAGTTGTACTAGTAGCTTCGTGATGATTAACGTATGCTCGAAATAATACAACCATAGTCTACACGGTATCCTGTCGGAACATTATAAATTTGATGCGATATCCATCTCTTCCTCTCGTTTACACCCTTATTTACCCTAACGAAATAAAAGTGTAACATTGTTTATCTCCCTCTTTTACACGTTCTCCTCGTTTACATTGTATACCAAAGGTTTGTAGAACACTTGTAATGAGATCTGTAACGGTGATACGTTCCTTTTAATCGTAGCCAGTCAATGAAAGTGTCGGGGACATCGGTATTACTATCCAATTACAATACCGATGTACTTTTTGGGACATTTTTGTAGAAAGCATATTTTTTAAAGTCTCAACCGTTATTAAACCTTAACGAGCAAGAGCTGCTGTATTAGTAAGTTATTAATTTAGATAGCTGTGTAATGACTATTACTGGTGCATAATGTATACATATATTATGTGCATATGCATGAGTGTCTATGCTTGGAAGATAAATTCAATTTGTTGACGCATGTTTCGATTTATGATAATAGAATGATTAAGCGGTATCGTGTTTTAAATTTAATACTTTTAAAGAATAGAACAATAACGTTACTAATATAATTAAGTAATGACAACGAGCGTCTTTGTAAGTTAGTTGTTAAAATGATTTTAATATTTAAACAACAAACAAATGTTGATTGAGACTATTAGAATGTTAAAAATCCACTCTAAAACACACATTACGATTCATTGGAAAATCATTTCAGGAATCAACAACTTTGAACGAAAGGAAAATGAAAAAACAATTCTATTAAATATTATGTGTGCACATGTGCATATATATATATATATATTTGTGTGTGTGTGTGTAGATAATCAATAATGAACGTTCATCCATTAGGATATATGAGAGTTCATTTCTGGGCATCTACTTCTTATAGGTATTTTTACACGTACTTTTTGGGTATCGGGAAATGATAAACTCATTAGTTTACTGTTTTTTCGTACGGCTATATTTAAAAATGTATTATTGGTAGCACTTTTATGCGTTAACACTATATAAATAGATATTGTAAATTACGAAGATGCTCGAAGTACTACTTACTAGTCAAATAGGTGTTACTTTTGATTTTTGTACATTATGGTTTCGATGACGGAGTATATTATACGTAAATAGAAATAATAATGATTGTACATATATTAAATATTAATTGACAATTATTTATCAAAACTAGAAAATATTAATTCATAAGAAACACAATTAATTGATTAGAGTAGTGATGTTACTATGTACGCGCACGCGCATGGAAATCAGTGATCGCAGTGCCCGAGTCGCAGTATAACCTGCATGCATGGACGGTCTCCACTTTATGACTGAATATATCTTTTTTTTGTTAAAACATCTGGATTTTGTGCATAGCTAGAATTTCACCTTTGGTGATACACTTGTAAAACATTTATAAAACGCTACTTTACCCAAATTCTAGCTATTTGGCAGAAGATGATTTTAATTTAGCTCAAAATCCTTAATCTTAATCAATAATTTTAATTTTACTCTACTAGAAATTGTCACTACCTTTTGGTCAAAATCTGCTGACATTAAAAGCGATTGGCCATAATTTGATTAATTCGGCCGCTAGAATTTCGACCTACCACGACATGGTTTCTGGTATGTTACATGGTAAATTTCTGTTTGTTTGCCATTTGTTTTATTAAATATTTTTGAAATGGGGTTTTTATGGTTACAAAATTCAATTTCAAAATAAAAAAGTGGAATTTTAAAGAAACAATTGTAGAAGACTATTTTTCTAAATTATATTAATTTCCATAATGTAATTAATGATCGATGAGTGAACAAATTTTGGAGGTTAAATATCTTAGGTTTAAAAGTCATTCACTCTCATTTTGAAAAGTAAATGTGCACAAACGATTATTTATAATGTACTAAAATCTTATTGTAAATAAAATTAACATTGATTTATGCAAGAATTGGTATAAATTAGCAAATGTATGAAATTAACAGTAAAATTACGTTTATTATTCTTGCAATTCTTATACTCTTTTAGATAATCTTCGATTTTTTTGTAGAAACTCTTTCTCTATATTTACTACAACGCTTTAAATATTATTGTCCATCGTAGTACATGAGTTTTACAAACATTTGTTGGTTATTACCTTCCAAAATAGAGTTTAAAAGGACGTTCTATATAATAATATAAGTAATCTGTTGAATTTTGGTGCATATTCATTGAGTATTTACAAAGAATAGTGTGAAACTGTAATTTTTATGCAACATAACCCAAATAAGCCTGAATAAGTGCCGTTTTTTATTTTTATCAATAACTAAATCAAATTATGGCGATTTTTGTGACCAGAATACCATTCTATACAGTACTACAAATAACTTGTCAAATTTTGGTGCAAATTCATCGAGTATTTACGAAAAATAGTGCGAAACGGTGACTCTTATATGACGTCCTCTTCAATCTCTCTCTCTCTCTCTCTCTCTCTCTCTCTGTCTCCCTCTTTCTCTCCCTTTCTCTTTCGCTCTGTAGCTGCTATAATGTATGCATACATAACTTATAGGTATGATACTATCTATTCAGTATTTACAAAAAAAAATGGTTTATTTATTTAAAAAGAATGTCATATATAATTTGATATTAATTTATAATTATATTTGTTTATATATGCAATCTTCATGTTTTATTAATAATATAAATTTTTTTATTTTTACTATACAAATTTGAATAGAAGTCTAACCGACATTGGTCAATGTATCTGGTTAAAATTTGATTAAATCGCCAGATTCTTATACCGAAATTTCTAGGTGGTTGTTATAACAATTAACATTGTGTATCATTTAATAATTGAGTATGTGTATGTATAGGATACTTAAGATTCATTTACATTATTATACATATTAAAAAACGACATTAAACTATGCATGCAACTTTTTGCTCCAAAAAAGTTCCCTTGGATCATAATGATAATTTTTAGATTTTGACATGTTTATTTAAGACAAGGGGAATTCTTTACATCCGTTTATAAATTTATTTCCATTGTTTTATAAGCATCTTGATAATGGGAGAGAAACGGTAGTGCGAGGCTATGATTAATTTGATAAAATAGACCGAAAGCGATCTGTTTGTAAGAAGGTCAGAACGGTGTAGGGCTTTGGGGGAGTAAAAAAGGAGGGAGAGGTGGTAAGAGGAGGGATAAAAAGGTGAAACGAGACGTTGGTCGATGCTATCGACGATCTATACTGCAAAGTCTCGCGGGGGCACAGTCGAGCAGGAGAGCCTAATTACATAAAAACCGCCTTTATCGTGTCGAGTCTCGATGCTTTTGAAAGGCCTTTCAAACAATGCTCCCTTTGTGTATAAACGCGCGTGCGCTCCTCCGACAAATATGTTTCTTACATTTTTTGCTTCCCCACGTCGACTGAAAACCCCCGTTTTTCAACGAGAAAATTGTAGCGTCTTGTACGGAGCTTAACAATTTTGCATCCACGTGTACGATGTAAAAGTCCAAGTCCAATAAAGATGACGCAAGCTTTCCGGGAATATGGAACTCGTGCGTTGCTTACTTAGCTCTAATATCAAATGAAGAAATTTTAATCTTGAGTCGTGAGACGCGAAATACTTATACGGTTTTATACCCTATAACGCCAGCAACACTCGGCCCGAAAGTAAGTTGGAGTATTTACTAGCGAAGATATAATATTATTGATAGCTCGCAGGCTGCTGGTCGGCAGAATAAAGTAATTCATGAGTAGCCATTATTACTTCCGGTTATTGATGTTGGGGAAATTCTACTCAGAAATACGATACCGATAACGACGCAGCCACCGACGGTGCCTTACCTTCTCCAAAATTCGATACGAAGTAGACGGTAACCATAGTCGAAGATCGTGATTCCCCAGACAATTATTAACGTGGAAGGGCTTCTCCGATACGCACTTGCAAGCGCTAAAACTTACTTCTCGACGAAAGAATCTTTTTAAACGAATTTACTAACTTTACTAATATTATTTCGAATACCGCGAAAATATTCCATATTTACTTGTATAGTTTATAACGTTATAATTCAATTTCCATGCATAATTTAAATTATTTTTCAAATGAATAAATTAATCTCGTATACTACACTATATGTAGCAAAACTATCGAAATTTCTTATAATTGTTTATTGAGGCCATAATTTTGAAATTTAGTTCATGCATAAATCGTGGGCATATATTATTGAATCATTAATACATTTATAATTACGATTTTTAATTATAAAATTTTATAATTAAACAAGATATCCCTATAATAATAGATCAGTGATTAACATTTGATAGAGAAGACATGATCAAATAATAGATAAGGAGAATGTCTTTTCAAATATAGAATTCATAAATAGTAATTATTATACTACTGTAAATTATTAATGAAGATTTAGTTTTTATTATATAATGCAGTAATAATTTAATTGTTTATATAAATAAAAATTTATTTCAACTTAAATTATTTATATATTATATCATGTCACAAATTTAGCTATTTAAATAATTAGTTATTAAAATTTACTGTAACTAATTAATGTTTAGTTGACATGAACGTTCATATTTTATTTATCACCTCGTAATATCTCGACATTTTACTTTTAAATATTGAAGCATTTTAAATGTATAGAATATTTTAATATTTTATATAATGTAAATGACTAATAATAGTAAATAGAAACATACGTATATTAATCATTTAGATAATCCAAACCAAAAAATATAATTGCCAATGGCTGTCAATATAATAGATATAAATTCTGTAGTAATGTGAAAAAGTAATTGCTGTTACGTTTCTCCGTATGTCCATGCAATTAAACCAGTTAAATTAACAAAATGTTTTTATCGTAAAATAATTATTAAAACTTTGAAACCAATTTTCTTTCGATGTCAACGTAATGCCAAAGCTCTCAAGCCGATTTAAACTTTTCTGATAATTAAAAAAAATTCTTACAGAATCAATATTTAATTTAACAAACGGCCAACAGTTTGAACCTGTTAAAGTTGCAAGATTTTACACGCTACCCTCCTCTCACGCCTAAAAAAAAATATCGTTATAGCCGCCCACGTACGGTTAAAAGAAAAGACGAGATCCCGAATCGAGTAGAAAAGAGCCGTCAAGTCATGGGTTTTTATTACCTTGTCAACGCAGTCGTCCCTGTTCCCGCACCACCCGTTGACTCATCGGCGAAGGTCATTAACGAGATTAAAATCTCGACAGCTCGCGCGTATTTTCGTACGTGCGCGTCGATCATCGCGCGTAGGGGAAAACTCGAGGATTAAGAGCTTCGTGTCACTCAGAGACAGAAGCTCGGGTAATCTCGTGGACGGCTTCTTTTTCGCGAGATAAGCGCTCATGTGCGTAAATGTGTATGTAGGTGTTTGTGTGTGCATCTGTGTGGACGGGCGTGCGCGCGCCCGCGTGTGCGAGAGGACGCGACGCCCCTAACTGTTTAATAAACCAGTTTATGTGCAGAGGAAGAGTGGAGTATAGCGCGAAAAATTTCGTACGTGTCGGCCGAAAGTCGAGAGTGAGAGAGGTATGGCGATGAAAAATGGATTACGTCCGGCCGCGCGTTTTTCACTTTGCCGGCGGGCCCCGTACCTTGGAGAAATCGCTTTCGTCGTCTCCGTCCTGCCGACGTTATATCGCGACCCGTAACTCTTGTCGATCAGTACCCGCCCCCTACCTTTCCTTACACGGCCTCGCTTTATAACTATTATCGGAGAAATCTAATCGATCATCAGAGCGGTAACGATTATGCTTCAAATTCAATGGAAAGTTATGGATTATTGTACCAAAACTATATTAACAGGGCTTATTCCCTATCGTTCCTATTATTTAGCTAATCAAATGCCATCAAATTGTCTGATAAGATAACCAGAATTTCTTTACGCTTCCTCGCATAAGCGATTAAAATTTATACCTATAAATATATTGACACCTCTATGAAATGACAAATAATAAAAACTTTTTTTATCACTTTGTTACCTTTTGTTTAGAAAAGTTAATTTATTTAAAAATATTTTCATAGGAGAAAAGAAAGTAAACATATGATGATCTTCCTTTAAATCAAATGTATTAGCATCGCGAAATGATCGCGGTTTCGTTAAACTCGTTTAAAAAGGAAAAAATGATAGAAGTTAAGCTACTTTGTCTCACGCAGTGCGCCAATATTTATTCATTAAATCCGAACTTTTCCAGTATATGTTGGGGTTCTCCTGCACAGAATGTAACGAGCTTTTATTAAGACCGCGAGTTTCCAGGAGTATGCCAGGAGAAACATAGGTGGGAAGAGAAGAGTAATGCCCTTATATTCTGTTTCTCGGGTTCCAATTCATATACGACCGCGGGAGACCCTCTACTTCGGTTACGCTATTGCCAGGCTTAACATTGCGGGGGGTTGCAGCGTATGGGCGTAACGATATTGTTGCAAGTACCGAATAACCGCAAGCCATCGGCCGGCCAATTATAGGACACCCTAATAATTTAGCCACGGTGTGTCCCTGCTCAGATTCGGACCTGCGATAAAGGTAAGGTGAAGGGACTTAGGGTGCTCTACGTATGCACACACACATATACGCGAATCTTACGCTCGAGTGGCGCGGGCCTGTTTTATGGTAACTTTATGACTTACTAATAACGGGTTACCGATGCATTTTAGACCTGGTTAATCGCGTCATCACTCGGTCATTATCGCTCTGCAATACCAAATGAATAGTTTGGTTCGTGCAATTGTTCGGTAAGTGTAGCAATTTTACGGTGGAAATATGGACTACCATAATGTAACAAAAAATCCGCGCTCTTGACTACATTTTTGTGTGTCTGTTGATTCTTTAAAAATAATTTATTCTATTAGAGTTTAACACGTTCAATTGATAACTCTCGTTAGATAGCAAAAGTGAAACGCACAAAATAAAATAAATTGCATTCATCGTTCGGTAACCGTCGTCAAAATATGTAAAATAAATAAATGTATATTTATTATAAACATAATTATGATTTAATGAAAAATTAATTGAAAATATACCCCACAATGGTGGTATCAGTATCGTAATAATTAATATTGTATATAGATCAAGTTAGCTTACAATATCGCGAGAGAGCGTTAATCTCAAAATTACAGGGCGATATCCTGTTACGGTAAACTGTGGGTTTCATGGCAGCGTTCTTCCAATAACCCTTGGCGCATTTTTCATATTTTCTTAATGCGTAATTTCCTTTTGATCCAGTTTAAGTGCGCTTGAACTGGAGCGTACGTTTCCTTTAAAATCTCGCTCAGTTGCGATATAACCTTTCCCCGCTCTCTGCGTAAAAGCCATCCTTCAAGACAGGGCTGCCGGAGTCCGCGCTTCTCCTAATTGAATTGATGCGCTCGATAAGAGACGGGAAAGAGAGAGAGGGAGAGAAGCGTCGTCATAGCCAAGCTACTAGAAAGTACCGGTTAAACAGTTCGAAATTTCGCTTGTCCTCTCAGCATTTAGAGTTTAATCCAAGAAAAACGCCGAGTAAGCGAGAATCGAGCCTTTCGCATGACCGTAAAATTTTGTTATTGCATCCGGAGAGGCGAAGTCACGCACACTCGTAAGTACTCTGACACAAGAGGGTTGTGAGAAAGAGAAAACCGGAACGGTAAGGGAGCAACAGTTCTGCAATATACATTGTGTCGTACCACCACCATCAATGATTCGCGTTCCTATCCGACTTACTTCGTGATTACATGCTCGAGACGTCCATATTTTTGCCCCCCCTCCTTTCCCACCCCTCTTGTCTCGCTTATTGCTCGCGTTGACCCACCGCTGTTTTACGAGGGCGTGAGTACAGACGAGCCACGCTCGCGTACATTTCCATGCGCGGGCGCTTATGCCGCCCCACATCGGCCACCTCTCTCGGCTTTATATTTTCCGCTCCTCATGCGTGATGTCATCACTGAATTACGTGAGCTGGTTGCAGATTGCCCGCTACCTTCCTACACCCTGCGTGGCTAGCGTCTATCTTTCTCCATTTCCCGCAGAGACTACACTGTCGAACGCCAGTGTATATGTTTAAGGAGCCGGTAAGCAATGATGACGACGAGGGTTGATTCTTGTTTTTCTCGCTCCCCTCGCTCTCCTCGCTTCTCTCCTACATTTGCATTTTTAATACGACATGGGCTACTCGCTCCCGGTGATGCTTTGCTCAAACGTGAATGTGTTACCGTCAACTCGATTGTTTTTCGCTTTCTTCATTCTCTACTTGTACCAATCTTATTTCTTTTCAAAAACAGTATAGTAAAAATCGTTGTTCTCGGTATAAAATTTATTGCACCTTCTTGTACCTTAAAAATAAAGGTGTTTATAGTAATGCAATTTCAATTTTGTTTTCAAATTTTTTATTTTTTTAACGTTAATATTATATACATTAATGTTTGATATAAAAAGTATATGTAATAATATAAATCATCTTAATTGAAAAACGTATTTTTTGCAAATTTTATTGTTGTTTTTTAATTATATAATTGTAAAATTTACAAAAAAACTTTTGGAAATTGTGCCGTGGTCGAAAAATTAAATATTTACATTTGTTTCAATAATCTAGGAGTGGATGATGTTCGACATATATTGCGCAAAATAGACCCTTGTTTAATGTTATGCCATTCTTATTTCGTCCCTGTTTTGGTAATAAAGGTAGAGCTGGCGACCAGTGGTAAATGTATTCTGAACAACGAGGATAGGTCATTTGGTCACTCTTTCTATACTTGGCGTCAACGTCTCTAGGGCGTGTATTCGAGTTTTCGGGTATTCGGGTAGCGAGCGGTTTGGATGAATTGCAGACTGGGAAGGGGCTCAGGCGCACCGGAATCCCATCATTGTCGTTTCGAACCGAGAATTTAAAGGCTCAACTATTTACGAGGAGCGACTGGCAGTTAGCGGAAGTGAAGAGGAACTCGAAAGCATCTTTGAATAACAGGCCGCACGCGGTCGACGTTCCAAAAGTAAAGGAACAAATGCCTTTCATTATCGTAGAACAACAGTTAACCAAGCAGTTTTCGTCAATTAAAACTTTGATCGAAGACTCTTGCATATTACGGTGTAAATAGACACCGGCTAGACCTTTTGAATCATCTATGCCGCAGCGCTACCGACGTTTATCTCAATTTAGTCTTAAAAATTCAGTGACTAATGAGAAGTCGTAACATTTTAATAAGACCATTATGGGCTATAAAAATTCATAACTACGTGAAATCGGGTGAAAAATTGAACCTGAAGAAAAATGAAATCGATCAATCCAATAAAGTTCCAAGTGCGGATTTTATTAAGCGAATTAATAGCTGTACATAAACAACTGAGTTCCGAGCAGGGCAACCGTATCGCCCCTACCAAATGTGTCAGGGTGTCTTTAAGCTCCGGCGAGCTCGAGATAACTCGTTACGTATTGATAAACGAGGCGTCATATTTTAGCGCAACACAACTCGTTCGACCTATGAAATTTTAACGTGGATCGGGGTGAGGAAGAGAGACGAGGGGAGAGGAAAGAGGCAGGTTAATATGCAGACCCGCTTTTGCTGAGCCTTACAAATCGCGCAGAACCGAAACGCCCAACGAGTAAATCTTTACCCGGGCTAGAGCGAGGGAGATCCGCGAAATTTGTATTACGAGAGAGCTGGTACTGCACAGGACTCAGCTGCCATCGCCACGAGGATCAGGATCCTGGGCTTAACGACACGTCGATACGTGTCCGATATGGCTTTTCCCTATACCTATGTCTGTCTCGACTATCCCCTTGTTCTCTCCTCCCATCGTTCCTTCGTAGGAGGTACTTCGGTTAGTTTCGCCTTACCTTCATTTATTCGGGGTTATTGCTTCCTCTCTCTATGTCTTAATTATCAATTGCTTATCATCTTAAATCACATGTAGAGTCACTTGGATTTATTAAATTGCAACATCGCCTTCTACAACTAATCCTTTATCGTCTTTTCATGAATGTAGAAAAAATTTTATATTAAAATCATTAGAAAATATTGACTCGCAAAATCTAGGCAAATGAGCAAAATTCCCGTTTTTTCTAAGCTTCTGTCTTAAACATTATTTTAATTATAATAAAAAATTGTTTATTTATTTGCAAAAATATAAAATTAAAAAAATTGTCCTCCGTAAACTCGAACCTTCTACTCGATCTTCTACTAACAAGTCTTTTAATTCCTTTACCAAATAAGCTATAACTATATAACTAAGCATTGTTTATATCGAATGTGTTAAATTCAGGTATCATAATATAAAAAACAGTTGTAACAAGCTTCAATCCACTTTATAATCTAAATTTAACACGTTGGCATAGACAATAAAATAGCTCAGTTTGTAAAATAAATTAAATGACATATTTTGGTAATTTGGTAATAAAAATTAATAAATTTTTTTATTGCTTTTAAAATTATTTTTATGACAAAACACTAGCAAAATTATGGATTTTGTTCATTAGCTACGATTTTGCCAGGATTTTATCACGATTTTACCAAGATTTTACAAGCAAATATTTTTCAATGATTTTTTCACATAAAATTTTTCTACGTTGGATTATTATAGTGCAATACCCGATATCATTGGAAAATTACTAAAAATTATATATTTTTAGTTAACTTTTTTATCTTATATCTGTTACCATTTTATACAGATCTAAAACTCTTGAGATGATTTCATAGTGAAAAAGTGTATCTTACTTGCAGTAAATGGAGAAAATGGTGAGAAAGCTGAGCAATAATTATAATTTTACCTAAAGCACGAATTTCTGTCTAAATTAATTCATTAACCTTTCCTTGTAAGTAAGGAGTATGTACTATAAACACCAAACGTTTGCTTTGAAATTAGGTTCCCATATCGGTTGCCTAATCCAATAGAGTCGAATAATTATTTTACATACTGACACGATCTTGACAAGTTTAGCCTGTCTAAGCCAATTGCTCGCTAGAATTGCAAGGTTTATTGACACCTTATTGAATTTACGTCAGATCCTAGGAGAAGTTACTTTGAAATAGAACAAACTTTTCAACTAAAGTATTGACATTTGCAAAATGAAGATTAGCGTTATAGGTAAGTGAAAAGAATCCGAAGATGTTACAAATCCATTACAGCTAACAAATTAGTTTTACTTATCTCTTCGAAGTTCAACTTCGTATTTGCTACATTGGAAACTTTAAAATCTGCTGCTTACTTTATTACAACAAATCCTCTTTCCTATGTTTTTCTATGGCATTTGATGCGCAATGCACTGCTCGATCTACCGCTCCATCGACTTAAAGTTTTATCATGAATTTTATTCAATACAGGTCAAATTTCCATTTTTATTACATTATAATAGATGCTTGGAGCGAAAGTGGCATTTTGCATCTACGTGCGTGCGCGAAAGGAGACTTTTATTTCTTGAAGATCGTTTGATAAATATATATACACGCGGACGAATACTGAATACTGAATTAGTTCAACAAAAATGAAGAAGAAAGAAGTAAATAAAAGATTATTTAATTGAAAAGTTTAACTGTATTCTGCGATCTTACAACTATGCATTTAAAATTAACATTCGGAGGTATTGCTTTATCTAAATCGTTTACAGCTCACAATCTCATTAATATCAAGAGAGATACTCAATCCAGTCACTGGATATTTAACGTAGCCCTCTTCCTCATTCCGAAAAGCCAGGGAAATTCAAAAATAGCGATGCCTCGCCGTAGGTTGACACAGTAAACGAGGTTCTTTGATGAGAACAAAATTAGGGAAACGTCCAGGCCGCAGAGTCCGGTTGTTTGGTCAAAGAGGGGGCATCGAGTAGGAGGCAGATGTTGGGCGGACGCACGCGGACACTATCAACACATGCGGTGTACACGACTGTAACATTAGCCGGTGCACGATAAACATGCACGGGGGAGAGATACGCGCGAGCTTGCACGACAGTCATCGCTTCCGTTCGCGTGACATTTTCTCTCGCGGATTTGTTGTCGCGAGCGATCAGTTGAAATAAAAGTTATAAGTCTTTATTGTGTCAACCTATCATGTAGCAATAAAAAAATTTCACTTTGCAAAAACCCATCATTATAATTATTTAGAATTATTATGTTACTGTCGATTTAAATATTGAATATATAAAAAGTATTAAATTAAATATTGCGGTGCAGTTGTATTCGTTATAACAAACTTTGATTTAGTCAATGAATCAATTACAATAAATAGATGAATATTTTTTGTACTGATTAAAATAACAATTATAATACTAATATCTTGCTATAAATAGTGACTAACTTTCGCATTAAATTTAGTTATTTGTATATTATTACGCATGCGTCATTGTAAATAAACATAGTCGCACTGCTCTGGGTTCAACGGAGCTAAATATGCACTTCAATCAGGGTCTACATTCGCGTGTAATTCTTTTGCGATCTCCCCTACGCATCCAAAACCCAGGTGTGGGTGTCTGTAAACAGCTACTTCGAATAACCTAAATTTGAACCGATACTGATCGGATAGACTCACTATATATATATTTATCTCGCATATTTTAAATAACCTCACTGTCTTCAATCTGCGTATCACATTAATTATAGAACTTATACAAACGTTTTTAATAATATAAATTATTTATTATGTATTTAATAATCGTATTTAATTACAAATAATCTATCTATATAATTTACATTTCTAAACTATAGAATGTAATGGATTTAAATTTGAAAATCAGTTAAAAATTAATTTATACGCAGCTATTTAAATTAGCTAAATTAACTGAAGACTTTGGTTCATTTGCCAGCAAAGTAATGATAATAATAATAATAATAACTCATAGTTATTTGTAAAATTTATATCATCTTCGTGAAAAGTCGTCTTAAAAATTTAAATATTAAATCCGCAGTGCCCAAGTAAGATATAGTTGATACTAACTAAATGTAAATTTCCAATATTAATCTGCTCATTTTAATCATCAACATATTCATGAAAAGAAAAATATCTCGATCGACCGTAGCTACCCTCTTGGCAAGTTCTTACGCTTGCGACAATTTCGCGCGTCAGCAAAAAGCGGATCAAAGCCGCGTTAAAGCGTCGCGTGGAGCGCGGATCCTCGAGCGTCGCTTAATGAATTTGAAATTGAGATCAGACCGCGAGTCGCTTTTAGTTGAGAAATCCGTTAAGTATGCCCTATACGCGGTGCTGCGCGCTTAAATATCTAAATTCTCCAAAACCGTGCGCGCCGTAATGCATGCGCGTCTCAACAAACACGGCTACGCGTCACTGAAGGCACTTTCTATCCTCTCGCAAGGCGAAACTCCTCGTCAGTACGGGACTCGTGTGTTTGTGCACGAAAACCGGCTATGTTGTAGTCGTGCGAACCGGCGGGCGGGCGGTGGGCGACGAACGACGGGCGTACACCCATCCTCCCTACAAGTATAACTAGAAATTATTCCGGAGTTTCCATTACTACCCTACACCCTCCGCCCCCCCCCCCCCCCCCATCCACCCACCTCTCTCCTTTTCACCTGTGCAGCTCGCTAAATACGTATAGAGAGATCGCTAGCTGCCTCGTGTTTTCTCGGTGGGTGCAACTTCGACACACCCTGAAATTGATCCGGAATTGCTGACGTTAAGTATGATTTTAACAATTAGCGGTTGACGATACTTCAGAATTTGTCGATTTGGCGCTACAGCCGAATAGAGGTTACGCTAAATTTTCGCTGATGTTAGTTTCAAGTTAGTTGTATATGACATTAATGAATAGTACCATTGAATCATGCATTTTCAAATCTGTAATAGGTATTATCCATTACTTCGTCAATTCCAAATATCTTTTAGTTTATCTATATTTAATATAATTATAATATACGAGATAATGGAAATGTAATATTTAATAATTATTTGTTAGCAATACGCAGAATTTATTTGATTTATAAAATTATGAGATTATTTCGTTTATCTTTACAAAATATTAAGTATCATTATTATCAATAATTAAAAAGGATTATTAATTTAACATAGTACCTAAGTAAACAGCATAATTTTTATGTGTGTATTTTAAAATGCTCTAAATATTAGTTACACGTTGAAAATATTTTCTAGAGTACAAACAAATTTTTGAATACTAGATATTTAATAGAGTTTAATATCTCAAAAAATGGTATTTTTTCATTTGTCATAATTAGCTATTTTTCCTAAAATCTATCAATTTTCGCTATATATTATTAAATGTAATTTTAAATGCCAAATTTGCAAATATTAAAAAAAAATTCTAGCATCCGTAAACTACATGCCAATGTCGATATTTAATGTAAGGCAAATTAATTTTTTCATCCAAAAATTTAAAAATATCTTGCAGCAAAAACTTTCTTTACAGATTTATGTTGCCACGAATATTATAATTTTTTATTAAATTTTCTAAATTGGATGGATAAATTGTAGACACAATTTGCAGCGAAAGTTACATTTACCGTTATACAGCTGAGAAGTATAGCTAATTTAAAAAAACTGGAAAAATTCAATTTATGAAGTTGGTATCATTTTTAAACAAATTATTTTTATCACCAAGCGTTTTTAGTAGTATTCTATAAAATATTTTCTATCAGTGCCTGTAATATTAGTGAATTTTCAAATTTTTATTCGACTGGTTAACGTGAATACACTCAAATATATATATATATATAATTATACATACTATCTTTTAATATGTATCAATTTTCAATAGAGTAAATATTTAAAACATGACGTGCACGCGTGACCTACTAATTCCATTGAATAAAATAACTTTCCATGTCTAAAGATCGACATTATAATACTCGATTTTCACGAGACCGTTGAAACGTGTCCAAGTGATGAAAGATTAATAGAGTACATCAATACTGTTTGGTAATTACCGAAGACGCGCATCGTCCCTGACCCGAAATTCCACCTTTTTAAAATTTATATGGAGCTCATCGCACGCGAAATACAGATGAGGCGGCGAGCGTTAACTTTCGGCCGTGATGACGTCGAGGGATCGGAGACTATAAGCCCGGCCAGTTTATTAGGCGCCATGCTGCGCTCTTTATTAGCCCTCGATCCCCTGTTTCTCCCCCTTGTGTTCGTCGCAACACAGTGGGCGCGTGTGCTTACCCGCACAGACACTCGTGCCTACGTGTATAGGAGGGGCCGATCGTTTATACCCGGATAGTTTAAGCCCAGGGTACCTGATAAAAGTCGCTCGATACGTTTATGTTTGCGTAATCTTTGTATGCCGGATTTTCTATTTTGCCCCAACTTTTGATCTCGTGATACTTAATTTTTTCATTCGTTTCTTTCATAACTTCGATGCGGGTTACGGTTTTTACGTACCTCTACGTAAAATCGATTTTTACTAATGGTTCGTACCATTACCTATCGTAAATAAATGCGTTATTTAAAAATTAAAAGACACCTCTTGAAATACGAAGTCGTTTAACCGTGAATAAAATTAAATAATTAATTTCACGAAAACATTAATCGTGTTTCATTATTATAGAGCAGCTATAAAACACAAAAAGGATCGGCCTAATTATACTCGGATTAACCGTACCGTTAATCCAAGAATGTGAAAAAGAAGTGTTTATTTTAATTGTTCAAGCGTTAATTAAAGCGTAACCGGAGAGCATGGGCGTATTTACAAATTTTGCATTTACATCGGGAAATCGTCAATAGAACCAGTAACTGGGAGAATTAGCAAAGAATGCACAAAATGATCCGGCGCTACGTTCTAACAATGTTCCCTTGTGTCGGGAGTTCACTCAATGGGGCACGTATTGCGCGACGCGGTAATTACGTTGAAATGTGTTCTGATCAGGCTTGATATTGAACTACTGGAAAATGGACTCGTTAATATAACTCGACGCCGACTAACGCACCTCCATTGTGCGTTATATGTTATACTGTATTACTAGTAAAATTGTCGCGCGAATGGGAATCTAAGTGGATTGTTTTAAAGAATCAGCTACTCTGCTCAGTGCAATAAAACTTATTTCCTATCAATGTAAATTGAAGAATAAATAAATTAGATTTGATTCTGAGGGTAACGCCATAGTCTACTTTTAAATATCAAATTTTTATTTCTTTTGCGATCAGTGAACTTTGTCCAGTCTTTCTTGTCAGAAAAATTCTTCTACTTTTCTCCAAAAGTATATACAGAAAGTAAACGTTATACATTTAATATTGAATAAACAAATTATTAATGTGAAAGTCTAATAATAATATTAAATGTACTTTAAATATGTAAAATGTTACATCTATACTGATTTTAATATTTTCTATTGGACTAACTTATTAAATTCTATTATTATTAACTTTTATTTAAAATTTTTTGTCCAATTTATATGTCACATAACTATTTTAATTAATTATGAGACTCCGTACTCTGATTTTTTTCCATAATGGACTTACCGCAGGATATCTCAGGAACCATTTCATCGAATAGGATGAAATTTTAACAGTAGCTTTTAAATATGATTTTAATCCACTTGAATGGAACAGAATTTCAATAAAAGTCTAAATATTTATTTAAAAAATGATTTAGCTGTTTTTACACAATTTTTGAATTTTTAAAATAATTTGATAAGAGTAATTTTTTTATTACAATTTTAACTCAGTCTGTTCCACTGAAGTGGATTAAAAACATATTTAAAGTTACTGTTAAAATTTCAGCCCATTCGATGAAATGGTTCCTGAGATATCCTGCGGTAAGTCCATTATGGAAAAAAATCAGAGTACGGAGTCTCATAATTAATTAAAATAGTTATAAGACATATTAATTTTATACAAAAATAGAGATCTAACAACTATAAAGATAGAGAAATATAGATTTCAAAAATATATCAGCATACCTTGTTGGAATACATTTATATCTAATTAATAAAATAAAAATTTATATTTTAAATTACGTAAATAAAATAATATACAGTTATTTAAATTTTCTTTTACATCCTTTATGTCAGTCTGTTTTAAAAATAGCTATTCATGTTAATGTATAAGTATATAAACATATGAGCATTGATGTTTTTGTTGTTAGAAAACTCACTCTCTCTCTCTTTCTTTCTCTCATTGAGAGATGTCAAAGGTTGACATACTAATATGTACGATACGGGCAAATATGAAATCTTTACCTTCTAATATTATCTTGCATTGTTGTACAATACAAAATACCGAAATGGAATAATGTGAGGTTGGATATAATTAAGTATATATAATAAATTTTAAGTCGTAAGTTTTCACAACAAAATCGGCCGAGTAATTTAGTTGTGATGAAAGTATTCACGTGACTCTAGCTCTCTTTCACGGACACGTTGCAATTTCTTCTATATGTTTTTACTTCCATACGCGTTCCCTCACGAGCTGCAAAGCATAGCTTCCTTTTCTATCCCCTGCTTCTTCCATCTCACTATCGTATATCTTTTTAGTTGAATATATATATATATATATTATCAAAGGGAGCACATAAAATCGAGAAAAGGAAATCAACAAGTATTTTCTTCATCACGGTTTTTCTTAAATATGCGTGAATGAATTCGGGTAAAATTTGTTGTAGAGTAAAGATAAATAAATAGGAAAAGTAAAGCTTGACCAATTGCACGAATAAATAATGTAATAATACAAAATTTAATAAAAGTAAAAATTGGAGGGGCTAGTTATCTGTATATAAGGCTTATGCGCAATCGCGCCTTTTGATATAATTAGTCATTTGTCCTTTCAGAGAAGATAATTGCGCACACATAAAACATAACAAACAGGTATCATTATTCAAATTTATGCATTTCCTTTCGTGACTAAATGATTAAACAATTTTTCGGTTTCATATACGATTATAATCACAGGTTAATAGAAGAATACTTAATGGCACAGCCTTAATTAAATTATGCAAACGGAGGTCTGGCGCGAAGTTAATTTGGATGAAGGTGGAAGAGAGGAGCGCGAGGAGCGAAAACCACGAAAACAATCCGCATCCATTGTCAATTAGCTTTCGGCGGTTCGGGCACAAAGGCTCCTATCCATCAATCTCGGCAGGTCGACACGCGAAAACCGGGGTAGAGGGGTGGCATCCTTGCATTCCGGGTGCGCGCATCCATCCGCTACGTGCTCCAGGGCTGATTTCGCGCCGGCAAAGACGGGGAGACAGACGCCAGGGACGACGAGACCCCTGCCAAAGGACGACGACGCGCCAGAGGCTCATCACTAAGTCATGATGCTTTTATCCACCGGGGCGAGGTGTCACCCTTATATCTACCCTGGGTTCTTGGGTTCTTCTAACTCGCGTACGAGGCCGCAACACTCGTTTACGCGATGTCGCACGAGTTGTCGCGCCATTATCCGGGCCCCTTCTCCTATGCATATTGCACTGACCGATTTATATCCGCGAGTCACTCGGCGAGGTTATAAAACGACGCCGTCCTCGACAAAAATTATTCCATTTACTCCGAGGAAGGAGAGCCCACAGGATCGCGTCACTTTTAAGTTCGTAAATTCCATTTCGTGCGAGAGCGCCGGTTTCATGAAATTTTAGTGAATATTCCGCGAGCTAGAACTTTATATACGACGAAAGTTGGAATGCCGCTGACGACGCCCCTCTCGTACTTTTAAATTGACAAAGGGAAGGCGCCAAAGTTTTTGGGTATAAATTAATTGTTGACGCTCGAGATTCATCGACGCTCTTACGTCTGGGCATCCGGTTCGCTAATTCCAGAAGTACAAGATCAGACTTGCGAATAATTTAGACGTTACGCAGGCAAACTGTTACTACAGGAAATATGAATGATACTCTGAGTAATGCTGCTATCTAGAATCTAGAAGCAAAAAGAAACGATGCATTAAATAAGATCCAGAAACATATACTGATTCATCAAAATTTGAGTTTTAGCTCGTAACTAACTATGATTACATCTATCGTGTCACTCCAAATAAGTGGACTTCATTTATAGTACTATTTTCATGGAAGTAAAATCCGAACTTGTAAGACCAGTAACTTTAATAGCATCCTTTGATTGTCGTTGTATATTTCTAAATGTTCAATATTCATCCATTATGTAAACAAAGATCAACATTATCTCATTTTACAATTTTATATTTTAAGAATTAACAATTTGAAAGAAAGTTAAAAAATTGACGAATCTTTATAGAAAAACAAGGAAATGCGCACAAAATGATAAGATAGTTTCGGTCTCTATAAATTAATTGTTGGTTTGAGTTGTGAAAAAGGAAAACCGAAGATCCATCCATATTTTTCTCAATCCGTAGACGGAAGTAAACGAGGCAATCGAATGCAGAAGGTTATCTTTCCTTCCACCGACATCCGTTCCACCTCACCCCTTTTGCCTCTTGGCTCTCACCGAATCCCGTACGTGTGTTTGCTTCGAACACAGTCGGGAGGAGGCTGAGAGCGATGGAACGTCTTTGAGCGAGATCAAAGGGGATTTGGATAAAGACGCGGAGGGGATGGGCGTCGTTTTCTTTGGCGCACCAGAGTTGCACGTACCACTCGTTTTTACCGGATTACAACGAGCTCCGTTAGCAAAAAAAGTACATTTCAAACGCATTCTTCTCGCGCGGATATATAACGCGTGTATACGTAACTCTGATATGCTTGATTTGCCCGATAAGCGTTCAAAAGTTTGTCATGCAATTGCACTAAGGGGGCTTGCCGAGGAGTGGAAAAAGTATAGTAAACAAAATTTGTATGAGTGCACGAGGTATGGATATTTGGACTCAAGGCAGGTTCTTTGATGTTGGAAAGCTTTTGCAAAAACATGTGAAACGAAAGTCCATTGATGGATTTGATTCGCCGAATTGCATATACACTGATTTATTCCAATACATTTTTTGAAACACCTTTTTATTTTAATCTCGAACGTATTCAACAATTTTACGATTTCGTTAATTTTTTCAATCACGTAATTGCATAAATACACATTAGACATTTTTTTAACATCGAGGTATACCCAGTATCGCAATTGCAATTACGAAATTGATTTGACCTGCGCTACTCACGTTGACGATAATATTAGTCTTTGGAAACGTTGCTTCGACATAAACGTAAATTTATCTTTCATTACTTACAAGTAGCATACCACCTCTAACCACGTTAGCTACAATAATTTATTTTGACTGTGGACTTGAATTAAACGTTTATCGTCTTCCTTTCAAAAGCGAAGTAAATCGTTCTCCCTTACAATGCAAATTTGGTGAATCCGAACTACGATCGAACGTTGGACTCTACATTCAAAAACCGCAATCCTCGCAACTTTAATTACGAAATTGATCCGAGAACCTGTAGACTCCTCTCTACCGTAAATATCAGTCTACCGGAACTTTAGTGCGGTAAGGTCTTTCGTGCCACCTAGCGATTTTCTTGAAACCCCCTTTTTTGATACAACTACCTGAGCAGAATGGCTATTTCAATTAATAGATTAAACGTCCGTCGAAAAGAGCGTGACCGGGGGGAAGGGGAGAACTTGGGAGTTGGGAGGGGCGTAGAGAAGGAGGCGATCGACTACACAGCCGTTTCCGATGTGCGTATACACTCGCTTCTCATTCATCCTCTCCCTGACTGAATCACACGTACGCGGAGACCTGGGGTCACACAACAAGGCACATACAGGTGAATGCCGCGGAAACGCCACTGGGATGCTGCCTGACAGCGGTAATTGCCTGTTTGGATCCGTCTGTCTACTCTGTAATTTCGAAAATGGATATTTGAGTTAGCGTCGCGCTTTACCATTACCGTTCTAATTTGCTATTTCGTATCCTCTATTTCGCTTCCCTACCTCCTCTAGGTGCATTAATTTCTGGTTATAGATTTTTGGTATACCTTGTCGAAATCGCTTCAAACATCCAGGACTATTTGTCACTGAGAATCTTATACCTTTCTAGTATGTACCGATTTCAATATTCGTTTGATCCTTATACTCGATTTCCTTCTTTGTGTTCGTATGCGACAGCTGCTGACCGATAAAGATATTCAATAAAATATTTTCTAGTATTACTGGTGAAATTTGAAACCGGTTTGTGGAGTACGATTTGTCCAAATTGATTATAAACTTATATTGGTATTCGTACTAACATTTGCATAAACGTTCCTTAATCTCAAAAAGTTTAAAAATTTCTTCTTAGCATACATTTATTGATCAAAATACGTTTTGACAGAATAAATAGAAATTGCTCATTGTAGTAAAAATCAGTAAAGATAATTAAGTTTTCTTAGTAGAAACAAACAATTATCAGGTAATATTAACTTATTTATTATATCTGACCATTTGTGTACGCGTACAGAGGTGTAGACAAATTTTAGATATAAAAAAGATTTATAAAGAAAACTAATATAAAAAATTTACACAAATTTTTATCCTCTAAAACAAGAAAAAAATAATTACTAATTATGTTTAAAGTTATTTTACTTTAAAGAAATAAGTTAAGGCTTAGGAGTACAAAAAGATAAACCTTATAAAAATAGATTTTTTGTAAATTTGTTTTTTGTAAATTGTTAAATATATTTGAACAAATTTTCATACAATTAATAGATTAAAGATTAATAATATTATTTACTGCATAACTGATATAAATTTTACAGTAAATATTGAGAATCATTTACATTTTAAATGTACATGCATTAAATCAAACGTTTCAATAATTTCTATTTAAACATTTTAAACGGATTTATGCAATGACTCTAAATTAGATAGTATCAAGTGCAAATGAATTGTATATAATTTTGGAATCACATTAATTACGATTAATCGTAACATAATCAATTTTATAGCAAATTAGTTGATCGTAATAGGTCGTTCAACATTTAGTTTTAATTAACTAATTGATATAATGGAAGGTTTTCTAGAAAATAATTTTTTATAGCACTGAACAAGCTTCTCCGGGAAAGAAGCACTTTAGTTTATAACTGCCAGAGGCACCCGCTTTCGCGTGAAGACAGCAAAGAGCTAAAGCTCGCAAGCCCCCGGCAGTCGCGTGATTAACTTCCAAACGCTTTCTTCCGGCGCTTCCTCTATTTTTTTTAGCCTCGCCGCGTACCTCGTACTTGTATCTCTCCTATCGTAGCTCCTCTTAATTCCGCGTTTCCTTCCTTTTTATCTTTTTCTCGTTGGGTAGATCCATTTGGTTGTTCCACGGACCGGGTGAAAGAAACGTTGAAAGGGCCAAGCGCAGATTTTAGCAAGTGTTACGAAGGAACAGGTAGAAAGAAACGAAAGAAATGGAAGCTAGGCCAGAGGGTGGGCGAAGACGAGAATGTATTTATCGCTCTTGGTTTGCGAATGTATACAACCGCGTCGCCCCGTTCAACCGTGAAACTGAACTGGAGATTGGAATCTCGTTTCCCAAGAGATTCTCCATGCTGCTTTTACAAAGGATTCCCAATCCAGAATCGAGAACACACCGACCAACTAATGCTTTTATCCAAGAAAAAAAAGAGAGCAAGAGGAGCATACTAAAAAACGAAACCGATGCATTTTTTTACATTATGCAAGAACGAGAGGGTGAATAAGACGACAGTTTAAATGTTTCTGTAAACATATATTACATCGATAGAACAAACTAATAAACGTTATTTTCTACCTATCACAGTTTTTTTAATAATATGCATTAGCTTATTTGGACGAATTTAAAATTAATAAACTATTCGCACAACTATAAGAATTCTTAATATTTTTGTTAGATTGTATGAGGCATTATTTTATATTAATATAAAGGTAATGTTATTTCGAAAATGTTTTTAAAGTTAACGTGAAAAATTCAATCACAATCTCGCGTTATGTTGACTATTTGCAGGTATACGAAATTATACGAATGCGTTATAATAATTAAATAATAAAATCAAATGCATTTGAATAATAGTATATTCTTTGTCGACGTACAAACATTTCCGTAAAAATGAATATGCTTTTCATCCAACAGGAAATAAAAAATTGTTGGAATATAAAATAGTATTTAGTACCCTTATTTTAAATGATAATTTATTATAGATTTGAAATATGCGTAATCAAAACTAATATATCGCATGGTCTTCTATAATATATTTATCGCATTAGGAAGAAAGAGCGAGAGATATATCAGTTCCATCGATCAAATTATAATCCTCTCACAATTCCCGGCAGCATGGAATGTAAATGAGCTTAATATTGAAAAGAGCATATTATCACTGGCTCTCCCCCAGTGAGCCACTTGAACCGATGAAAAATCGAATACCTTAGCTCGGCGCGGATCCTCCTATTATAAATAATTTATCATCGTAATTAAGGTGGCACGAAGCGCGTATCAAAGGCCCAGAGCTCTCGTTTAGCCAAGCGGAAATAGCTAGCCCCTCGTTTCGACGTTTAATATTCTGATATCGGTCCCCAACACCTTCAACCGCTTGTTTTCCTCCTCCGTGTGTGACGCTCGCATTACGCGAGTTCCGATCGCATTATCATCGTACTCACCGGGTTTAGTGTCTACTTTGCGCCGGGTCAGCCCGTAATCGATTTAATTAGGATTTTATCTGCCGACCCGGAGGGAGAGAAGAGAGAGAAGCTACTCGGGACCTGCCTTAATCATCGGGAGAACAAAGCTTCGAGTGGCCGGCGAGGCGCGGGTGCCACTAATTGAGGAATGAAATTTCAGGGTCTAATAAGCTGAGTATACAGCCCGAGACCGCGAGTGTCTGACTAGGCGGTTTTTCTCTCACTCCCACGCCCTGTGAGTTCCTCTCTCGAGCGGCAAACTCACTTTCGCGACAAATTGATGATGTTATTTTATTTGCCTGGAGGCGAACTCGCTTCCCTTTTTCCACGCTCTTTCGGCCCGCCGTGGGACTAAGCCAATGAATCCTGAGGAGCTTTCCTTGTCGCGTTTTATTAGCTGTTAATTCGTACTTATTTCCTATATCGTATATTGCACGATTTACGCCTTCATTTTCATTTTTTCCATCAGATTTTTCGTGACACACGGCTCCCGTTCTGTCACTTGCTACAATCAAACTTTCGATACTTTTTAGAATTCTTATGACACTTAGATTCGCACTGATGTTAGACGTTGATTCTATTATCCTTTCGTTTGAAAACTACTCTGACACTTATTTAAACAAACAAATCAGTTTAGTATAATCAATAAATAAATTCGGCAATTTTTTTACATAATCTACTTACAAAGTATTAAAAAATACTTGAATTAGTATTGCAACTTTTGATTTATTCAACTAAGCTACTTTAAATTTGTGTTATTTAAAAAGGCAGATAATCAATCTCTATCTTGTCTACATTTTATTCAGCTATATATTAGTATTGAAAATTCATTAGATGACCGTATGTTGCTTCGGCAACGTTTTAAATATAGGTGGAGTTGAAATAACGTACTCTTGTTTTGCTTTTACATTTTCTGTCAATGCAAAAAAATAAAAAAAGGAATATCTAAAGCCAATAATAGAATTTAAATCTCACCTTTTAATTGAATATAATCTCCGAATCAGTATCAAAATAAATCCAAGTATAATGAATGAAACTCTCGAAAACAGTATTCCTCCCTCAAAGATAAAAAAAAGTGAAGAGTAGCATAATCCACTTCACCAATCTGAGGATGGCTACTCTTTACACGAAAATAATTGATACATTCTCCGTGTTGGTGCTAAACTCGATGCCTTTTAGCGCCTTGCGCGCCATTACCAGGGAGTGGCTTTCCAGGTAGGTATACGTTAAAGAGAAGGGGAACGAAGACGCCTCGCCCGACAAAAAGTATAACGCTCTCGGTGTATCCCTCCCGACTTTGAAGCCCGAAGGACGGCGCGCGTCGCGGCTTTATGGCACCTGCATATCATAAAACGGATACAAAGAGACTATATTACCGCCATTGAGGGGGGGGGGAGGTGGTAGAGGAGGATGAGGAGGAGGAGGGTCGGTTATGCGCACCGCTCGTAGCCGAGGGGCGTGAATCTGCATATGGAACACGCATTAAGTTTCTTCGACGCTTAATTTAATATCTCGCGCACAATGAACGGGGTAGGGCGGAGATTCAAGCGTGGGGGAGGAGGGAGGGCAGTAGTTAAGCGCTCAACATCTCCTCAATATGAGGCGCGTCAGCCTTCGAGTTATACGCGTCGCGAATGTCGCGAGTTATACGATGGGGGTGCAGTTTTAATCATTCGAAAGTAACTGAGAAATCCTGAAAATCGATATGGCATTAAGGAAGTAGAAAAGGTGATACTTTTTTCAAGGTAGTTCCTTATTAAGATTATTGAGAGGTGTTTACACGAAGACCTAGATTATATTGAAAAATTTTTCAGGCACGATGAAAGTATGATCCAGTCAAAACAATTCTGATTATTAAAAAGGAACAATTTAATTGTTTAATCAATGAATCGTATTTAAATTAAAGCTATACGAAAGAAAAAATTAGCGCGGAAACTATTATTATTATATTAAATATTAAAAATTTTATTATAGAATATAATATGTGTTGAAGTCTACCATACTTTTATTATTCTCGTAGCATATTTGTATTCTTCTGCGAGAAAATTTAGTGAAACTGAAACACCTAACCTCTTAATAGCAAAATATATTTAAAAGACATTAACGAATAAAACCAAAGGCCATTCGAATTGAGCCCTTGAAATCAATTTCTTCAGAACAATCGATTCTTCCATAAAAAAACTACCGAACGAAGGGCGAAACGAATCGTTGTAATGCTCAATTTGGTATAGTTACAAGTACACTCAATTATGCACTAGAAAAAGAAAGCAAACCGGCGAACTATCAGACACTCTACCAACTAGTGAATTAAAACGTCTCGTTTTAATTTGCCCAGAAATCGAATTTCCCCTAACGTACGACAAACCGGCAAAAAGAGAAATGAATAGAGGGGTATCTTGGTGCGCTCGAAATGAAAGCCAACGCCAATTACGGTCACGCCGATGCAAATTCATTTTAACCCTCTAACACGAAGGAAGTAGGAGCGCAGCCGCGGAAAAAGAAACGAAACTTTTTTCCAACGCCATTAGCCGGAACGCAGAGCGAATCCCAGTGTGCTCGCTCGCATTATCGTCGCTCTCGATTTTATTGGATCGCGAGAGAGAGAGATAGTGTGAGTGGGGGGGGGGGGGTGAGAAGGGCGGTAGCGCGTAAAAGAGTGAGAGGGGGGAGACATTTTTCGCATCGCCGGTAGACGAAGGTAAGGGAATTCCGGGAATATGCCGAGCGAATATGCGCGCGTCTTCGATCGGAGGTCGCGTCTGCCGCGGGCGAATTGCGTGGGCGTTGCAACGTTCTAAGATTCGAGCTGGAAATTATCGCGACGCGCTGTCTGATGCCTTAATGATGACCGACTTGGGAGGGTAGATAATTAAACGTCACAGCTCGTTTATATGTAAATAATTCGAACTCTTGACTCAGGCATTTTTCTTATATCAGAAAAATGTAAGTTAACGTTTTTACATTTTTTGTGCCAAAAGAATATAATGATGTCGCAGTTTCATTTAACATCTCACGTGCGTAACATTGAAAACTGAACCGCAGTTTGGAACTTTTACTGATTATAGATTTTATCATTCTAAAAGCACGACAGAAATTTGTTAGTGTCGAATAATTTACATATGTAATACCTTTGAAGATTGGCTAAGTATATCTTACTGTAATTATGTTAAGATTTTATTTAGAGAGTAAAATGAAAATACAATACTTGTTTCGCTTTATTCAGTAAGACATAAATGGTTAATATACCCTAATAATTTTCTAATATTATTTTTAATTACAATAATTAGTTTTTTCATTCATTAAATGTGAAGATAAAATTTAAAGATAACTTTCATAGTGCAAGTTACCTATTTTCAAGTAAATTTAATATCATAATCATACCCGAAAACCTAAGTATTGTGTCATACTTAAAGGTACATTGTTATGATATAATTAAAAAAAATTAAAAATACCTTGCAATGTATGTTAAATTGACTGTTGATTCAGACGATAATGTGAACAGGGTAAATTTTGAAACTGAAGACACATCCGTACAAGAAATAAAATCATCCGTTATTGTTCCACTTTTCCTGAATCAAAATTTCTATGTACATTACGACATGTAAAGTGCAATAAAGGAAACCTTAGTAAATATAATAATAATATATTCATCCACGTTATCTTAATCCGTATCTGAAAAAAACCGTAGCGCAAGTAAATCCCACTCATCGTAAACATACGCATAATCTTATCTAAAATAATCTAAAGTAATCTTCTGCCGGTGTATTACCTAAACATAGGGTGATCCGCTTTCACACATAAAATCCACACGGAGGAGGTATATTTATAGAGGCTCAAAAGCGAAAGGTGGTGAGACATAGAACAGAGCGACTTCATCATTCCGTAACTCGCCGTGACAGCTAAGAGAAAAATTGGTTCCACCTCTCTCGTGGGGAGTGTCCTCGCGAGGATCGCGAAGCTACTAATATCTTATGATTTAGTGTTCCGGATGCAAGGCCGCCTTAAACACAAGTGACGTTTTTTCCCCGATAGTGCTACCCCGGGCAAAATTAAACTGCCACCAGTATCCCTTCTGTTCCGGTTTCTTTGCTCCCGCGTGGATTTTTCTCTCTCCGCTTCTTTCCTTCTCCTTTCTACCTCTTCCACCTCCCTCTCTTACGTTTTTTAAACTCGATGGTATCGCGAGACACTCGCAATTCGTCTTTTCTTTCGCCGCTTTAGCTTTTGTTTCTGCACCGAGTTTCTTTCGACAAACTGCGCTTTACACTCGAGTTTTTTTTTCTAAGAGAGAGGGAAAGAGAGAGATAGAGAATGAGAGATTACATTAGATTAAGTTAGATTCAATTTATTGAGACCATGGGATATAACCTCATTGGAGCCTTACTGAAATTATTTTATATATAATCGTATACGAATAAATGAGAATGAATAGAGTATCTTAATATAAAATATAAAAATAATAATTTATATACAAAATTAAATACCAATACGAACGATAAATACAAGAATAAAATAATAGGGTCTAAATGCAGTAAAACTTATTAAATTAAGTTAAATTAGATTAAATTAAATTAAAGGCTGCACTGCGATGTTTCCAGTGATTAGACGCGATTCCCAATCAGACTGATCCAAATTAGACAAGGTTTGAAAGCTATCACTTTAAAGATAAGGAAATAGTTGAAATCAAAGTCAGAGTATTACTAGCAGTAATCAAGAAAGGTTGTTTCCATGCTTTGGTCCTTACAGAATTTTAAAGAAAGGATTTCATCGGGAAGTGATTTGAAGAGCGTACAAAATTAACGTCGATACATCGAAATCTCTAAACCACGTAACAAGGACACGAGATAGCAAGTAAGTGCTTTATGCGACTGCAGAGATTGAGTAGTTGCATGGTAAAAGTAGGACGAGATGTTTCTTCTCAAAAAATTTATCTATAGTTTTCACATAAAAATTACATACTTGCAAAAATAAATTTTACTATGCAGTAGAGTAAAATTTATCAGAAAAATAGTTGGTCCCACGTTTATCATGCTTACAGGGTAAAAATTATTAAACATTTTCTCCATATAGAACAGAAAGCCAGCACAACTAGCTTCTACTCGTGGTGTAATGCAATGTGGACTGATATATTGCCAAACACAAAACGCACAGAAGCATTCTGTGATTGTTGCAATTTCAAGTTACGCGCATTATCAACATCGTGGTAAACTGCAGCAGCATAATCCATGTGGAGAAGAACAAAAGAAAAAAACAGGTTCTTTCTCAATTCTTCTCTAAGCAGCTGTGCACGCCAATGTGTACGCAAAATGCAAATGCATGGATGCGAGCAGAATCCGTTTAACGTGGCAGAGAGCCAGACACACATACACCTAATCTCGAATACGTATGATAAAGAAGTCATATCGATAATAATACGTATACACGATGCATCGTTACCTTTCACTTTGATGTACGGACATCACTGCCAAATAGCATAACCTTTGTTTTAGCTCGATTCAAAGAGTTGGCACTACCACTATTGTATCAAGATTGATTTTGTTCAATCCCAGTCCAGCTTCATTCGTACGATGAAATGAATCATAAATTTGCGTATTATCAGCAAATATCATGTGAGGGACTTATTTAGGAAGACCAGGAAAGTCGCGGTTAACATGACAAGAAAGACATACATAGGACATTACCTGAAAGAAAACTGGCATTAATTTCGACTCAGAATTTTGTTTGTATGAGAACGTCTATTTTTTATCGGTCTCAACAGATACATTTATCGCAATGACTCGGCAACATCGGCGATTCACTTTGTCTCTGCATATCTGAACTAGTTTTTTCTTAGATGTTTTTTATTCGTTCAATGAAATAATCATCGGAATTCTTAAGGTTTAATTAAAACAATATTTTTATAAAATTGTATCGTATATGAAATGTTTATAAAATCTAGATATAAAGCAAAACTTTTATTTTTTTGTAATAGGACGAATTTAGAATTTACTAAGGCAATAATTTACTTTTATGAAAATGTAAATTATATTTATATCATGTACTTTAATTCTAATGTTATTAGGCAGACGTTCAATATTTGTATTATATATAATTAAATAATGTATTATTTGTATACATTTGACTAGTATAATTTGAAATTTAAAATCATTTTGAACTAATATATCAGTTTGAATTGTTAATAAAAATACACTATGTTCAAACTTAATACAAATTTTTACAAATGTTCGATTGTTTTAATACATTTAAATTAAGTGTTCTAGTAAATTTTTATGTTTTTTAACAACTGACAAAATTTTGATTAGAAGACAGTGGTATAGTTTTTATAACAATAAAATATTGTATCTTGTAATAATATTAAAAGTTGATCACACACACATGTATAACACGGTAAAATAATGTATGAATTTTTTACCAAGTTTTTCAGGTTCCAAATACGTCTATACCGATTCAGATGCATGTCAGCGCGCTCTAATTTACTAAATAAACGTACTGTCACCTCTCTATCGATCCTAAAACGCATTCATCTCGACGTGAAGTCAATTTCGAATCAACCAGCGACACTGAGCCACTCGGCTATCTCGAAACACCTACTCTTTTTACTCTCGCGTGAAATCGAGCGTCGATGATGATGGATTTGCCAGTCGTAATTTTCGCGCATCTTTGCAAAAAAAAGAGGAACAACGGGGCCGTTTGTCAGGTGCCGCACGAGTTTATGAAGAGGAAAAAATTGAGTAGCGTCGAAGCTATAAACAAACACAATTATACGAGGTTCCAATACTTTTCACGTCTCACGATGTCTGCGTTCTCTCCTCTGTATGTACCAAGCGGATTTGCCACCCCAGATAAAGTTCATAGAGCGTCGCATCTGTATCCTTTATCGACGTGCTCTTTATTCTAAATTGTATTGACAAACCGATCGCGTTTTCACATTATGAATAGTTTAAAGTCGAGAAGAGCCGAAACTTTTTTTCGCAGATGGCGAGTGTTTTACGTTTGGATTTTTTTTTATGCGCTCGAGCTATCGAGCCGCTGTTTTTCTTCTCTGTGACGTGTTGCGGATGGAGAGGAAGGGTTCGAATGTACGATAATAAAGTGGATTATTTTTGAGCTCGATTTTTTTATACGGGAAAACGCAGATATCGTTGTTTAAAAATCTCATATTGATTTAAAAAAAATGCAATTTAACTTATTCGATCAGGGAAACTTGTAGTGCAGTAATATTCCGTTGTATACATTTATATACAATATTTGCATACACTGTCATAACCATATTTATCTTCTTATTATTAGGAAAATAAGCAAAAGCCAATTGTTTAAATGAACAATAATTCTTTTTAATTTTAACTTATACGGAATCCCGATCGCTCGTGTAGATACTATATTTCTGTCACAGTTTCACCTAGTAGTTTGTTTCTATAGGTTTTCGCGTTCTCTGACTAGTATGGAAAGGTCGGCTTAGAGTTCATTCAATTCTCATGTCTGAGCGTTTAGATAGGTTGCTATACAAAACGTCCATGTTTAGATCCTTCGAGCGGTTTATAAAGGTTTAACATAAATACGTCACATATGCTATATTTAAAGATACATAGTCTATTTTCTCTTACTACTATTTTTCAATTGAATACAATGAGAATGATGTAAATTAATTGATCTATAATTAATTGTTCCGATCGATGTTCATTAATGTTCGATACATCCTTGTGGTTACAATTTAGTAAATACAAATTTGATTCGTTATTAAAATTAACCAATAAACAGTATCGGAGTGTAGGTATTTAATTATTATTTAACATCGATACTTTGATCTCTTACACGACACTTGGTCACTGCAGCAATGCGTATAACGATCAAATTGATAATTATTCGACATCAAAAAGAGGACATAATTTTATCGGGATACTTTGAATGGCATTACAAAATATTAAACTTTTACCGTTGTCAATATTCGTCAGCGTTAAAAAAACTGCACTTTAACCACCGAACTGTGCTATATTATTTTTACTGTAGAGTTCAATTACATAGTTAACCTTTCAGGGGCACGTTAAGGGGTTACTTAATAATGCATGAAGAAAAAAAAGAGCCACTAACTGGCGTACGCGTATCCCGTTATCCACTTAAGCGTACTTAATATCAACGTGACTTTTATGTTTATAGATTCGTGAAAAATTTAACGCGCTATATATTCTTATAAAAAAAGAATTGGGAAGGCTGGTCGAAAGACTGTCTTGACGGCTCTCGCCATTTACGGCTGTTTCTGGCTTCGGGGAAGGGAGGAACTTTTACATTAGTGCCGTAAAAAAATTACTTTGCCGTTAAAGAAGAAAGAAGAACTTTACGTCCTCGACTGGTGCGTCGCTAGCTCCAAAGTCGAGATTTTATACTCAAACGTTGAACGAGAAACGATGTTCCCTGGATTAAAAAATACTTTAATCATAAAGATTTACATTTATATCTCGACTCTTTGAGAGGGGTGGGAGGACGAAGAGAGAGAGAGAGAGAGAGAGAGAGAGAGAGAGAGAGAGAGAGAGAGAGAGAGAGAAAGAGAGAGAGGGAGAGAGAGTCCGGTGTATATCTACGCTTTGAAGATTTGATGGGGCAGTAGAGTCTGTCAGATCGTAACTCGTAACTCGTGTACATATGGAGGCTTTTACGTCAAGTGGTCTAGCTGAAAAATAGATATCAATAGAAATCTTTCAACCTTGATAGATACATTCCAAAGTCTTTCGGAATTACGAGTAAATAGCTTACATTACTTGAAGCGAATTTTAATTCCAAAGTTAACAATTTATTAAAAAAATTATTTTTTTTTAATAACCTCTTGGACAATACCAAATATCGGTTTAAATTCAACATTATGTACCGTTGTATATCAAAGCGAAAAGAAATTAACAAGTTTTGAAAATTTCCTCTCGCAAGACTGAATTTTCACACCGCAACCGCATCTGGGCTCACGCACAAAAGCCAAATAAGCGTAGCCCGACGTCGCGATTATTCCAATAGCATCACGGCCCGACCGTACCGGCGAATTAGCGTTAATGGAGCCTGGGACAGCCGCGGCAACTCATAAATGTCTAAAAACTTTTGCAGCGGTCGGGTCGAGAGTGAGTTCCCTATATATTAATTTGTTGCCGGGCGCACCTCTGCCCAGTATAACGGAATTAATGCTTACCACGGCACTGCCCGTTTCCGTGCCCCTCGCCTATGTTGGTTTGATGCTTTGATGGAGTTGATGCTTCACCGATACAACCTCGATATTCGTAAGGAGCTTTCAAAATGACCGTATTTTTATTACGCATACGCTCTCAAATGCTGCTGTTCAACCTCTAAGGAAATTTACCGTGCTGCGATATTGGTTTTTTACGCAAATTGGAATGAATTAATACTTGGTAACGAAGATTTATATTCAGTTAATCCTCATTGAATATTTAATATTCTAATGGGGTAAGAAGACACATAAAATTGTATTAACCAAGGTTTTGTGCTCCAGGGGTCGAAAATTTACACGAAATTCCAAGAAATTTAATTATATTTGTCGCACATAAAACAACCTAACGTTATAACTATGATTTAGAACAAATGATACATCATTTTTAATCAAATCCGTGTACTAATTATTACATTGTTTGTTACAAATAAAAATGTTAAGACAAATAAAAAATGTCTCAGTTATTTTCAAACATGTAAACCGTCTGTGTACAGTGAGGAATTTAATGGCCTCAACTTGTATTTGCATAAAATTTGTAAGACGATCTTCGAAAGAAGTCTGTAACTCCCATAAACTCAACCTGAGCCCAAAGCGCTCTGTAAAACTTTGTTCAAATAAAATTCTGTTTTCAGTCTGAGTGTTGGATAAATAATACACTCTCTTACGACGAATTCAGCGTAATTTTACGTTTTTTATTTGTTTTGTTAATTGAGTAAAAAATTTTATTGTTATATAAGATATGCATTATATAGCTAAGTAATTTTTAATAATTTTTAATAATCAAACCACAGTTTAATAATTTTGAGAGAACGGAAAACCAAGTATAAACACATAAACATATATTGGGTCATAATAATTATTTAAAGATATTAAATGTTTAAATGTTATTTTACAGATATATGGATCACATAAATATTCATTTCAAAATTTAAGTCTTTCTACTTTAATCAAGTAATATTTTTGCATCTTACAAAGAATGACGATCCCTCTTATTGCATCCAAAAAATGTTTTCTCAGTCATAGGAGCGCCTTACAGAAGCTTAAAAACAAGCTCAGCCACGTTCCGAGATAGGAATTTCGCATATGACAGTGACGGTAGAAACTTCAGAAGCAGAAGCCTTCAACGGTCAGCTTGTCTCTGCACTCGCTCTCTTTGTTGGCGTAGGGCTACATTCTCGGGCTTCCATGGAAACCACTGAGAATCACCGAGACTGCGGGACAACTTCTAGGCCTGCACGCGTTTGACTAGCGTTATATTTCCATCGTTCCTTCCTAAGTCATGGATGATGGTTTCTCGGGCCTTGAACGCACTATACTGGTAATAGCAACTTCGAGAGAGATTTAATCTTTAGTGTAGGTTGACTTGAAGATTAAAATATACTTTAGATTATATATTCTTCAATTGGTTTCAATTTAATAAGATTATGTTAAGATTGTATAACAGATAAATAGAGGATCATGTACGATATATTGAGATATAATTTAAGTCTTAGCAGGGGAGATTTAAAAATAAATCGCGCAAAAATTAAAACTCACGTTCTCCAAAGTAAAAAAGTAAACGGATAGAAAATAAAAATAAAGTATTATGAACATCGACAAATTGAGGGTAGTTTCCTTTATAACGTCAGACAAACCACACGACACTCCCTATTCATTCGCCGCAACGTTCGAACCATCAAAAGATCCAATTCTTCGTCGCAGCAAGCAACCTTAGCGAAAAATAATTATGTGCAAGGTAGAATAAACGTCGTCTAATTGACGAGGACACAACGTTAACGAGGCGACACGTTAATCCGTAGCACCCGGAAAAGAAAAAGTGATGCGCCGAAAGAGCAAACACGCGCATTAAAAGTCACCCATTCAGCGTCACCTCGGCTTTATTTTTGGACGCGCAGTAAATCCTCGTTTCGCCCGACCTTTTTTTCCCCTCGTTCATATATGAAAACCGTGCACGATCCTTCATTTAATAAGCAGCTTCTCGCCTCAATATGAGGTGAAAGACGCGTGGCTTATAAAACCCCCGCGAATTTACAAGCGTGCGAGAGCTGCAAGGTTTTACGGCCTCGCCGCGAGCGACAATGAACTCACGGCGATGTGTCGTATAAGCCGACCGGCCTTCGAATAATATTTGTAACGCGCGTCTTTTCTAGTCATTTACGAAGGTTTGCCTCGTTATGGCCCATGAAATTTTATTCGTTTCGTACTCACGGTTTTTCCTCTCGGTTTTTAGCGTAGGCCGATGTTAAGAGCGTATACCTTCCCTATGAGTAGTTATGGCCAGTCACTGAATGGCACGCGTCGATAGTTTGTGGGGATGACTTTGTTTTCAGATGTTTCTGATGCACGGTAAAAATATTCCTTTACTGCGATACATAAACGCAATTTTTCTACACATTTTTTCCACGCACATTTTGCGTATGTTCTAAAACAAAATGCTTTTATGTATGAGATAATTTAATTATATCCTTTTATTTATAACTCGAATTTTGTTATACTAATTTTTTGATCTTGTTTAGTTTAAAATAATAATTTGGTAAAGATATAATAGTCAATATTTTCTATAAATTAAAGCATGTTTATTATATTACTCGCAAAAGAATAATAGAAATACATAAAAATTATCCAGGTATCAAATTTTTATCTACTGTGTAAATCAGTAATTTTATACTATAATTGTATGTTTATAATTTCGTAAAAATAGTCAAATTAAGATGTTTTCATCGCAAGAACAAAAATACGTGCACCTCATATATATATATTTGAAATACAATCTTACGTTAAAGAAAAAAACAAATGCCCTTTTTTTATTTTTTTCCCTGAAAATGAAATCAATTAATCTATATTTTGTCAGATTGACGGAATAATCACAAAAGCAAAAGCATGATTGGAATAAAGAAAAAAACGAAGAACCGATAAAGTAGGAAAATAGGAGAATTAACATGTACTGCGTAAAAAAGCAAACGATTCAAAGTTTGCACCTGGATCATGGAAAAACAGTGATAGTCCAAGCCTTTGTAACTGCAAGCAAGTGTATTAGAAAAGTTGTTAGACTAAGCTAAGTAGGTTAGGAAATTGAATATCTGGAGAAATATGGATTATCGCGCTGGCTTATCTATGCGCATTGAACGACCCTACGAGGGGTGGATTATCGTGTTTAGGATGAGCACTTGCGAAGCTTCAACTTTGAAATAGATGAGATTTGACGACAACTACTCTACCGATATGTATATATGCGCGTTTCTCGGCATATACGTGACTTTGGGTCTAGATGGCCGCGACTCGTCGAAAAACTTTGCAACCCGATCAATTATGTTTGGATACCCTAACTCCTCTGCTTTCGCTTGGTTTGAAGGATAAGCTCCTTTGTATGTTTGATAATATTATAACTGAATTATTAATATCGAAATTTTTCAGTTGTGTTGTTATCCAATATATATGTCCTACTATTAGCCGATATTTTGTGGACGTTAATATAGAATTGGAAAACTTAATGTGCTTTATTACGTTGCGTTTATGTTTTTGAATTTTTTCATTATTTAGAAAGCTTATGGAGCTTGTTCTATCAACTTTAAAATCTAATCAAATTTATGTTTTCTGTAGGGGTGAGCTTGAGCACAAAATTTTATGCTTTAGGCTATAAAGTGACTTAGCAATTTTCAACAATATTATAAGAATATCAAATTATGATAAATATATTTATGCGCGTATGTGTATTCCTATTCTACTAAGTAATTATAAACATTTAATTCAACTCTATATTTGGAAATATAGATAACGCAATTTTTTTATTTATATTAGTTTTATTTTTATTTAAAGGTATCAGAATATTCACACTATATATAGTAATTTCCATAGCAACAATTAACACTACAATAATTGTATAGCCGATGCAATCAAGTTTATAACTAGATAAAAAAGCACAATGGTTATCTGATTCTAGGTCGTGTAGTTTTTTTATTGAGCCAGAGTCCATGCAAATCCAGGATATTCTACGCTTTAAAAATGGAAATGCACAATAAGTATTCGTATTTTTGCTGACGAGATTGTCGTTAAATTTGTATGTAATATAATGATATTATATACAGAAAGAGTTATACATTCATAATAATAATTAACACAATAATAACAGCTTGTATAGATACGAGTAGAAAATACCGTACGTAACGATCATATATTATATCATCACTTGATTAAAGGTCTAGCGCATGAATAATAACGTATGACTAAACCGACGAAAAATGCATTTTATATAAAAATTATTTCGATGTTACAATTCCATGACAAAAATACAATGTATTGATTTTTATAAAGTTACATCACAATAACAAGTAATTACTTTACGTGATGAAATCTACGAAAGCTAGAGATATATAATACTATAAAATACAAGTATATTCGTTAGCTAAAACATAAGATTACTTTTATCCCCATCAGATTATTAAGGAAGGGAGAGCATACCCAATTATTACCGACCCGACAAAATAAGTTAATTACACTTATTTAATAACAAACAACAATTAACAAATATACAGAATATGATAGCATAATTTTGCTGTCTCTAAGGTTTTAAATTTATATTTCAAGTACTAAGTAACATTACCATTTAGAACAGAGTTACAAATAAAGAAAGGAAATATCAAGGACTCCGGACAAAGAAATTAAAAAGTTAAACACTTTCATTAACGCCGTGATATTTTTTCTATCATTATGTGCGAAAACTGAAAGAAGTTTATAAGTCACGAAGCGCGTTATTACAGGGTCGGGAAAGAGACGAGGGCTTAGCGGTCTGAGCGAAAATCCGGCTTGCGGTGCGGAATATCGCGCGGCGCGTCCTTCTAGACGTTGAAAACTTGGGAGAGTAAACCCTGCCCGCGTCCCTGAATTAGAAGATACGACCCGTAGACTTCGCGCTTAGGCTAAATGATAAAAGTTGGACGGGGTGGTCCTTTCGTGGCCCCTTTTTTTCTAAGAGGCTGCTGTCTTCTTTTTTCAGAATTTTTTTATGTTCATTTTACGTGTTTTTTTCCGAACATATAAGCGTGTAAAAATATTAGTTTCGTGTAAGGCCGGATAAGGTTTATGTAGGCGATTGTCTATACACCTGGTTGTAAAATTTATTAAAAAATATATACGTATAAGCAAAATGTTTAACGTTAATAATAATATGTGTAATAATTGAACTTAATACAGTAAATGATAATGAAGTTACTCTTCTAAAATCAGCTTTTTCTTAATGAGATCATGAAGCTAAAGTGAGGTTAAATTTTAACTTTTGCAATCGATTAATTCTGACTATAAATATATAATTCAATGAGTTCAATGTTGAAATTTGATTTTTTGATCTGATCATATAAAATACGTATACGTTTGTAAGATGAAATTACTCAAACAAAAGATAATAATTATGATTTAACTATTGTACTTTGTCTAGCTATTTTTTTTTACGTAGCGCACCTATAAATTTTCCATATACATATGATAAAAAAGTAGATATTTCTGTAAACACTAATTTCATTCAAATCTGAAAAAAATTGTGCATTATTAAACTTGTATTTAAATACAGAATTTCGCATAAATCATTTTACAAAAAATCCTTTAGGTTTACTAAAGTACATTTCAAATGTAATACAAAAAATTGAGCATAAAAAAATGTTACATAAATCATACATCACCGATACAGCGAATAAATGTTTAAATCAACCATAGCGTTCAATGGGTAGTGTAGAAAATTACTCTACTTTTTCATACAATTTTGATGTAACCTAAAAAAACAGATTTATGTATTCTTTAAGGCCTATATTATTAATATCGTTTTTTTTGGTTAGTTAAATATACAGAAAAAATATGACTGTAGAATAATTGACTGGTTTAGTACACCACACACCTTTCAATTCAGCGAAAAAAAAGGTTGGAAAGTAGAGAGTGGAAAACAAAAGAGAAAGTCGTATTTTCGACAGACTCGTGTAAAGCGGGAAGAAGACGAAAGACAGGGCCAAACCTCCCCGTATATTTATTGAGTCTTTTATATTAAAAAGTAGCGCGCGTGCGCCGGGAGAAGAGAGCGAGATGGGCCAACGTGAAAGGGCAGTAAATCACGGGCCAGGCGAGCCCGGCATTATGAACCATTTGCATAGGCGCGTTATTACAGACGCCGCCTGTATAGGTTATACGTACCTATATAGGTCTTCTGTATATACCTAGGGAAAGGTCGGACACCTTCGAGAAGACTCGACAGAATGGATGTCTCGAATCCATCTTGCTGCCAAGTGTCGAAGATTATGCCCCTGCGTCGAATCCTGTTGTGTCTGCATACACGTGTGTGTGTCTCTCTCTCTCTCTCTCTTTCTCTCTCCTCTCTGTATGTGTGTGTGTGCGTGTGCGCGTGTGCGGGTATGTGTGTCAGTGAGTTTGCGATATTTACCGATATTATAATGATGAAAAACTTGGGGAGACGCGCTTCTTTTCCTTGACTTTCGATATCAAACATGCGAGCACCGTCGCTTTTGAATGATTGAGATCGAAAGGTACCATGGGAAGAAAAATGAGTGTGCGTAATTGAAGCAACTTCTTTTCCTCTACAAGGGATATTGTAATACTTTTTTTAATACCATTTTTTTAATATTGTATCATCGGTTATATCGAATGAGGCAGGATAAAATAAACAAACGATTGCTTTCCGTCGTCTCATGAAGGTCATACGGTTGTTTACAATATTTTACGGTAAAAATAATTTTTAAATTACCAAATATTTGTAAAAGTTGTTACATTAGCTGTAGTTGACTAATATTTTATTAATATTAGGAATAAAAATTCTTATCAGGCTACGCAAATGTAACAACTTCTAAGCTCTCAGAAGCCATAAAATAAACCTTATCCCCCTCGAACACAGGTCCAGAATCGCTTAAAAATGGACTCGTCTCGAAAATGTCATATGCTTCGGTGTCTACCCACGATTTTCAAACACTAGGGGTGAAGAAAGGACGCCAAAGCAAATAAAAACCAAGAGGGGTTCGAAAAAAAAGCGTAAACTCATCCCAACGTCTTGCGATATTACACTGGTGCGGTTAAAAGGAGTACAAAGAATTTTCCAACATCTGTCGTGGGTTGCGTAGCTTATCTCGTTATCGAGCGAACCCAGGTTTAATGCGACGTATAAGCGCGGGCTCTTCCATTTATGAAATAATAAACACGAAGAGGCGGCGGTTCCCTGTGCCATTCTTCATTTTCGGTCGGCATATTGAAAACGCGAGCTTATATTGCAAGGAAAAGGAAGGCTGAAAATAACCGGGAGAAAAAAATACGAAGAAGGCAATCAAAAAAGGATCGTAGGACCAATGACGAGTGATCGAAAGACGCTCTTTTTGCAATGGTATGAAACCGTCGAGAGTGTTTGTAAAGGCGCTCGTTACTTTTGCCGTTGTGAGCTACTTTTTTTCTCAAACTGATTGCGCAGATGCCGTTGAATTCTGTTTTAATTGAAGTTTTTTCTATAGCAGTTGCTTCCATGCTGCCTTTATACTACCATTGAATCTTGTTGATAGAGAATTGCTGTAACTAGAAATTGTCAAAAATTTCGCACTTTTTATTTATTTATTTTAGTTTTTTTTCAATTTTAAAAAAATTTATTAAATAAAATTATGTTATATATTAATACTATCAATATTAGCCTTTACATTAGTATAATTGACTACGTCAAAAGATACAATACGATATTTTGCAAGTCATTGAAGGCATAATATAATTAGCATATAAAATACTTGTAATATTTGTACTCGAGGTTAGTAAAGCGATATTTAAAATACATTATCATAAGAATATTATATAATATAAATTTATTATATACATGTATAGTGTATTTCATGTATAATTTTATATACAACATTTTTATGTACGGATTATGAAAATATTTATTAGTGTAAATCAATTATAAAAAAAATAATAAAATTGTAAATCAATTAATATAAGAATTTTACCTTTGAGTATTAAAAAATTGTTACTGAAAATACTTGTAAAAACGATATTGATATATACTTCAATTTAAAATTATTTTTAATTTTAAAAGAACCTAAACTGAAACAACATATAACGATTATATGATCGCCTTTCTTTTTTTAATAATTTTCAATTATAAATACAAAAATAATAATCTGCAATTTTTAAGATAAATGATATGATATTAAGCGAACCGTGTAAAAAGCTTCAATAAGCGAGTAATTCTTATTAAAGGAAAAATTTCCGATAGAAACTCTTCAAAATGAGAGTTGCTTCGAGTCTTCAATTCAGCACGTGAAGTACTTTGCCTCGATAGGTTCGTCCCTTCTCATTTAATTAACCGGAGCCCGTAAATCACGTTTCGATATTAAAAACTTTCTACGATTCACCGACCTCGCCAGAATATGAATCTTCTCAATTTATCGTGCGAACGAGTACTCTAAAAAAACTTTGATTCTTTGATTATTTTTATTTTTAATCATATTACAGTGGAAAGTTGATATACATTAGAAGCATATACGAGAGTTTATCTGTACACTCGAATACGTGAAACTATATTCCTCGATTAAATATTAAACATTTGTTAAATAATATCTGGTATCATAATACTTAGATAATACTAATGCTTATATATTGACATTGCTTTTCTTTTTTAATACGTTTTTGCAAATAAATATTTATTTTACATAGACTTTCTTTTAAAAAAAATTTTTTATTTTTTGAATACATAATATATATATATTATACTGTTATTGTTATGCTGTTCAAAACAGCTGTCAAGATAAATATTTTTCAACATGTATCAAACAATTTTATGTATCCGATACTTTATTTGTAAATAATTAGAAAGTTTTCAATACTTTAATTTAAAAGTTTTTTAATTAAAAAATAAATGTTTTATAAAATGATACCTCTTGAACGTTTAAATTTCTACGTTATATACTTGTCACATTTTCTTTTTTTTTGTACTAAAAAACATACACTAAAACGAAAGCTTTAAATATTCCTAAGTGCTCGATGTATGATCGGTTTAAATCTTGTGTAAAAGCTCAAGTATAAGAATGCATTGTGGGTATACCGGATCGATCCTCTTCTGAAAATTCAATTTGCCATCGTATCCGGCAAAATTCGAGCGTGCGCTTGCACAGCTCATCGGACCGATCATAACGATCATATATGTGCATAAGGCTGGAGTGTGCGAGCGAGAGGGTGCAACAGGCTGCAGATGTGCTGCGCCACGTAAATTGTGGCTAGCCTGCAGAGACTGAATAAATACGTCGAAAAACTTTTTCCACTCACCAGGGGTCAGGCTAGAGTTTGTTGGAAGTTAATAATAACATATATTGCACGCAATTATCGTCGCTAATCGCAAAAGTAAATATAGAGTATATTTAAAAAATATTTAGACGAGAGAGAGAGAGGAGAGATTGATCATGTCAACAAAAATTATACAGTTAATCTTACTTTTATAAGAGAAGGAATGGAGAAAGTATAGGCGAATCAAATAAATGCCATATTTCCAAAATATACTAGATCGCTCCACGGGCGTACAGAAAACGTCTAAATACACTACACGTATAGTACTCAAGAATTATCTCTATAATCTAAATAGCAAGCACCGTAAAGCCAAAAGATCTTTCTAAGCTCGATAATTCTGGAAAAACCTTTAACCTTTTGACTTTAATGACCAATTAAATAATCAATGTATAGGGAGCCAAATGGTATTTACTCACCGACAAAAATAATTTCTACAATTTTTTTAAATGTCGTAAGTTGTCTCAAAAATTTTTATTAAAACCTTTGGAAGACCCTTCATACTATTTGATAAAACTACAATTCGTTTTATATGCCATGTCAAGTCACAATAGATGCGCTTCCGACATATTATAACGATAAAAAGTTCACGGTGGCAACTCTTTTGGCTCTACTAAAGAACGTCTGACTTACAATACAGAGCTCCAGGTTTGAGACTCGAGCTCGCCAGTTTTTTCGTAACACTAGGTAAACGTTCCGGCTAAACGCCATCTTAGTCAGCTTCACTCAAATTATACATCTACATGTATCTACAAGATTTGCATTTATTCGTAATCGATTGTCATTTTTTAAAATTAAAATAATTTGTTAAAAGTAATAATCACAATAATATAATTATTGTCGTTTATTAAAACAATGTTTTGATGAGTACCGTAACTAAAATCAATAACGTAGTCATTGTCAAATAACAATGAGAAGTTATGCTATCAAATAATACAAATTATACCTTTATACATGAATTCATATCTTCATATTAAAAACACGTCCGGATATATAATAATTGGACTAATTTAATTTTATCACAATATATTATAAATTCAGATAAAAAGAGATTTCTCAGAAGTATTTGATTTTTATATATAGATGTATTTTTACAATAAAATTTTTATTAAATAAATATTAAGATAACTATATTTTTCAATGTAAAATATTTAAATAAAATAAATGATATGACAGCAGTATTTCTGTTTCACTGCGATATCATTGAAAATGTGTATGTGTAATGAATGCTACACAATAAAATAACAATATGCAGCAATAAAACGAACATGTGTCAGACAAATTCGGTTACGGATACAAAAGATCTAGATAATATATTTTGTTACTTTTTATTTTTAGTCACATTTAGTTTTTTTCTTTAAGTTCAATACTATAAGAAGAAAATAAAACCTATATAAAACGAATTAATCTGAAAATGAAGAATACGATTCCTTAACCGAAATAAATTGACCCGCCTTGAGTTTTTCTAAACATGTACAAGAAATTGAATTGAACGCAAATGGAAAAAGACTTAGGATAAGCTTTCTCTTTTCTACCGGTGTTCGATTATCACTAAAGACTTATTGGATTCCGAATTTTTTTGTTATTTACGTAATAAGCTAACTTTCCATAGATTTTTTGAAAAGCTTGCATATCTTGAATTTTAGGTTCTATAGGAGAAAACGCCCAGACACGGGTGAATTTATTTTAATCAATATTTTTTATTCTTCAACTGCAGATCAATATGTGTTAAGGGTTCTGTATTCTGTTTATGAATCAAAGAAAATATGTTTCAAGAAATTTGTTGTTGTGTAATTTCTATAAAATCTGATTATCGTAAAGTTTTGTAAATTGAACAGCTAGTTTATTGTATTAATAAAAGTAAATAGCAAACTACAATCTTGATGATAATGATAAAATTAATGTCCTGATCTAATTAAGAAAGGAACATTAATCACATTGACCTTTAATATTGCTTAATTAAAGATGTATTTAATTACTGTTGTTATATGTCATAGATTAAATATCTCGCTTTAAAATGTTAAGAATAATGAGCAGGTACGAGAAAGTTTCAGTGTCTTTCGTCTCTCAAAAGCCTTTAACAGAAAAGACGGGAAAATGATTTACTCTTTAAGAATTCTTTATTGCTTCGTGAAAAATCTGGCAATTTATTTGAATAGCGCAGGTCATAAAACTGAAAGCTTTTGACAGTTAGATTAAATTATAATTTTTGATAATTACAGCGCGGTAATAAATTCGCGTATCAGTGGTGGCAACGACATTTCATTCTTTAAAACATATCAACCGAGCGAAAGTACGGTTTATCAATTTTTGGCCGATACCAAAATAATTGCGAATATCAAACATTTGGTATACAACAAAAAAAGAAGTGTTCACCGAGGCAAAAGTGTAATTACGCGTTTGACAGTTGAATTAAAATTTAAACTGACGACAGGTCGAGACCTCACACCTGCCGGGCAACTATGTCAATTTACATATTTCCGTAGCGCATTTAAATCGCATTTTCGCATTCATTCGTTCTTAAACTCTTGGATCAAGGGAAGCAAAAGAAAGAGGGGTGTGGAGAGAGAAAGAGAGAGAGAGAGAGGGTTGAAAGTCAGGAAAGCTAAAAAAGTCGCGAGATCAACGCGAAACTTTGGCGGTAATACGTTCTTGCGGTTAGGCGCGACTTTTAAAGTGCGTCTTCCTATCTCTGTCTCTCTTTTCCCTCTCGCACTCTCATTCTCTCTTTTCGTTGGTGCGCGTTCGCGAGAAAACTTTGGCTCTGCGAGGGTTTTAAGTCCTTATGAATATTTAGACTAGTAGATTATTTTAGCCACTTTGCGCTCGAACTATATTACCGTCCGCTAAAACGATTTAGACGAAAAATTTGAATGCTTCTCTCATCCCTCCCGATGGTTATAATAACGAAATTCTTCCTTTAATGGAGGGTTAACAAGTGCTCAGGCAAATCTTAATCGTGAGAAAGTTAACTTCTGTGTTTCTAGTTACCTTATTTTTTGTATATTTATTACTCAGTTAATAGAAGTTTTGAGATATATCATTAAAGGAATATGGATCATAAAATATAAAATATAGAAAGATAATTTAAACAAATCTTCTACTAGCTATTTATTTGAATCAATATAATGATTTTTCTAAATGTACTGCATCAGTTTATAGCAATATGCTTAATAATAAATAATAATCAAAGCATTAAGAATTTGATCGCTAGTTTGAAAAGGATCTCTAATTACCCACAAACTTGGATGAAACGAGTTAGAAAATTAATGCTACTCATTACCGCGGATTCACGAATTTGGAATTGTACGCGCTTAATTTTTTACCTCGTATACGCGCAATAATTAACTCCCATTCACCGTAAGCTCGATTCGAAGTCACTCGGGTGAAAGTCGAACGCGCATCTCCCTCGACCTCCTCGATGAATCGAGGGCTTGGGAAGCTGAAAAGAAAATGTCCCGGACAAGTGGCAACAATGCCACAATGCGTCTTTGTCGCGAAGTTTACTCATTTTTCCGCACCCGGTGTTTTTAGAATATTCGTCTGCGCTTGCCTTTCTGTCGGGTTGTGCGACTCTGTCACTTTCGAGAGTGAAGCTCGCGGGTCCGTTTTACTTTTTCTGCACTCTCATTGTTGTCAGTTTGGCTTGTTGTCCTACCTGCTTTTTCCCTTCTGCTTCCTTTCGCACAATGGATGTATGAGAAATTACTCGAGCAAAAACTCTGATGTCACGTACGTAGTTTCTTTAATGCAGTTTGTTGCCGTAAGCAAAGGAGATTTCCTGCGTGTACATTTTTTTTTCGTCACCGGGTTTACTTTTTCAGTTTATTGTATTATTTACCTAAATGTCACGTAAATATTTTTTATGAATATTATTTTTTAAATGCATTCGTTTTAAAAGATTCGTGCAGTCATGAGTTTATAATGTGCAGCTACAAAATTAATAAACACCCTAAGGATAACTTTACCAATACTATAAAGCAAAGTAGTACCAATCTTAAAAAACAATGTATTTTTCATAAGTTTGTAAATTCTAAAAAAACTTTAATTTTTCGCTAGAGTTGCCATCAAATATTCCTTAATTAATAAAAAATTACTTAGGAAACAGTCATACTCTTATACAGGAAAAGCTGCATAGTCAGTGCTTTCCTTCTTATTTAATTGCGAAGTAAAAAAGTACAAAAAAAAGGAAGAAAAAGTTGCAGCCCAGGAACTGGCTCTGCGCTTCTAACATCTTAAAAAAAAGAGCCGAAGAGGAAGCAGAGGACGAAGACAGAGACGGTCGTGAATCAAACGAAGATAAAGAGACCGAGGCAAAGGGGGGAAAATCCGCGGCAATAAGTTTTCCTTTTCTAATAACGATTATTCTTGCTCTCCACGGCTTTTGTCTCCCGCCGCGCGATCTCCTTCGCGTCTTTTCTCCCCCTTTCCCTATTTTCCTACGAGTGCGAGAATTTAATTGCGACGAGCCACTATTATTCTCGCTTACGGACCAAGGAGTTACAAAGACTCGAGGAAAAATACAAAAATAGCTCGGTTCTTCGGTCTTTTATCCGTAGCAATCCATTTAATTTCTCTCCTTTCGTCTTTGTTTATTTGCAGGGATGTTTAAACATCTCGATCCAGGGAATCGTGCGCTAATGAGAAAGATTTGTTTCACTATTGTACCAGAAAGGAGATTTATTAATTTATCGATCGAGCCCGAATCATCGCTACCGATATAAGTCTAATTATTTGATTACCACCATTAAAGTATAAGAAAAGAAAGGAGAACGATTTCTTATTGAATTGTTAAACACGATTTAATCTTACCGTTGCAAGTTAATTGTAATAATAAAATTATTTTTTTACCCAAATTACCCGAAAAGTCTACTTTATTGACTTCAAACAGGGGGTTAGAGTGAAAGTACTTTTTACTCCCGATAGTTACTTTTCAAACACAAGGCTCACATTTTACTCCCCGCATTCACGATGCTGTTAGTATAAAAATAGTAGTCAACACATTTAGAGTTAAGCACCTGAAACCAAAAATTAATGTAATAAAAATAAGAAAATGTAAATCAGATGAATCGTGTGTATAACTGTATACATACTTTGGAAGTAAAAGGCAATTATTCCTTTAAATGAATTACTATCCTCACTTAAGCTCGGCTAACAACTTTCATCCGCGAAAATAGACGCCTATTATACTTCCTTAGTGTATAAATAATTATTATACAAACAAATGTTAAAAAAAATTACAAGTTTTATATGGTGGTGTAACTACCTGTTTCAGCGAAAGTTCCTCAGAATCCCAAGGTAATATTCAGTTACAAAGGATCTACCGGATTTTCGTCTCGGGCGTATAATAATTTGCTATGATCCTCTTTTAAATCTCATCGTAAATAATAAATATACACGTTCCAAGTATACCGAGCGCAAACATCAGACGGTCGACATTAAACATCATAATCCGCACGCTCGAAGTGATGAAAGTAATGAGCTATAACGCGCAAAGGATACATTATACGCACTCGAGAGAATCCCGAGTAAAAGGCTGAACTAGCCGCATCGCGCGCATCGATTTTCCACGGTAGCTCTTTCATCCGTTGGCTTCTGCGACTTTACGAGACTCGGAGGAAATTCTCTGGGATCGGAACAAAAAGCAAAGGAAGGAACTCGAAGGCGAGTCAATTAGCTTTCACCAAGCACCAAGGTCTTGTTTGAAAAAATATTATTTTCCCGTCTGTTCTTTCAACGAAAAGTCAAAACTCGCTCGATCGACTGTCCTTTGATAGCAGGATTTATTTCAACGTCTAGCTGAATTGAAATTCCAATATTGTGCGCGAGATACCAGTTACCAAGATATCTACGAGACTGTCTGAAGTAATACACAATAATTTATAATTTTAATTGCATTACGTTCGTAAGTATATAAATAGTTTAATACAGTTTATTCGTCAATTTCCTATACATCTATACACAGTTCAATACAATATTGAATACAATCACATTGTATTATAAATAGTTGAAGTTCGTCTGTATCTATACATATCTATGTATTTTTCTCAAATGGTTTGCCAAATTGATGTTGTCCTCTTGAATTGATAAATTAGGCGTAAGGGGCGACGTAGTAAAAATAGCCAATGCAGACTGTGTAATCAAGGGGAGTAGCGATGTAAACGTGACACATCTCAAGTCAGGGAAAAAGGAGGAAATAATTCGAGCAACATTTCTGCACGCGCACCGCAACGTCACATTTCCTGGGGGCGCTAATGAAAGCTTAAACGACGTCAGGTCGCGCAAATTCCGAACCACCATCGCTATATAACCATCTGCTTTGACGGACTTAACGTCAATTAGCGCACGTCGGGCTAATATTTATAGAATTTTATCTCACCGATAGTAGTGCCGTTCGAATATGAAGGCTGACGCGGAAAATCTTTTGTCCTGAAAATTGGCGAAAGGGGATTCATCGATTGCCTCTGAGATAAAAGAAAAAAATACATGGAAAGTTGCTTCAGAAAAAGTTGTAAGATTTTCCTTGCCGATCCGAAAAAAGAGTAACGAGTAACGTAATATTCGATGTCGCGACATCTGTTTTGACTGCCGTCAGGTGTAGATCTTAAAAACTTTTAATTAATACGTCTTGTTGGATGGCGGTAGGACCGCCGAGTACAAAGAAGATCGAGAGGAAGACAGAGTGCGAGGAAAGAATTTTGGGACAAAGCCGGGAAAGGGTATTGTTGTCGGCCCTTGTTATACGGCTGATGTCTGGGATGGGCGAGGTAAAAGTACCGGCGGTAGCACTTGCTTGTTATGTCTTTTTCACCTTGTTCTCGACTCTTTTTCTTACTTTCCCACGTTCGTTTTATTTTCGAACCCCTCTCTCTTTCTCTCTTTCTCACTCTCTTATTCTATGGTGTATGTACATGCGCTCGAGCGTCACTTCTTCTACTTCTATTTCACCTTCATCGTCGAATGTGAAAAATAAACAATGGACGAGTGTGAGGGGGTGAACTCGGCGGCGCTCGCTTAATTGAATTTCTTCGAGGCGCTCGTCGTCTCTAAGCATTGTTTGATCTCTCTCTTGAGAAATTTAATATTCTTCTTACCCCCGTGTACAGTCGTGTCGCTAATGAATTACTTTATGGTTTGTTTGTGTTTATCTGTGTCAGCTTGAGGTTCCGCTTGTTTGACGATTCGTTTAAAGAATGGGGTCTTGGATTTTCTTTATGACTTCCTATTAATTCATTAATTTATCATCGATTTTATTTACATCTTCTTCATGGGGGTTTCGATATTCAATAAAATATCGGTTTACCTTTGTTGATCGTTGACAAACTTTTCAATCACTCATTTTTTCCGGACGACATCGCCGAGTAAGAATACGATTTCGCAACAGTGTGATGCAGTATTCAAAATATTTTAAAAATAATCAATTCTCCTAAGAAATATATTGATTAAAACCAAACATGTTTACGTGCTCTTATTTATTTTAATTATTTACTGTAAAACTTAACAATATTTAAGTATCTGTAAAATTTTGTGTTACAATAGAAAATATTCTAGCTTTCTATTCTAAATTATTTATACATAGTTATCATTAAATGTTCTAAACAAGTATATAATTTTCAAGATTTTCTGAGTTTAGTATTAAATAATTTTACGAATGTGTTCTTTCAATCTCATGAAGGAGGTATGTCTAAAGCTTGAAGTACAAAGTTAGACTAAACTTAACAGTTTGAAAGTTGTTCGCTTTGATCTAATAGTGTTATGAAGAACAAGTTATTTATTTATTCTTTTTTTTTATTACAGTTTTTATAAAACTAAAAAATTGTCCAACACACTGAGAAAAGAGATTCTTTGAGTCAAAGAATATTTCTTAATTGTTAAGAAATGTGGATTAGAATACGGCGAAAGGCACATGTCTTAACTATTAAGAATTCAGTGACTTGAATTTTTGGTGAAAAACGATTATATTAACTTGTCTTAATTAAAACGTTCCTTATTAATACGTAATAAATAAAATATTATTATTAATGTAATGCATCGTATCGTAAGGAGAATCTTTTCACGCACCGCTAGGGGGAGTCGACGACTTTTTAAACTTGATAGTAAATTTGATGAATTAATGATATAAGTATGTCTAACTAACTCTCGTATATTACCGTAATTAAATATATTTACTAATTTTACTAAACGAATGTGTTCAGTATAATCTAAAAGTATATTCCTTACGTTAATAATAATCTTAACTTTACACATTAGTTTAAAATTTATATCTATTAGCAAATAATATTAGGTTTCATTTGATTACTTCTTTATTAAGGAATATTTCTTAATAGTTAAGAAATTGACATTTGTCGCAAAGCAAAGATTTTAAAACAATGCAAATACACCATTTCTTTGAAACAAAGAATTACTTTTCTCAGTGCATAAAATAGTATAATGTATGCGTATAATATACAGTAGTATAGTATAATAAATATATCATTGTTGATCACCGAAATGTGCAACAATTATTGTTGTTGATAATGGAAAACATCTTATATAAATATACTTTGGAGTTAAATATACTTTTATTATGCATATTCGATTGAAGAAAATAAATAGTCAAATAAATATTTATTAACAAAATAAAAATAGGAATGACATACATTTGACTAAAAATAAAGTACAATGAACGTTACAAGTCTTAATAAAAGTCCATTAGAATGAATTGAGGACACTGGCTGTTATTTTCAGAGAAGCAAGACTGTCACCCAAAGCCTGATTAAAATCCGTTTGCCGGAGGTCAAACGGTCTCCTTGTAAGACAAAAGTCGAGCAGCAAATCCCTCTCGAAAAACCTTAATACTCAACAAAACCGCAATGCTGCCTCACTTCTACCTCCGATAAATCAACCTAATGAATACCTTTAATAAAGCAACGCGACTCTTTATTCTCTCAAACTCGCGCGTCTGACCAAACTCGGACCTTGACTACTGCGCGACTACTTTCAATACTAGCGATTGTCACGCCGGCGATTTAATCAATTTCCTGAGGCGTAAGCTCGTTCCTCGACAGTAATTAAAAGGAACCCTGATCCTGCTTCATCCCCTCCACTTATTCGGTGTATGTGTGTGGAGATGTGTGTCTGTGTGTGTGTGTGTATATATATATATATACCTATATATCGGTCGATCGTTTACCCTCGCATCGCTTTCTCCCGCAAACGGAAACCTAAATGAAGGCGGAACCGAGGGAAAGAGAGACAGAGAGAGAGAGAGAGAGAGAGCACGAGAGGAAGAGAGGAAGAGAGGAAGGTGCCCCGAGCTTGTGGGTTTTGAATGTTTGCCCTTGCGCGTGTGTACGTGATTCGAGCAATAACACGATAGAGCCGCTCGCGGATAAATCGAGAAGCTTAGCCAACCTAAGGACGAAAAGAGAAAAATTCAGATGAAGGAAAATAGACGGTCTAATATGACTTTATTATAAATTGATTTAATTACGAATATTTTTGTAGAGATTATTTATTTTAATCAAGAAAAAATAATTGATTTTTTCATGTGTATGTTGGTAATTCTATCGAAATTTTTTACAATACAGTAAATTGTATAAATTTGATGAATTAATGATATAAGTATGTCTAACTAACTCTCGTATATTACCGTAATTAAATATATTTACTAATTTTACTAAACGAATGTGTTCAGTATAATCTAAAAGTATATTCCTTACGTTAATAATAATCTTAACTTTACACATTAGTTTAAAATTTATATCTATTAGCAAATAATTTAGGTTTCATTTGATTACTTCTTTATTAAGGAATATTTCTTAATAGTTAAGAAATTGACATTTGTCGCAAAGCAAAGATTTTAAAACAATGCAAATACACCATTTCTTTGAAACAAAGAATTACTTTTCTCAGTGCATAAATAGTATAATGTATGCGTATAATATACAGTAGTATAGTATAATAAATATATCATTGTTGATCACCGAAATGTGCAACAATTATTGTTGTTGATAATGGAAAACATCTTATATAAATATACTTTGGAGTTAAATATACTTTTATTATGCATATTCGATTGAAGAAAATAAATAGTCAAATAAATATTTATTAACAAAATAAAATAGGAATGACATACATTTGACTAAAAATAAAGTACAATGAACGTTACAAGTCTTAATAAAAGTCCATTAGAATGAATTGAGGACACTGGCTGTTATTTTCAGAGAAGCAAGACTGTCACCCAAAGCCTGATTAAAATCCGTTTGCCGGAGGTCAAACGGTCTCCTTGTAAGACAAAAGTCGAGCAGCAAATCCCTCTCGAAAAACCTTAATACTCAACAAAACCGCAATGCTGCCTCACTTCTACCTCCGATAAATCAACCTAATGAATACCTTTAATAAAGCAACGCGACTCTTTATTCTCTCAAACTCGCGCGTCTGACCAAACTCGGACCTTGACTACTGCGCGACTACTTTCAATACTAGCGATTGTCACGCCGGCGATTTAATCAATTTCCTGAGGCGTAAGCTCGTTCCTCGACAGTAATTAAAAGGAACCCTGATCCTGCTTCATCCCCTCCACTTATTCGGTGTATGTGTGTGGAGATGTGTGTCTGTGTGTGTGTGTGTATATATATATACCTATATATCGGTCGATCGTTTACCCTCGCATCGCTTTCTCCCGCAAACGGAAACCTAAATGAAGGTGGAACCGAGGGAAAGAGAGACAGAGAGAGAGAGAGAGAGAGAGCACGAGAGGAAGAGAGGAAGAGAGGAAGGTGCCCCGAGCTTGTGGGTTTTGAATGTTTGCCCTTGCGCGTGTGTACGTGATTCGAGCAATAACACGATAGAGCCGCTCGCGGATAAATCGAGAAGCTTAGCCAACCTAAGGACGAAAAGAGAAAAATTCAGATGAAAGGAAAATAGACGGTCTAATATGACTTTATTATAAATTGATTTAATTACGAATATTTTTGTAGAGATTATTTATTTTAATCAAGAAAAAATTAATTGATTTTTTCATGTGTATGTTGGTAATTCTACCGAAATTTTTTACAATACAGTAAATTGTATAATTTTGAGTGACACTGATAATAATAACGAAATAATATTTTTACACTTCATACCATTTAATTAATTTTTTTTATTTTATAAAACAATATCACATATTTAAATATATCTTAAGAGAATTTACTAAAAGGTCTTTTGAAATGAAATTATAAAAATATTTATGAAGCCGGTTATACGCAAAACTTTTCGAAGAGTAAAAACCATTCTCTATCAATTTTTAGAAAAATTGTGGCAATGTAGCCTTAAACGGTATAAAGAAAAATTACAGGGTCAGGAAAAACGCGAGAAAAACGCAGGTAGGAAAGTCGAAAGCGGCAGCTGCCCGAGGCGGAGGAGAATAAATTAGCGGTGCAAAAAATAATGGAAGGGTGCCGCGTTACAACGGAAGGAGTGGGAATCGCGGAGGCGAAACTGGCGGTCACTTCGAAGTAGATTAAAAGCATTCGTTAAGCCGCAATGGTGTTTCGCGTCCCGGCAACTATTTTCAAGTTCTCTGAGCGAATGACAAGTGGCTTGCGGCGCGGATAAACTCGAAAGCTCAAGGAAAAAGAAGAAATTGAATGACACGAAAAACACTCGAAAGAAAGGGAAAGAGAGAGAGAGAGAGAGAGGGGAGAGGGATTGATTGATTGATTTATGCATTTATTTAAATTTTGAGGTAGGACGTTATCTTGTTCATTTAGATATAAAAATATAGTAAATAATTTTAAATAATTTGTACGAGGTAAAAGTAAACAGTGAATGATAAGTACATTTGATATAATATTACTAAAAGTAGTTTTAATTATACTACACTATATCTTTTAATTAAATTTTTGAATTAAAATGCTTTGAAAATTCTGATAGCAATAGCTTCTGTTTGAACACAGTTTTCTCAATCTTTTAATCAAATTCTAAATGGTAGCATAAAAATGTCAATGGATTTTTAAAATATAAGCAAATTATAACTTAAAAAATTAATACAATTTTATGTAACAAATCATAATGTTTTTAAACGTTTCAATAACCGTTCAGAGACTCCTTAATCGTGATGCTTGATTATAATGCACTTGCTGCAGGATATCTCAGAATTGTGATAAAATAAACGAGATATCGTTTTAAACCATATAGTTAAAACAGAATTTAATTTTAATTATGTTGTAAATATGGTTTTTTATTACTAACTGTTTCACTTTAATTCGACCAAGTGAATACTTTATTGATTGTGTCTACATATTAGATTTTTTGATGAAGTAGAACATGAGATATTCTGTGGTAAATGCACTATACTCTAATATCATAATTACAAAGCATAAAGATTAATTTAAAGAATATAGCTAATAAGTTAGACACAAATGTTTTAAAGTTCTTTTGCTTAACAAAATTTAGAACTATTTTAAGTAGATATACGAAGAGATGTAATTTACTGAGTTTTCTAGGTTTTAATCCAGGCTTGACCCCTATGGTACTAAGATTATCTTTTTATTCATCACTTTATTATTTAAAAATCGCGAAAATTGTAAAATTTATAATGTGAAAAATGTATTTATGAATTTTATAGTTTTCACTTTTATTATTCTAATGAAAATTTGTTGTCTCATTCTACAACTTTAAATTAATTTATTTTCTTTTTAAATGTATTTTGCATAGTAATTTATAATTATTCCATTTTAATAAAGAAAAAGGCAAACAATATTTAAGACTCCGTTAAAAATAAGGAATTTGTATTAATTCATAATATGATTCTTAATCTGTATTTTTATTATAATTTCATTTTCAATCTAATGACTTATATTTCATGAGATTTTTGGAGTATATTAAGAAAGCAGAAATTATGATTATAAATCAGTACACTCTGAATGGTATTAATTTACTGAAATGTACACTGCCAGTCACTTACTTTTACCCCCCCTGGAGCAAAATAGGATAAAGTTTAAAGTTTTGTATCTTTGAAAGAGATCATCGTACAAAAACCAGTCGGAGACCATTTGAAAGCTTATTTTAATACCTTTCGATTCGCCTAAGTCACTTATAAAAAATACTATTTTTTGAAACTATTAAATGGCAATAAACTAGTTTCAAAAAAAAAATTTTTGGACACCTTTTTGAATTCAATGCAGTTTTCAAAAGATTGGCGAAACCAAAAAGTTATCCAGATAGATTTTTAGCTTTTTTCAACAGCTTTCGACTGGTTTTTTTTTTCATTTTTGTAACTTTATTTTAAACAAAGTTACGGTAGTTTTTGCTCGAAAATAGCCTTTTTTTTAAATCTAAATATATTAAAAACTTTTATAGATACAAAAAAATGATAAAGAGAAAAAATGTCACTTTTATATCGTAGAATACGAAAATGTTTTAAGTAAGAGCAAACAAAAAATTTTTATTAACTGTATATTTTACCTCTGCAGGTTGATTTTTTTCAAAGATGATTGTACTTAAAAAAAATACAGGTAATAAAAAATTTTTTTGTTTGCTCTTACTTAAAACATTTTCGTATTCTACGATATAAAAGTGACATTTTTTCTCTTTATCATTTTTTTGTATCTATAAAAGTTTTTAATATATTTAGATTTAAAAAAAAGGCTATTTTCGAGCAAAAACTACCGTAACTTTGTTTAAAATAAAGTTACAAAAATGAAAAAAAAACCAGTCGAAAGCTGTTGAAAAAAGCTAAAAATCTATCTGGATAACTTTTTGGTTTCGTCAATCTTTTGAAAACTGCATTGAATTCAAAAAGGTGTCCAAAAATTTTTTTTTTGAAACTAGTTTATTGCCATTTAATAGTTTCAAAAAATAGTATTTTTTATAAGTGACTTAGGCCAATCGAAAGGTATTAAAATAAGCTTTCAAATGGTCTCCGACTGGTTTTTGTACGATGATCTCTTTCAAAGATACAAAACTTTAAACTTTATCCTATTTTGCTCCAGGGGGGGTAAAAGTAAGTGACTGGCACTGTATATTGTATTTATTGTGTTATTTAATTCAGTAACTAAACAGGTTTTCTAAAAAGTTGCTTGAGAAAAGGGGTGTAGTTAATCATAAAACGCCAAGACCGCGGTCAGTTCAATTTACCTCTATTTTTTCAAAGTCACCTTCTTCAGGAGCAATAGTCAGCGACTCCCTCGAGAGACTGGCCCTCTCTTGTGTGGTTATAGACGCTAGGATCTTGATTTTTCAATGGGTTCCGTGAGCGAGACCATTAAAGACGTCGACCGAACGAGCCCAGAGGAGAGACAAGAGGGGTAAATGGCAGGGATTATTGAGAAGCTTCGGTGCCCGGAGGAGAAAGATGGAGCAGAAGGCTCAGCGTGTCTTCGCTAACGATCGAGGAATCACCCGGAATATGAGAAAGAAAGATTGGATTACGAGTCAGGATAAAAATATGTTGCAATTTAAATGTTTGAGAATGAACATTAAAATTTAACCTTAATTATTTTTACACGTTTTCATAATAGGTTAAAAATAAAATTTACTTTAATTATTTACATTAACGTTTATAAAATTTATGATTTCTTATACTTGAATATCACAAGCCTTTCTTTATAAGAATAAAAATATATTTTTAAATTTGATATTTTGTATATTTTATGAAATTGAGATTCTTCAAGTATTTAAAAATTCATTCAATTTTCGACCAATCCACTTTGAGATAATGAATGCGATGTAAAATATTTTAAAAGTACTTTATTTTTCCTTCGTGCTCTTTTCTTCTTCAGCTTTGATCAATTTTTAAAACCTGCATTCTTAAGTTTTCTGGATGACACTTATCATGAGAAAGCAGTATTTTTTACAGACATTGTACCTGGAGGAAAAACTTGAAACTAACGAATTGAATAGTGACATGTAAAACGCCAAGACCGCGGTCAGTTCAATTTACCTCTATTTTTTCAAAGTCACCTTCTTCAGGAGCAATAGTCAGCGACTCCCTCGAGAGACTGGCCCTCTCTTGTGTGGTTATAGACGCTAGGATCTTGATTTTTCAATGGGTTCCGTGAGCGAGACCATTAAAGACGTCGACCGAACGAGCCCAGAGGAGAGACAAGAGGGGTAAATGGCAGGGATTATTGAGAAGCTTCGGTGCCCGGAGGAGAAAGATGGAGCAGAAGGCTCAGCGTGTCTTCGCTAACGATCGAGGAATCACCCGGAATATGAGAAAGAAAGATTGGATTACGAGTCAGGATAAAAATATGTTGCAATTTAAATGTTTGAGAATGAACATTAAAATTTAACCTTAATTATTTTTACACGTTTTTCATAATAGGTTAAAAATAAAAATTTACTTTAATTATTTACATTAACGTTTATAAAATTTATGATTTCTTATACTTGAATATCACAAGCCTTTCTTTATAAGAATAAAAATATATTTTTAAATTTGATATTTTGTATATTTTATGAAATTGAGATTCTTCAAGTATTTAAAAATTCATTCAATTTTCGCACCAATCCACTTTGAGATTAATGAATGCGATATAAAATATTTTAAAAGTACTTTATTTTTCCTTCGTGCTCTTTTCTTCTTTCAGCTTTGATCAATTTTTAAAACTGCATTCTTAAGTTTTGGATGACACTTATCATGAGAAAGCAGTATTTTACAGACATTGTACCTGGAGAAAAACTTGAAAACTAACGAATTGAATAGTGACATGTAAAACTTTTATTGCTATTTGTATTTTACATATATATATATATATTTGTGAGTCACGTTTCTATTCAGATTTTCGCCAAACGAAAACATTCAATAAATACGCGTTCTTTTAACGCACAGTTGAATGAATTGAATGTAGGTTGTGTGCATATGCAAAACCTTTAATACGTTTTTAAAATATAAAATGTACAAAACGTACACTACGAATATATTCGTTATCGGAATAGTCGATATGTCAGTACTTTTATGATACACTTTTTACATTGAATAGTTTTCTTTTGCAAAAACTACCCTGAATACATCATTTACTATGTTTAAATTTATATAATTTAATACAAAATCTGTACAAGATAAAACAAATTATTTTCATTTCCAGAGAAGTTAATTTCTATGTAATACGAATTATATTATTTTAAATTAAGAATTGCACATTTGATTGAATATGTAGTATTTTATAAAATCATACAAACTTTAAATCTCTTTACATGTGCATATGGATATCTTAATCATTTTGCTACTTTTATAACATCAAGATGAAATTCAGTTCGTTAATAATAAAACAAAAATTTATCATTTCCTGACTTTTGTATTCATTATTTTGTTTAATATTTTTGACTACCCTAAAATTGTTAGTACTGTGACTTTTGTTTTAGGATGAAATATTTTATAAAATCGCACTCTCTAGTTAATCAAAATAAAACCACAATAACAGTAGAGCAGTGCACATTGTGAGAAATCCTAAATTTAATTTTAAAGTAAGTCGCTAATTGGTATAAGTAAATTTCCCCGTAAAGAAAGATAAATAGGACTTATATCATCCAAAAGTAAGTAAAACAATATAAAGGTTAAAAAAATTCACCGTAAGTGGCGAAACAATGCGTTAAAAATGTCATCCCTTAAATTAAAAAATTCTTAAATAAAATGAATATAAACATGGATAATACTACTTTATGTTGAAAATATTAATACTAATCGATTATCCTTTAAAAAACGTCTAAAAACGTTGTTCTATAGTTTTTATAAATACCATTTTGTATCCGTTGGATGTGTGTAAAAATGGTTTTTCAAAGATAGACATTTTTTTTAATAATTTTATGGGATGATTACACTGGTTTATTATATTTTTCCCGTGAGCTTGCATTGATTTCATTCCGTTATTAGTACTTTTTTTTAAAAAACGTCATCGAATATCAAAAATTGTTGATAAAAATATAAAAAAAATATTTTCTAATTCAGCACTATAGTTTTTTTCAAAAGTATTTATATTATTGCAAATATTCAATTTATTTTTGGAGCAATAAAAAAGCTTTTTGGTATCCGTTAAATGTTTTAAAAAAAGTACTAGGATTATAACTTTTCTATCGCAAGCTCCTCGAAAATTATAATATAAAATATTTTATACTTCTTTTTAATGGATGGTGGTCACGGTAAGCCTAAGGGTAGAAAAATGATTTTTAGATTTTATATTCGAATTAAGATTTTTTTGATAAGTTTTTATAGGATAATCGATCAATATCTTGAGCATAAAATACTGTCATCTATGTTTATTTTGGTTTTATTTACCATTTTTTAGTTTATGGTATGAAAACTTCAACGCATTGTTACGAAGGATTCTTGCCACTTAAAAAGGTCAATATTTTATGAATCTGCATATTTTTTATGTACTTTTCGTTGGTAAGGTCCCATTCGTCTTTCCTCACAGGCAAATTTACATGTACTCGTTGGCGGCCTCGTTTCGATGAATAAAGATGCTTTATGTAAGAATTTAATTAACCTTTCACGCCTCGTATGCACAAGATACATTTGCTTTTTTTTTATTTAAGTGCGTGCAGAATACTGAGTTGTTATATTTCTTAAATAATAAAACTGTTTTTCTGCGTAGATACAAATATTAATTTAGATATATTAATAAGAACGTATAACACTCTACTTAAATAAAAATAATATTTTAAAAAATGAAAAGTAAATTTGAGCTTGCTTTCAAACGAAAAAATCCGAATCCAGAAAATCTCAAAGGCAACTAAAAGCAGATAAAAAAGCGTCCTCTCTCTTCAAGTGTATTTACAGCGGGCGATCATCCACGGCAGGAGCGAAATCGAATAAAGCTTCTCCTTCCCCTTTCACATATCAAGCGTAATTTCTCCGGGACTCTTTGGACGCGATTCAATTTCGAAACGAAGCGCTCGGTACGAAAAAAAGGAGATGAGACAAGAAATGTACACGTATAAGAGACAAGGTAAAAGCAAAGAGAAGTGGGAAAAACGCAGGAAATTGTGGGGCACGCAGCTGCATCTGCAGTTTTAGGTGGCACCGGTTACCATCGCAATAATTCGAGGCCGAAATTTACGGAGCCGTTTTGCGCGAACAACTTGCTGGCTATCGTATGCATAAAAGGCTAAGAAACACGTTGTGGGAGGGATAAAGAAGCAAGGCTTCGTATTTACGCTCTTGGATGTTTATTCATAAGTCGCGCGATCGTTCATCCGGATTCTTTTTCCTTTACCTGGAAAAAGGGACGACGTAAATCGCACGTCGCTTTGTGTATACGCGGCTGTTTTCATACTATGAGGTTTCGTTCAGAATGTATGTGGTCATTTTCATTCTAATGAAGAGCGTAAATGGTAGAGTATGTAATTTGCTTTACTATTTTAAATATCTAGTCACATTTTTTAGAATAATTGGATAATGTTCAGAAATTTTAATTGCTGACGATTACTTAATGTGTTAGTTTAAAATTGTTTGCTTATTTAGCATTGATTTTTATATTAAATCATATTTATGGATTTCTGATATTTAAACTTCGTTTACATTAAAGATAACTTTAACAATTCTGTTATAGACGAAATATGTCGTTAATACACAATGATTTGTGGAAATGGAATCGACTGCACTTTCTTCATAAAAGACATAAAATATTTCTATCTTGAGTGATGCGATTTATTATCGCAGTAGCATTTTTCATTCAATTTTCTATCAATTTCAATCATGTTACAAGGAAAGCAATTAGTCTATAGTTTACTAAGTATTTTAAAATAAACACCGCCGGTAAAAGTATAACTATTAAATCGTTGTAAATATTTAAGAATATTTCAAATAAATGTGAAGCACTGCTTTAGACAATGTAATATTTTATATATTAATTTAATAAAGAATGTTGACAATACATATAATTATGCTAATACTAAATTATGCAAATAAATGCACAATTTGCGTAATAAATTTAGAATACCATTTATCGCAAAAAAGTAACCCTTATGGTGATATTGAAATTTTTCGTCGCGTGGCGTTAAGTTTATGCTGAAAATTTCGTGCTAAAATTTTATCACGCGTTCGTAAAATTTTATACAAGGCTACGATGTTTCTCTATTATCGTTAATTTCGTCGTTATCTGTACTTATTCAAAATCCAACAAAATCATGCATTTTTGTAAACCCATTCTATAAATTTAACTAAACTTATTAATCTATCATTTTGTATCGTGAGCAATTAATTACAAAAAATTAGCTAAGTAATTTCGAGATCCCTCGACAAGTGCAACCATAGAAATCATAATTTTTACTTCAATTCGCCAGTTTCGCGCTAACGGCAAAAACGAAGAAGAAGAAAAAGAAAAAGTAAAAGAAGGAAGAGGAGAAGAAGAAGAAGAAGAAGAAGAAGAAGAAGAATAAAAAAATGTTTCTCTTTTCCCGCGAGGATTGAAAAAAATTCGTTCCAAGCATCCTTTCTCGCTGGCAACCAAGAAAATTCCTTCCTCCACGGCCTTATACACCTTAATTCAAGGGTTCCTTATAGTGCACGAGTGCACCCTGTGCGCGCCCCGGTTATTCTTATTCCGGTTGTTATCTTTTGTTCGCTCGGCGAGTGTCTCGAAGAGATGAACCAACGCTGCGAGAATGGTAGAAAGGGGGACGGAAAAATGGGAGAAGACACCGAGGAATTTATCATCGAGAAATTTATCCAGCGCTGCTGCACTGAGCGCGCGCTCTCGTTCGCCCCTTGCGATATTAAATTAAGCCGCGTGCTCCTTAGGATTTTTTGTTATTGCCCGGGGAGTCAGCTCGACGCTTCTCTCTGGGTTTACTTTTGTCGCTGCGGCGACGCTGTTTTGCGATTTTCGCGTGAGCTTACGTCGATATAAAAACACTTAACGATGTAGATTCCCCACGCTTTCTCGCTTTCTCTACTTTTTCTTTAATTTGTACTTCCTTTTTATTGGCTTGCGTTACCTCACTAGATACACCGCCAATGTATTTTCCAATTATTTACTGAAAACCTATGAGTAACTAATTGTCTTATACAAATATTATCTCGAATATTACTTCAAAATTATTTATTTTTTAACACTACATGTTAACAAAGTAGTATCCAAACTAGTTTTTATGTGATATATTATCGATTTAGCAATTACATTTAATTTAAGTAGAAATGTGTTTTTATTCTAATAATCTGCAATAATTTTATATACCTATATGACCCCCCTCAACGTAAGTAACAATTAACTTTTAAATATACTTTTATTCTAAATTTGAAACTTATAAATTATTTAGTAATTTATTAATAATTTATATACAATTACGTCCATAAAATAGCAATGTAAGGTAAAATGTAGCTGTTTTAAAATGCTTATTTATATATAATCAATGCAATCACAATACAAATAATTCAAATTATAGAATATCAATTATACATATATATAGGTATATGCATGCACGTATAACAATTATATAATATTATAAAATAAATATATTGATTAATTAATGATTTGAAACACACACACGCACGAAAATTAACTTACTTGAAAATGTGCTCCAGAGTAAGGACCAATGGCTAGCGCTTTCGATCAGTTCTTCTGAACGTCTTCGTAACCGAATCAAAATACTGAAAATGGCAAAATTCACTAATCACGATCGCGCGAAATTAATGAAGACACGCTCGGCTTTCGTATCGTATCGTACTTTAATTAATTTTTAATTATGACGTAGGCTTTCTAATTTATCTCAATAAACCGTAATCTTTGCAAATACTTGACTACGCGAGAATAAGAATTTTTACGAATTTTGAATATTGATATACTATGCACCTTTGCATTGCCACATCTAATGGTTATTTTGATAATTTAATATTAAGACTTTTTGTCATCTGTTAAAGATAATGCAAACAATATTGATTTATTCTACAAATATTTTTCCTGTCGGAATTGAAGATTGCTGACGACTTCGTTGAAGTATTCTTATTCTCCAATACATAAAAAATAGCGTTTAACTTTAGTCATAATCACTCGAATAAAAGATAACTTACGAGAAGTATTCGGAAGAAGCGAGGGAAAGAAAGCCGTGCGTGTCGAACCTCGTGGCCCGGAGCTTGGCGCCGCGACTTGCCGACCAGACACACAAACATCAAGGGAGAAACTGCGATACGTCGCCGGGTTCGGGCTCCCTCTACCCGACGTTCCAGCTACGAACGCATGCGTCGCGTTCAAACCGCCGGCGATCCCCACCCTGACGGCGCACAGGTGCTCGCGCGGTCACCAATTTTTCGTATTGTCTCGGCTTTTGGGTTCGAAATTATGAATTTTTGCAGAATGAAGTTTGGGTTTCGATTATAAGATATGTGTATACGATCTTTTTTCGGTATTCGTTTTTCTTTTTTCTCAAAATGCTAAAGTAAACAAAAGTGTTGATGCGACTGTCCTAATTCTATGAATTTTAATACTTATAAAGTATCAATTTACAATACTTTTATTTTCTATCAATATTAAATAATGAAAAGAAACGTAATAACTGAATATTTCCAATTTAGTTTTTGTTAAATTCTGTTTAAATATTCATTCGTGAGTCGATAAACTATAAATGCATTTGAAAAGTCAATGAATTTCATATTCAGTACAAATCAATATAACTGTGTCTCGGGTAGCCAATATAACGATCCTCAGACTCCGTAGTAAAATTATGTTTTGGAAAATGTGAGTAAAAAAACGAAATTAATTTACGAACACGTAAATTTCCGCTAAATAAAATATTAAAATATTTTAATCGTCTATAAATCTTTTAACAGTCGCAATAGATAATTGAAATTGTAACTTTGAAGACTAATTTGAATTGTTGTTAAATGTAAAAACGTATCGAAATACTAAGAAAGGTGTGGAGGTGGGAAAGAGATCGTAGAAGTAGAAGTATAAATGAAAAAGGGTGATTAGCCAAAGATCGAGGCTAGGAGAGATAGAAAAAGGATGTTGGTAGACGGTGAAGCGAAAACCGGCGAGGTCGGAAAATCATCCGGGGCGAAAAAGTGACGGGGAAAAGAAAAGGAAGGGAAGCCGCTCGCGATACCGTTGAGGCGCGTGCGCGGGACGCTCGAGGGTGGGAGACGTACGGGAGCGAGTAAGTCAGTCAGGCCGTAGCGCGCGCTCCGTAAACTACGCACCAGCCTCCTCGAGTAACCGGCCGGTGTAGTACGCGTAAAATGCGGAATTAGGCCTCGTTATCGTAACCTCGTGGAAACGATGCGAAAGTCGCGTAGGAAAGGCTGCGCCCGAGTGAGGTGCCCCTAAGGGGGCCAGACTCGCGGGCCGCCACTGAAAATATGGGATGGTCGTGGAATCACAGGAAGAAAGAGACGTGATAGTACATGAAAGCCCGTCGGCGTGTAAATAATAGAATATATCTATGTATAGAATTTCGAGGGATCACGTCGGAGTATCGAGATAAACACCTCGACTGTACATACTGCCTAGATCCTAGGGATGAAGAGCTATTTTTTCTACTAGCCATTTCAGATATATACACCTCAAGAGATAAGAGGAGAGTTGTCAGTGTTTCAGTGCGAAGACGCTCGAGGCGATCGAGCGCTACATCGTGTTGTGCGTGTGTGTGTTTCGAAGATCGGGTTTTATACTCGACAACCCCATTGTCAAATTATTAGATCGTGCCACCCTATACTCGCATTCTTCCCTTCTATATTTCATTTGGCCCTCCACCCGGGGTGTTCCTCCACTCTCCGTAAACCTCACTGACAGAGGTGAATTTCTTCTTGGTCCGTAGGTGGCTAAACTAACCACTTCACGACGAGTCCGACGGTGGTGGTGCTGTTGCTGCTGTTGCGAGTGCAGTGAAACGGGGGTGATTAAGATAGAGAGATAGGGCTGTCAATATGACTCCTATTCTACTTGCTCTCTTGGTGGCGATCGACCCTCTAATCGCGCAGGATACCGGTGAGTAATCACACACAAATTTCGATGATGGTACATGACCAACCAGCAGACTATTGTGGACACGATTTTTATTGGTGATGGTGAACACTTACTTGGTGACGCGATTATGCGAATTCTTGTGGACTCGTTATGCACGCGGCTCGGCTGGACGCTCGCGAATAAATCTCGCCGCGCAATTCTTACGAGATGCAACGTGGATATATTAAGATACCCGGTTAACAATATATAATATCTCTTTAAACTCACCCTGCTCTTTTAAGATTTTTCTATCGAAACACTATTACAGGCTAGCTCTCTCTAACAAATAATCCAATTGCACTTTCTTATTACAATGATAGTTTTACGAAACCATATTTCATATTTCACCATTTTTAATAAGAAGTTTTTATTAAATTACGCGTAAATTTGATAATTACTTAAGTTTTACAATTTTTTATAAGAATTCCATTTGACATTAATAAAATTATCTCATATTGTTGAAATTACGGAGAATCGATTTTTATTAAATTTACATGCATTGAATTCTTTATACATGCAGGACGTGTGTTCAATATAATTTCAATACTTTAAATCCAATTGCTTTTTAACAGAATTTACATTAATCTAATAAAAAAAATATTAATTCGTGTGTAATAAGTTAACATTACTTTGGCATTTCGTTGAAAATACCAAGATAATATTATTTAAAAATGTTATTTAACCTCAAAAATTGTTTGACAAAAAAATGAAAATCAATTGTGTAAAATAGATAAATGGAAAGAATAGCTGATAGTAATTCCTCATAAAATACTACTAAAGCCGATTACGTTAAGCGGAATAAAGAACCTCTTGAATGTCTGTTTAGAAACTGTGTTATATAGTCTTTTCTTTTTGTGCCTCAAGAAAATTCCCTCGCAATCTAACGAATAATTAATCATCCAAATGTCTCATAACATTTCGAAAAAACGATAATGTTAAAACGTTATTATAAAAAAGATCGCGAAAAAATAAAAGTGTGTAAAGAAATATAATATTTAATGGTAAAAAATAATTATCCATTATTTTCGATTATCGTGGATGTATAGTAAGATGCGGAAATGAGAAGAAAAAGTCGCGAATTTACACTTTGTTGTAAGCACTGGCGTAAAAAAAGTTACCATGCTGGATAATAAATAACACAAAAAAGCGATCGACAGTGTACGCTTGGATTTTTTTTATGCAAATATCGGTTTTCTCGTGCTCGACGAATAAATCTTAAATTGGAGAAAACCGAGTTCGCTGCCCTTCCTGAATCTTGCAGCAGAAATTCTAATTCGCGTATCAATAACATTTTGAACAGTTTTTTAAAATCCCGTGAACGGATATTGAATGTGAAAAACGTAACGTAATATTGTATGTAAAGTTTGTTTGAAAATGTGCCGAATATTAACAACGTACCTAAAAATAAAAATGCATTATACATAATTAATGAATCAACGTTTCGCATTGTTTATCTCGTGCATTTTTTAAAATATCCTAAAGCATAATAATGTTAATTTTCATTATACGGGAAAGGTTATTTGGAGAGAGAAAAAAGACAACCAACGTAGCATTAAAAATGCAGATACGTAAACGTTAATTAATACAATTTTAAGCTCAAAAAAAGTGGGAAATTGTTGAAAAGTAATCGGGCAACGTGCAATCGAAACATTCAACATTTTAGATTCACGTGAAAAACTCGCTTAAACACACTAGTTAGTCCATAAATTAATTAAATATCAATTAACAAATCAATATCATCGGAGCGAACTCTCTTCTCAAAAGGCTCGTTCACCGCAATTCTCCAAACGAGTGGATGAAAAAAAGAGCTCCCGCACACACAATATACGGCATTCAAGCGTCGAGCACGTTTTTAAGAAAATATCGATTTCTACTCGTACCATTCGACCGGTATAAAAACATTTTTCCGAGCGAGCGGCAAAAACAGTGGTAGGATCGAGAAGGGGGGAAAAAGTGAGCTCAAGAACCACGATCGAACGTCGCCGTTATTGCGACGCTTATACGCGGTGCGAGAGAGAAAAAGGCGATCAAACGGTCGAGGTCGTTAAGGCTCGTGCAGAAGTAGTGGAAACACCCGTGGCACGGTCAGACACACCGGAGAAGATAGAACCGCTTGTATACCAGCTTTTGTTTCGGAGGCTGCGTTCAAATTTTTATTGAATATATTTTAACTGAGGTGTATAGATCTTTTTTACGTGATTTTATATTCCTTTGCTTGGTAGAAAATCGGAAAAAATTTCTTTAGCGTGGTTTAAGAATTTTTTCAAACTTTTTTTTGTTTATCCTTTGCGTAGAAATTTATTAGAAATTGCAAGGAAACTTTTTCATTTGAGGGTATTGTAATTCGTTAGCTTATCGAAACATTGAGTAAATGCATATTTAATGTCGTTTTAAATATGCAAATTTTATAATTGATAAATGACAAAATATGGTGTGTTATTTCACTGTTAAATCATCGGTACACGTGAAACGTTAAAATGTTTATTTTTATACATAAAAATTTTCTCTGCTCGAAATTAACTAACTTTTTTAGTAAATATTTTAAAAAATGAGTTAATTTGAATAATTAAGAATTAAGTAATTTTTAGCTAAATTTCATTAAAATATTAAATTATTTAAAAAATATATTTGCTACAAACAAAATAATAATTATTACACTAAAAGGTCGCTTAAATCTGTTACTTCCAGTACGAACATAACCTAATACTACATCAAATCGGCATTGTGATAAAATAATGTATTATAATTAACCAACGCGGTGGCGGGTTCGCACGTCGGCCGAACACGAAACTTAAACAGCATTTGCTACTTCTAGTATTTGGATGGGTTAACGTCCTCGTGCGGCTTTTCGATTAGGTGCTTTTTTCATATTATACAACGCAAGCAGAAGATATGAAATATTTCAATACACCGAGACATCACGAAGGAACACACTAACTACTAACTACCGAACTTTAAACTACTATAATTATTTATATTATTATAATCACTTCTTATTAAATGAAATTATTAATTTAAATACATATAGTTTTTATTCGGAAATAAGCTAATTCGATAGCTAAGAATTAGCTTACTTTGTCAAAATTAGTTAATAATTGCCTAACAAACGATTGTGATTTCTACCGGGGTGTGGATAATGTATACTCGTTTAATACAAATTAGTATACATTTTATTATAAAATTTGATGACAAAAGAAATTTTAAAAATGTTTTCCATTAAAAATTCAATGATTTAAAATTTCAACGGTACATCCTCTTAAAAGCTCTTCTCTCACGTAGGCCGAAGCACCGCTAATGGATCGCGAGAATCTGAAAGCCAAGCCTCGTGCTTATATGTGTATTCTGTTTCGACCGGATGCGGAATTTTCTACCATGGATATAAGCGAAGAATATGATTTACGTCGGGGATACGTGGATTTTTCTTTTCGTTGGAAAAAGTTGACCTATTTAACAAGTACACGTTTTATTTATATTCAGAAATCTGCGTATTTCAATTTATTAGTTAGATTTATTTGTCATATTTCTTACATAATAATTATAAAGTTTTCTTGGAATATGTATAAATTATTTTCAAATATTATACAATGATCAAACCACAATTTGAATAAACACTGGGAAGAAATTTTCAAGAATATTGACCAGCTAGTTCAAAGTTAGTAAGATGATGCGGTTGACTCGTACAATATTTACCACTCGATTAATCGATAGATACGATATATGTTAATTAATTTGCAATTTATATAGTTTTAATTTACAAAGGTATTCGTATCTTTAAAATTTTTATCTACGAAATTTAATAAGTGGCATATTAAAGGAAATACTTCTAATATCAAATATGCATAACAACAAATAGAAATAATTAATAATTTGACACAATAGTGTAAATCTAAGACTTTTGCGAGTATACCTATATAACGTAAAAAAGTTTAAACAATTGAATTTTTTAAGAATTTTCATATGCATACGAAGGTTGTTCTTTTCAAAATTTCATTTAACTTTTGAAAGAAATATCCTCTTTTTCTCTTACGTGCTGAACTAAATGAAAATTTCGCTAGTCCCGTGTTCGGAAAAGAAATAAAAAAAATAAAAGAGGAAAAGAATGAACTGCCTCTGCATTCTCGCCAAGATACGAGCAATAACGGGTTCGCCGTAAGTCGTCCACCTCTCTCGTGCCGCGATGCACCAGGCGCGAAACAAACGAATTTGTGCTCACGGTTTTGTTCGAATTTTACGAATCCTTTAGCCTATTAAACCTAAAGTGATGATAGGAATTTCGATTTACTATAACTCAAAGAAATTCTGGAATTCTTCTGGAATCACAGATTTTCTCAATTTTATTTAAAGATACTTATTACAATTTTAAAAGAAAGTTTTAATTAATTATTTATTCTTGAGAGCTTCATTTCTTATTACGAAAGTTAAAATAACTTATAAAATACGGGCTATAGAATGTGAAAAGCGAAAGAATATTTGAAAAGTAAAGATTAACAATTCACTAATAAATTAATTAGTATTAACAAGGTAAATATGATTTATCAATGAATACCCCAAATTGTTATTTATGTCGATAGATTTTTGAAATTACCGATTAATTATTTTAGTAAAATAATTGACCACGAAAATTAGTTTGAAAAAATAATAAAATATGATATCCGATGCATCATAAAAATGAAAAGACCCGGTGGACCAAATTCGATTCCGTAATGATATCTCGTGACGATCGCGCGGCGATGCTAGTCCAGCCGTAGCTCGCGACAAGGACACTGATAAGAAGCGAAAGATTAACAAAAACGAATCGACGGCGTGTGAAACGCGCTGGTGTATATTGGACACTAAGGATAGAAGGAGATCTGTCACACCGTGAGAGTCCAATTTGCGCGATGGTTCCTTTTGCACGTGTATGTCGTTGGGTGCGGGCCGTAAAAAGGCTTTGCCCAACCGTATATTTACTGCGATTATCCGCGAGCGCGCGGGCGTGCCACACACGCGGCGATAAATTTCGCCCGAGTTTATTTTATAAGCGTGGATTACGTAAATACGTACGTGTGCCGTATTTATATGTTTCGCATTTTCAAACGCTCCGTTAACCATTCCAGGATTTTTAGCCCGCCTCTACGTGTGTGTTTAATTTAAGGCTTCCGTATTATGAATTTGATAAAGTGGCCTTGGAAGTTATTCATAAAAATAATTCCCATTTCTGCAGGAATAATACCTTTTTTCATTGAATATTTGCTGTATTTTATACATATACATTTTTTTATTTAACTTCAAGACCACTTTGTATTTAATGTTCCTTTACAGGTTTTAATGCAGCTATATCTATACGAATTGTTGGAAAACCACACATTTTTTTAACGAAATCGCGCCCATCCAGTGTATACACATACATTTTTCAAACATAGACACACACCCACACACCACACACCACACACAACCGCGCAAAATTGGTAATGTAAAAGGGTAAATATAAAAATAAATAAAAAAAAGTGTATTCAATATCATATGCATATATTTGGCGATTGAGTACGATTTTTTTTATATTTTTTTTTATATTTACCTTTTCGCATTATCAATTTCGTACTGACAAACTAAGCTGCTGTACACGTTTGCACTCGATAACTATCTACACTGGTAAAAATTATATAGTACTAATTATATTTATAGTATAATTTATCATATATTTTAATAGAACTCTATCGTCTAGTAACATCAACAGTTTTAGATTTCATAAAATACTATTTTCAAACAATTATTTATAAAATTTTTGTACTTACGGTTTCAATATTGTATTTATTGTTTTTCATTTTTATGGGAAACCCTATTAAAAAATCATATCCGTGCAAGTATGTGCATAGCATGCTATGAACAATACTATAAGTATACAATTTAATTTTTGCCAGTGCATTATAGTAACAACGCAAACATTTAATTTTTCGTAAAAATTTAAAATATTCCATTCAGTTACTAAAGGTTAATAATCATCTGTAAAGTGGATCATCCGCTGCGAAAAATGTAAGTATTTTATAATTATTAGTCATTAAGACGAAAAATTAACAAAAATATATTTTTAATTACTACAATAATTGTATCTACGAGGAACTAATAGGAGAATAAATAATTTTTAAATTTACTTTCGAGAAATAATTGAATCAGTTTATAGGAAAATTATTTTTTACTCGACAATATATTATTCATTCCATAAGTGAGTCAGAAATATAGAAAAAATGTATTGCCAAATTCTTTTAAAAGTTTTATCCATCACCTAGGAGCCTTAGGCAATAAAAGGTTAAAAAAAAGTCATCAGAGCATAACCCTACAATCTTTCTCCTCGACGCCAATTTATTTTCCATACGGGATCGAACATTCTAAAAAATTTAGGCCGTTCGTGCGCGAGTAATCGTGACTTTTATCGCGATGGGAGGCGATTTTGGAGAGAGCTCTTGCGCGGCGGCAACGTTACTCAATAATTCGCGCGCTCGCGCGGTTAAATCCAACCGCGGCGGCCCAAGCTTTGCGCTAACTCCCTAATGAAAATGATGTATAGCGGGAATTTCAGTCGATTAATTATGACGCGACGTAATCCTAATTTGACTGTCGGAGTGATTTCGAGAGCTCGGACTATGAATTCGTATAAGCTGTGAACGGTGACGTGATTTTCTCTGATGTTCGTTTGTTTTCGTTGTTGACGTATCGAGCTCTTTCTTTGCTTTCGTCTTTGTATACTCGCCGATTTAAGTCATTAAAATATCTTTATTTTTTACACGATTTCCTACCTATTAAATTTGCTAATTTTATTAAGTAGTTTCATTTCCTTGAATTTCATGAGGTTTAATTAATTTTAATTGCAAAATGTGTGGTTGATTTAAATGTCATTTAAATAGTCAAGTTTGCGTTACCAAATGTTATAGTACATTGTGAGCTAAGAGTGTAGACTGGTTGGATTTTTTTAGGCCGAATATGGATTTACAGTACGAGTTACAGGCAAAGGTTCGCCGAAACACAGTACTATAAACACACGAGGAAAAAAAAGCCCAGTTAGCCCTTGGTGCACACCATATATTTTATAACAAATGCACGAATGTTCAGTTTTGAGGGGTTTAAAAATCTATAAACTTTCCAATTGTCGCGCTGTAACTAATAAATTTATTTTGCCAAAGTATTGCGAATGCGTGTGTATTCATGTATGAATCAACAAAAATGTAAAGCTTCGCCACGGGTGCAAAAGTACGTGTATTTATAGAAACTTTTTATCCGCTAAACATCCAAAGTGGACGCAAAAGAACTACTTTAGTCCCTATTTTTAGAGCCTTAATAGCGCGAAAATCGTGAAAATATATTCAAATGCATTATTTATTGGGAATTGACATTGCAAGGAAATATTTATTACTTTAAGAAAAAAATTTTTTATCACATATATAATATTATATTTGTTCTTTCTGTTTTTGTTAATTTTATAAAATTTATAAATTATTGAAAAAATTTTGGATGAATATTTCTCGATTTTCGTGTATTAAAGGTGCTACCAAAACAAACATTGAAAACGGTAATTGTATCTTAGTTTTGGCGTAATCATATAGTTTCGGTGCTCACGTATCGACGAAAATATAGTATGTATCAGAGGGTGAAAAGAATATACGTCGAAATTATCAGCGAACTCTTCCCCTCTTGGATTTAACGGCATGAAGCTTAACCCCTAGTGACGTTTACGGACGAACAACTTCGAATCACGTGTCACAAAGCTCACTTCTGATTCTCGCATGTCTAACATTCTCTCTTTCACCCGATATGAACGAAATAAAAAAAATATAGATGTTCAACTTTTATTTTGACTTACACGATTTCGCCATGGAATTGCACTAGAATAATGTTATTTTACGAATGTATAATTAGAACCAATTTGCATTCATGAAAGTACGAGAGAATAATTAGGCTTCAAAATATTTAGAAAAAATGTATCTGATTAATTTGCTCATTTTTAGATTACCCGGCATATTGTGTTGCGTTTTTCATAAAAAGCTTTCATAAACGAAAGTAATATTAAAAGTTAAGTGCACGTAAATTTTGCGAATGCAATGAAATGTCCGGGAATGTGGACTGAAATGAAACATTAATGTAATTGTCCATTGTACGTTATTTTCATGCTGTAAAACGCTTGCTTATTTCGCTTTGCATTACTTCTCTATCAACTGTAATCATCAACAAACAAGCTAATTGAATGACAATTTACAGATTTTTTTATAAACTTTTCCATTAGTTATATATAACACAGAATTGTATGTTAATATTTTAAAATTTCTTAATATTTTTTTATCTTATTGTATGCAACTCTGCTATCAATTCACCTTGGAAATAAATATCATAGCTGATTACATAAATTAGAACAATTTATTTAAATCCATCAATCTTAAAAAAATTTATTGCCATGCAAATAAACCGCGTATATCCAGTAATTCGCCTAAAATCACAAACGCTTTGTTAACTCAAAATTCACAGAAATACCCGTTACGAATAATCACACAATTTCTCGCAATGCAACAGCTCGAAAAGAAAAACTAGCCTCGGAATAAAAATCCTTGGTTACATGAAGAAGAAAATATGCGTTTTACACATTATATTGGAATTTACATGGGAGTAACCTTTCTCTCTGTCTCTCTGCCTCTCTCCCTCTCTCCCTTTCCATCCTTCGTGCCTCCCCTCCTCTTGTCTTTTTCGCATTTTCCTCTTTATTTATATTCGTCGGCGTCGTGAGCACCGACTTTTCCCCTTTTTTAATACGCGCCCGCGAAAAGCATTGCAGCCGCCGTCCATAAAGTCCGCCCATATATTTGACATTAAACGTGAAACATATTTTGAGCGAATATCGCGCGTGTGCGGCAAAAATAGTGAGAGACAGAGAGAGAGAGAGAGAGAGAGAGAGAGAGAGAGAGAGAGAGAGAGAGAGAGAGAGAGAGAGAGCTTAGGGTAGGGACGACAACGAAAAAAAAGAGAGTTACATCCGCCGGTCGCGAAACGAGAAAGTTATTCAGTTGCGAGTTTGCAGCGGTAATGATAAACGAACGTGCCTCGCATGTTTATGCACGCGTAATGCGCATTAACGCAGCGCGCTCTCGCGTCTCGTAAATTAATTTAAATTTCCCTGTATCCGCGCGTGCGCGAAGAAATGAAAAATATTTTGATTCTTTCGTGAAATATCGAGGGTATGAGCTTTGTATTGGTAAGATGTGTGGTAAAATGTTTAATACTCTGGAGTTACTTAGGGTTCACAGATGTATACAATCATTGTAAAGACTTTTTGTTACTGTATTTTACATGATAATTTTACAGTATATACATTTACAGATTAATTTTCAACTTTTAAAATTATTAAATAAATACAGCGATTTCATACATTTATAATTACTCTTGTATGAAGGAATTTTCAAAATTCGAAGAAATATTAATTAGGAGTTATTTAAATACTTGACCGTAGCAATCAGGTAAATAAAATAAACATGCTCTGCATGTACAGCGTTCTACATACACTGTAAAATTTTTTCTCTTTTCCGTAAATTACTTGTGCGTAGCTTGGTTTGATTGTTGTTACATTCATATAGCGCTAACTTTTAACCGAATAATAGAATTTAAGCTCGAATTCAAGCCTGTGCATTATATATTGAAACAAAAATGAATACCTACTTATAATATGGCGTCGACTAATCGGAAACGAAGCTTTACTTGCAAGCTTTTTTTAGGGAAGAGAAGATTAAAATTATTGTACAATACTAATTCAACTATTTTAAACCCTTGAATTTAAAAAAGGTAAACTTGGTATTCTAAAAAATAATTTATCCAACAGTTGTAATTAAATTTTAAAGTCATCTTTAAAAAAGTACATTTTTCCAATTCATAATGAGAAATTTCTTGAAGATATTTACTAATTTTATATTCATCGCAGATACATTCACTGTATGCTTTAGTTAAAAGTCATAATTAATTTCCATCTCCTCCTAGCTTTTATAAATTATACGCAACTTTATTTCAAAAGACGTCTAACAGTTAAAACGCATTAATCGTTAGATATAATAAATTTTCTGCAACGAAATAAAATGTATGTATAACTTGAGAACTATTATATTAACTATAGAGATTTATTGATTAATTTCAACTTTTGAACAAAATAAAATACCAAAAAAATTACTTCATATACGAATTTTGAAAATATTTTTTATTTAAAATTTACATGGCGGTAGATATTTTTGTTATTATAGTTTTTACACGTTTTATGTACAGAAGCAAATTGATATTTCAAAGCGAGGTGTATGGGGTTAAGTACTTTTAGCAATTAATGGAGCAATTTTTACGATACGCGCTTTAAATTATGAGCGTTTCTGCTATAAAAGCGTTTACGAGTGCCGCGGCTCGAAATGTAAACTGCTACCGTGAGCTTAATTCTCAGCATAAGCTTTTTTTCGTGCAGGCAAGACATTCTTAACTTTCAATTTTGCATTTCGAGGAAGTAAAACTTTTACTTAGAAAATGAAAAAGAATTTACCTTGAGCAACCACTGAATGATTTATTTAGCAAATCAAACAAACTTTTTGATCATTATTGCAAGGCAATATCATGATAAACTTGTAACTTTTCGTTAGAGCAACTTGACGCTATTCTACATTTTTAATGCAATAAAAGTAAAATAATATATTCGAGTCAAACTAGGAACAAATGTTAATTGTACGTGTACATGGATGTTTGTTTCAAAGCAATAAAGATGTTAGGAAACAAAAGTATGTTGCACAAAAAAAATAGTTAATTCAGGTTTGCAAAGTAATTTGTAACGTCAACAAACCTTTTTGCCGCGAAACAAATCCAAGATAAAAATATTACCCACCATTAAAAGGACGAAGCCGGACCTGGGTGTCTCTTTTAATTTCCGCGCACCTCCCGCCAACGCTTCGTTCAGTTACATTTGCACGATGTTGATAGTTATTTATCGCGGGGGTCGAGAGACCAATAATTTACATTCCGCTCGCCCTTTCCCCTCACCGTTCCTCTCTGACTGTAGCAACAGCCTGTCCAGCAGTGACGTTTTCCCCAGCCCTGGCGGGTATCGCTCGCTCTTTTATCAATAATTGACAGAATGGGCATCACCACATAAAGCACGCAAAAAATATAATTGCGCCACAAGCCAAGCACTTGAAACTTACTTTTTTAGTGACTTTATTGGTATACGTTTTTATTTAAATAAACATTTAGTTCTTGATTTAAATTCAGTATCGTAAAGTTTTGATAGGATAAGTATTTAAAAAATCAGATATTATTTTTTCGTCCATTTCCCTTCTTCGCCTTTACACATGGAACGATTGTTTGAAGCTTACGTGTAATCATTTGTCGATCGATATCTTCCTACTAAAAGATTTCATTAAAGAACAAAAAAAAGAAAAAGAAAAATATTTTTTGTGTTTGGTTATGAAATGCCTGGAGAAAGAAAGAATCGTCTGGGTGGATCATCTATCTAGGTGGAGCAGAAATAGGCGTGCCACGTATTAACTGAGAAAATCGCATTCCTCGGAGACAGTTGATTTTATTACGCCCTGTGCGAAAAGTGATTCCTCAAAATTAAAACGGTTTGCACCCGTCGTGATTTAATTCAACGCGTCCTTCGGGTCCGCGAATAAATTCTTGGTGCACCTACGTTTTACAGTGTGAAAATTGAGATGGAGCTTGAATGAGAGAAAAGACACACGAGCAGGTGCTTTTCTAGCTCTCTTCTTAAGTCCGCGCACCCGCCGCCTAATCCTCCCCCTATATACGTAGTTGCAAACGTCTCGGCTGCCAACTCGCAGATAAAGTGACTCGAGGTATTCGACCAACTGGAACATTGTACGTCTCCTTCTATTTTCTTCTTTCTCGTATAACCCTCTCTTTTTGACTTTCTTCGCCTGCTCCCTAAATGAAAACTTTGTATGATTTACATTGCTCGACCCCTTGACTGTTTAATATATATAAATGTGTAGGTATAGGTGTGTATGTGCGTATGTGTGTGTGGGTATGTACACTCGTATATTCGCACATATATTTTACTGATGAAAGATTTCCCCAGGCAAAAATTTACACTCTTATGGTACATGGTTATGAGCATCCTAGGATAAAAAACACTTTTCTTTTTCTTTAGTGGATGAACTTTTCTCGTTTAATTTCGTTGAGGCTACTCAAGCATAGGTATTAAATGAGATTTACCGCATTGAGGTTAGTGTTTATTTATGTAACTTAGTGTTTGATCTATCTACATGTAAGTTGAGCAATTTCATGTAAATAAGTAATGAAGTAAATGTTTGATCAACTATAAAGCTAACTCTACTATCATTTATTGATATAAATCTTGGAATCTTGAAAAACTTTTTGATATTAATTATTTCTCAAATTTCGTCTCGGTTCGATCTTTAATGATGTTACCTTAACATATATAACTTTTCAAAACAATAGACACTTAATTTACCTAATTAGCAAGTTTCTACCTACATGATTTCAATCAAAATATCTTTAAGACAAAATTTTCATTTTAGATTGCGTCACGAAGTTTGATTTACAGAACGAAATTCAACGATTTTCTAGAAATTTGTATAATTAATAAACACAATTATAAATAGAATGTTACTAAAATGCAATATAAATTGATAATTTAAAGAAAAAGTAACAAATTTGTACATAGAATTTAGAATCGCATCTATAACACGGAATAAAAATCTATTCCGTGCAAGCTCATGTCGAGTCAGGAATAAATTTCCGTTAGGCGTTTCTATTTTTTTTACCTTTTTGTCTGCAAACTTTCTTCCATGTATAATCACTCTGAGGGATCGTCGGAGCGTCTTAGTGTTTTCCAATATGGAAGACGTTCTACGTACTTTCCAAGTTCATTGGCATAAACTACCGCGGGTTGAAGTAGTACAAGTCGAGCTAGTCGCCGGCACCAAGATGACGGAGGTCGGGGATGGGTTACCAACGTACTAGTGCACTGGTTAGACAAGCCCGCTAGATAGCGACTGACGTTGTAAAATAAAAAAGTTACTAGCATTTTATGAGACTTACCTTTATCCTTTCATCTGGCTTCCATTTTTCTTTTCATCTCACTACCATTCTAAAGTTCGGGTTAACGATGTGCTGCTTGTTTTTTCGTAATTCATTATTTAGCGAATATTCATGTTTTAATAAATCAATTTTATCAATCCTAGTTTGATATTGCTCAAATATGGTTTAGATTAAATGATGATACATCGTCTTTGCGAAATTGTTATCAACCTTGATTATTAGTTGATTAAGTAACAAGTAATCGACGATTAGGTAAGTTATTTATATTCAGAGGAGAATAATTAGTAATTTAAGTTATATACAAAAGTTTAGAGTTTAATTTGAGCGAAAGCTTGTTAAAAAGAATTGAAAGGTTTAGCGTAATCCTGAAACAATAACATAAGACACAGAACCATAATAATGGTCGAATGGAATTGTAGACTCGACAAGTTTTATTCCACAAAGCTTGGAGGTTGAACCCCGGTTTTTCCGTGACCGCGGATTAGCCGCGACACGTTCGTTTCGCGGCTTTGCCCTCAGCTTCAAAATTGACTCGACGGATTAACGGTGCGACGACGCGCGAATTAGACGGATTTCTTTGTCCGGTGTGTATTCGTTTGCTCGAGTCTTGCATCACCTTTATACGTTATTAAAATTGCTTGACGGTAGATCCCACTGTACGCGAAATGCAAAAATAAACGTGTCGGAAGAAGCTAATTACACTGTATATAGACAAAGAAACGGTTGACGTGAAATCGATAGAGGGGAACAGAAAAAGGGGATGTATTTCAGTAGCATGAGCGTCAATTTTAATATAAAATGTGCAAAATAGAAGTTGGGGCCATGTACTATTCAGAAGATTCCTATCAAAGAGTCGTGCATTATTCATTCGTAAATCTGAAATTAGTAGTTGCGAAATATACTATTGCTCATAAGTTATTGCCATCCGGATGAATTTTTCTTACGGCGTATCGATTATGGGTACGTATCGAACTTGGTCATCGTCTTCTTACTCGTCTTATTTTTAAATGATAATGAACTCTTCCCGTGACGTTAGTGTCACACTCGCACCGGGAGAGCAGAAGAGGAGAATACAATTTATAGGCGGTCAAAGTGCAGTTCGGTGTTCCGACTGACTGACCCCTCATCAGACATTCACCCTAGTGCCGGCGTCCGTAATTGACGTATAGGTTTCGCTTCACACACGTGCATACGTTTACACACACGCGCGCATACACACACAGGCGGGAGAGCGCGCGCATCCACACGAAGGCGCGTGCGCGTGTGTACGTAGGGGAAGAGAGCAATACGGGACCGGCATAAAAAGCCGGACGAATCACGCGTCTCTCTTTCTCGCCGAATTTACGTCAATCATGCGTTTTATCGTCTCTCGTCAACCGGGTCTGCAAATTAATCACGTCCGGCACGAATCCACGTTCCACTCGAGATTCGCTCTTCATTCGTCGGAACTGCGCCTCCGCGGAATTTGGCCGCCACGAAATTTATGATGAATCGGCCCCTCGCGACCGCGACTATGAGAAAGTCCTGAGAGAGGAGCCAGTCCCAAAAGCAAAGGCACAAGTCCAAGTGGCTCTACTGGGGGTTTATCTCACAATGGGGAAACCGTGTTAATGAAAAAATTCCACAAGACTTGTTTCGTCTATCTCGAATAGTATTTTTCACGGAAACAATGTTAACCTTGATTAACTAGCTTTCTTTAATATGATTAATCTTGCGAATGATTGAAAGTTGCATGCTTCATTTCTCATTGTATGACGTTTTATTACACGAAATTTCGTTCGTGAGATACTATCGAAAAATTGAAATCCTTCGAGTTTTGGGAGACCGAGTAACGAACGAAATAAATATGACGTTAGCAACGTACAAAATAATTGTAGATAAATGAAAGTATAATATGAAATAGAATTAACATATAATAAAAAATAAGTAATTAATTATATTTTATTTACAAATTTTGCAACACTGTCGCTTATTAATTTCCAATAGCTCATAATAAATGTATATTTTGCACATAATACACAATTGTATATGGCACAAATTAAAAATGCATTATTCACCTAGAGTAGGGAATAAGCGAAAATATTAATTTTCGACCAATCATTATAAAAGTGAATATCTGATACACGGTAAAATCCATATTCATTAGTCGAGCGTAATTAAGCTTCCATCCATAATTCAAGCAGTTTGTTTCGGTGGTCAACAATCGTAGGTCTTAATAGTAGATGACCACACGTTCGATTCAACAGCTCGTCCCGGTAGCCAACGCAATAAAAAGGACGTGGGATTCGCTGAACCAAAACGCAGGGAATCATAACCTGGGTTGTAAAACGACGGGGATTCGGTAAGGAGCTTATCCTCTCCTCTAGAACGCGCGATCGGACAATCTCCATGGGATAACATAAACAAAGCTTTAATTACCGTGCTATTAGCGGGCTCTCGCGGCACAAAGCCAGCTGGCAGCTCGTATTTTAAAACGGTGAAGGGGTACACGTCCACCCCCATTAACCCCTCATGTACGATTACGGCAGATTACTTATCGATTACTATTATAATGGCTTCCGAGTAGATGCTCTCGGTGCATCTAAACGCGTGCAGCGACGCCGCACTGCTCCATATCCGCTTCTCCCCCCCCCCCCCCACCCTCTCTTTCTCTCTCTATCTCTCTCTCTCGCTCTCTCTTACGATTACCAATATTCAGCTGCGTGCAGAGTAAGAGAGAGAGAGAGAAGATCCATAATTCGCAATAACCGCGGGGCAATAACCGTAGCTCCTCACTGCTTTCGATAATAATATCCCGAGAGAGGCAACCCAAGGTACTTGTGCTGTGCCTTGAAAGTGTGCCGGCGATCGCGAAGGAGCTTTCTCCCTCTCTCCTTCTCCCCACCACCCTCTCTCTCTCTCTCTCGCTCTCTCTCTCTTTCTCTGTCTCTATCTAGCTCTTTGTGGAGGGATTTTTTTGTTGAGCCGATCGATATCTTCGCGGGTTGCGTGAACCTTCTGCGCGTCTGAAATTTGCTATTCCCGCGTTTTTTATGGACGGGATAAACGGGATGGTTTTTATTTGAAGAACGATGTCAAAAGACTATAAAGCATCTTGTCAGGATCGAGTCTTAAGACTTTATCGTTGAGAGATCGTTCATTCTTTTTAAAAATTAAAGCGAATGCAGATATTTTCATGTACATTTTTAACTTTAATATACCTTATATAAGTTCGTGTTTTAATATTTATTTGGTACAAATCTCAGTTCTGCGAAATCAATTACAGTAAAAGTATAAATATTTTTATCTTCAACGAACGTTTTTGTACCAATACATCATATGAAAGCCTGTCATCTAGCTATGATGTATAGAGATGTACGCGGAGTACTTTTGGAGACTATTAGTTAGCGCGTTAATATCTAGAAATTTAAATGTGCGCATTAATAATTACATCGAATCATACTTTTATTTTGGAATTATTTATGATTAAATTCTTTATTTTGAAGATATATTAAAAATGAATAAATTGATGAAAATCAAAAACGGTTAATAAAGTATAGTATAATTTATTTTTTAATATATTTTTCGAAAGCAAATTTAAACATTTGGCTGTCATATATTGTGAGAAGCGTTTTTCCCGTATTATTCGTTAAAGTAAGGAAAAAAAAGAATGAATTTTTCAACTGGCAATAGCACCGGTGCAATTTCGGGTCTTGTTAACAACGAAATTCTCGCCTCCCCGAGTGGAATCTCACTTCGAAAAATTGGCAGTCGACGTTATGTCGCCAAAAACTCGGGAGCTGGGGTTCAGAGGTTCAGGGAGAGGGGTCACACGCAAAAGGTGAGAGAGTACGAGATAGTCGGAATGAAAAAAGTGGAAAGAAGAGGGTGATAGCATGGAAAGAGCCTGCTCTCGCGAGATGGCTTTTGAAAAATCGATGACTTCAATCGGGGATTTCGTTCGCGTTTGCATAAAATGAGAGTTCTAGTGCTCGCCTCACTCGTCCTCTCTCCTTCTTGGCCTCAAAAATCAACACTTTTCGGATCCATGACCGGATATGTCGTATCCGCAAGCTCCCTCCCCTCCTCGCTTCATCTCACTCTCTCTTTAGCGATTTTCTATCTTACAAGACTGCTGCTTCGCGCGTGTTCAAGCTACATTTTCAATTTTAGTTCCAACTATTTTTCAGGGGCCTTTCCCCTTCATTTCACTTATACCGTTGGTTCTTGCGCTCTCCGATTCGAAAGTCGCAGTTTAAACCGCTAAAGTATGTGCTACCGGTTCGTTTTCATTTCTCTTTCGCGCTTTTAGTGCTTCGAGCCTCTCCACCCTTCCTTCTTCTCATTTCAGTTTCTCGCTTACCTACTCCAGTGTTTGATTTCGACGAGTTAGCTTATGCTTCTCTTCAATTTTTATTTGTCCCACGTATCCTTTTACCTCTTTTGCGTGTGCAGACCCGAAGAGTAAAGCCGATAAAGCTCTCGAAAACGCTTCGACTTTTCCACTTAGGAAATCTGTATCGAGTACGCGATCCTTTTGTCGAATCGAACGGTTTACTCTCGTACCTTAAAAATTAAAGCGGCATCGAATCGCGCGTGCACACGCAACCTTTCTCAGCTTCTTAACGTTTAAACGAATAATTTAAAAGCATAGCTATAAATTTCGAATTTATACTCGCGGAACCCGATAAAAATACAATTACTCATTTTAATACATTTATCTCGAGGCAGCCAGTTTTCGTTTATTATTTAAAATCAACGGAAAGACCGGATAATGGAATAAAAAGAAAACAGGGAGAGGGCCTTCTCCATCGCGTCTAATGAACTCTTAAAGGGCAGAGTTGAAATATAGTGTTGATAACGGGCGCAAGAAAAATCATCGCCGGCGGCGCGATAAAAGTTTCAATTATCCCCACTTTACCCAGGAGTGTAAAGAATCCTTGGCGTGACTCCGTGAGAGCGAAGCTTTGAAAACTATTAATCCCGTGTCTCGCGCAGCCAGGCGCCTCTAAAACTAAATCGATTTCCTCGCGTACACACCGGCGAAAAAAAAAACACCTAACGGAAAAGGAGAGCTCGGGGAACGGGGAAGGGGGACAGGGGTGCGTTATTAAAAACGAAACGGAGAAAGGTGCCGGGACCGTAAAAGCCGGCCGTGTCTTTAATAATCTCGAGCTCGGTTATTATAACTGGCTGCGGCCCGGAGACGAGCCTTTTGAGTGTCCCATTACGAACACTTCGCGTATCCCCCTCCGAGTTCGACGCCGCGATTCGAAATCTCGTTCGGTGTGCGGGAAATAAAGCGTTTAATGTGGGTGGGTATCGTTCGTACGATGTAACTGCCTTTATGTTCGAATAAAATTGCTTTTTTTCCGTGTAAACTTGGTTTCCGGGTAGTAAATGTTATACAGATACGTTACACGAACGTTTATCTTAGATAAAGTTTCTTTAACGGGTTGAATAATATCATTTTATTAGAAGAATCATTTTTTACTTTATTTTCATTTTATTTATTTTATATGAGTGTGCGTACGTGCGTCTATGTGTGTGGGTGGCTGTAGGTGCGGGTGTCGGTGTAAGTGGGTGAATGGTTGGCTGTACGTGTGTGTACTATTATTAATTATATTTCTTCGTCCACATAACTATATTTTAGAAAAGGTAACATCGATTTTAGTGCACATAAATAGAATTTGTTGAATTAAGAGACATTTCGAGAGAAATCCTCCATCCTTTTCATGCTATACCTTTTATATACCTATAGAATAAAAGTTTTTTTTACAAATCTATTATGAAATCAATTCAAATATTCATTAATTTAAGTGCAATAAAAAAATGATTTTTAAAATTTAACTTTAAAAAGTCTGTTTAAATATTTTAACAATTTTGATAAATTATTTAACTAACATAATTGATAACATTATAAATTTAAGAAAATATAATACCTAAAATTATATGAATTTTTAAAATATTTCATAAATTACATTATTATTATTTTAAATTTATATATTGTATGTTTCTTTATTTACAGACTGTAACAAATAAGATATAAAAAATATATGTAAAAATATATATATCTTATAAATGAAAAAAAGCTTTGTTTAATAATTCGTATTGATTAATTAAATAAATTTCAATGTTGTACAACAAAATCATACAATAATATTTCTTTTTTGTAACACAATATATATATGTAGCTTTACTATAGCGACCGGTAAATTCGAAAATGAAATATAATGTTCCTGAATCTTTGAAGAGAGTGCTGTTCGTTGATACTCAAAGACCCTAAGTACATTCATCATAAATAATATTTTGAAACATTGTTTTTATTAATTCTTATCCAATGAAAATTAATTTATTTCATAAAATTAGTTTAAATAATTTACGTAAACAATTCCTGTGAGAAAAATAGTGCATACAAATATAATACTATAAAACAGAGAAATTCTCGCTAATTATATGCTAACCCATTCCGTTTAATTCATCACGCAGACAGTTCTTGTTTCCTTAGTAAATAACGAACGTTCTAAAAAAATCACTCGACCCGGTAAGCTTTAAAAATCCTGTATAACATGGACGATAAATTTCTCAAACGTACTCCTGCATCGTAATTATTACGCGCTCGCGATAAAACCGCTGACCAAAGAACAAAGTGGGACGGACTTATCCGAGGCGAAATTTCGCGGTAATAAAAATTCGCGAAATTCCTTATCTGTAACGGAAGGTATACTCTCCCGCTTATAAATCTGGAAACGTTGAAAAATAATAAAGCGGCATTATCTCCCTCCCACTTCGTAGGAATACAAAATTTTTCCTAATCGGCTGTCAACGTAATTTATCGAGTTCTCGGCGCAACGCACCCGTAAAACCGCCTTATCTCCCGATAAAAGAGAGAAGAGAAAAGAAGAGGGCGCGTAGAAAACTTAGAGGAGAGAAAAGTGCGACTGTGAGAAAGAGAGAGCGAGAGAGAGAGGGAGAGTGGTGGATATGGGAGGGGAGGGGGAAGAGGGAATTACGCGGACTGACCCTTATACCGGGTTTTCCTCGTGGAAATCGCATTCCCTAGTTCATTCCTCCCTTTCCTCTTGGATTTTCCCTTTCCTCTTTTCGAGCGCGTTCACTTCCCTATCTTAACAGCCGATCTACATTGTCTCGACTTTCCGCTGTTCTCTCCTTCCCGTAGGAAAGCGGGCAAATTTATCTAGAACTTAAACAATGTGTTTCTTCTTTTCGTAAAACATACCGCCGGTCTCTCTGGTCCTTTCACTGAGCGGCTCTGAATCGTCGTCCCAAAAGCCGAGGGGCTACCCTCACCCATCATTTTGCTTTGCGAGAACTTTAAATTTACTACCCGAGGAAAATGAGCAGCGTGAAAACCATGTGGATCGTATGTTTGCGCGAAAACATTTTCGGTTAGTTGTAAACAACGAGTTTTGTTTAAAACCTTTTTCAAACCCCCGAGTTTATTTAGTTATTGGGAGTATGTACTTTGTCTTAATTGCAGGTAGAAAAATATACGTTCGTTACAATGAAATTTAATTTTAAAATTTTCATTCCCAATGTGGACAATTTATTTTAACAACTTTGGTTAGTTTGCGGAGTAATCGATTTCTATTTACGATTAGCATAAAACTTGACTGGAAATAAATGTACTAAATTTGATAAAAATGTTTGTTAAAAGAACAATACAATAAAACTAATTATTCAGTTACTTTAATATTGCTATTTAACTGCGTTTATTTAATAAACTTGGATATTTTTTAAAATAATATTCTGGACGTATGAAGTAAAATATTAATGGTATATATGAACTTTTTTTATTCTCTCTGTTATCGGTTTTGTATATTATTAACGTACACTGTAAATAATAATTGAAAATTACTTAGAATTTATTGTAGTTCTTGTGTATAAACTGATTAATAATATTTTTTGTTGACTATAGAATATACGATATAAAATTCTTAATGGAAATTAATCAGTTTGAAATAGCTAACATTAAGATATTTCAGTGAGTAGTAGATTAATCGTAACGATAAACGTTTCTTCGCATGTCATGGGTATAGATGTAACTAAAGCGTGAAAGAACGTAAAGAGAAAAGCGCACAATAAGAAAAAAAAAGTTCCAAGTCAAAGTGTATGTACGTACGAAAGAATCTACGGGCCAAAGTCTCGGGTGAGGTAAAAAAAAAAAGACGGATAACCCGCATCCATTCATAAGCCTTCACGCACATCGACTCATAGAATTTCCGTGAGTATATGAACTCTACAGCCGAGCAGTTTTTGCAAGTTTCATCCCTTATGGTGTAAGCCCATCCCTACCCTCGTGGCATGACAAATGATCGAAGCTTCGCTCGACTCTGCCTCCTACTTCATCTTTCTCCAGCCCCTGCCTCTCCTTTCTCTATCACTCTCGAGAGAATTTCGCGGATCGAGAGAAGGGAATAGAATACTCGAGCGCAGATTAAAATATAGATTTTATTGTTTTCCGGTTGACACTCAGCCGCGATTTATACGGCCGTTAGTCAACCAGAGCCAAGCGTCCTGACGCATATGCGAATAATAATTCATTCTCGATTTGTATTTTATGAGTTATTCGATAAGAATTACCATTATGAGTACCGATAGCGAACGCAGGACTAATGAATCGCGTGATCTGCGTTAACTGAATTCACCTTTTCGACTACACGTCGCGGAAAGGAGAGGGAAAAAACTACAATTTGCTCGGACGTGAATTTTTTCAAATGCTACTGCTCTCTTGCTTCGCATTTATTCGTAATTAAGGGTATAGTATAGATTTAATCATCTAGACTACTGTTTGATGAATAATTTTGACGAATTAAAAGAACCTTTGAATTCAAATGGCATTATTAATTGTTTTTGTAAATTTATTTTATTTATGGACATCATTACATTCATTATATAAATTAATTTCTTATGCCTTTTTGTAAATAAATGGAAATATATTTAGCGATCTGTTCGTCTATATAAATTAATATTTTATTAACACTGAGGCATCATTTCTATTTACCTATATTATTTTAGGTTAATTATTGTTTATAAAGAAATATGCAATGTTCAACAATAGACAGTGAAAGTTGCTTATCAAATTGTGTAATCAATTCAAACTACAAATTTTCACATTGTTCTTCTTTTATCGATAAACTATTTGTGATTCAAACCATACGGAATAAAATATTGCATCCTTTGTGCAATTCAGATTCACATACATCACTTACACTAAACATTGAGTAGTTTCTAACTATTTCCTAGTTCATTCACAGGAACAAATTTTGAAAAATGGGAAAGAAAAACAATAACGTTTACACTACCGACTATTTGAGGGCAAATACAAGCCGTGCATTTATATCGCAAACCCGGTCAGTGACCTCTTAAAGCGATAGCTCGATTTCCGTTTTTGCGGTCGATCGCGGTCACTCCCCATTCAACGATTTCTGCGAGTGGTCAGGAGGAGAGCGAAAATAGATAGATATAGAAAACCCACTGATTTTTTTTCATCGAATCCTTTGTCTCACCGCGCATCTCCTCGGGGGGTTGAGGCCGTGTCGCATCAGTTTCTCTGGACCTACGGTTTTTCAACCTTTCGTTTCCCTCAATATTTTTCTTGCTCGAGGTTCAATATATCGTAATTGCGTCTTCTACTTTACGCCTTTTTCCCGAGAAGAAAACAGGCCCGAGCCTACTTTTTGCTGTTTTCTGCGTAAATCGCTTCGTCTAAAATACGCGCGGCCTATACTTCTCTTACAAATGCCGAGAAATGCCAGTACTTTACCACTAAATGAAGCTAAATCGTTGGAGATCAGACTGATCAAGTTCAACATATTTGTCAAGCTTTTCTACATTATTCTCTTTTGGCCATTGAAATCATCGAATTTAAAATAATTGTACGAAAAAGGATTTATGTAGCGTAAACGTAAGGTATAAATGTCACTAGACTTTCTTGCAATTCTTAAATTGAATTATTTATGAAAGGAAATGAATATCTGTTTCGTAGCGATACTGTACTATGTAAACTTAGCATCGTCCAACGGTGTCATCTAAAATGAGAAAAATAGATTCGTCCTCCATCAAGTAAACGATCTTACCAAAGTAAAAGCGGTCCTTAATTAAAAAAAAAAAACCACGCTCGGAAAAGAAGCGACGAAAGGCGGCCTTTGGAGTCAAAGCACTCGACTCGGCCTAATGGTACAGTATAGCAAACACGGCGGTTTTATAGCCATAACTACACGGCCCACCCTAGCTGCTTACTTTTAGACCTGCACGCACGGTCGGCGCTTTTCATCACGCCATTCCGTTATACGAATATCGCGTGCCGAAGGTTAACATCGACCCCTTTCCTGGTCTCTTAAGTTGCTCCGCGAATTCGCCTCTTGCCCGGCATTATAATAGAAAGAAGCTTGCCGAGAGATGAAAGGTCCTTTGAGGTTCAGGCTCAGGACCTGAATTATGCTACTTTATGCAATCGCTTTATGCAGGTTGTACCGCTCAAGGCTATTAATGGGGCCAATAAGCGGCGATACACCAACCTACGTTCTTAGTCCGCGGGAATATTGCGTTTCGCGTACCCTATGCGCGTCAATGCGCGCCTCTATCGAACCAGTTTGGCCCTAAGTGAACGCGCTTGCAAATCTCGGATCCTGCCGTTTGATGGCCTCGCGCATCGCCGTTTACTTTACGAGCTGTTTGCGGATATGATGCTCTACGGGACCGCTCTCCGTATGGATTTCGCGAGATAATATTACCTAAGATATTGTGCTGTGTTTTCCTCGGAACATTAATCGGATTAAACTTTACACTATTTTTGGCTTCTTTTTCTATCCTGATCACCTTTCAGGTCAACGGTGTAGTAAATGTGCTTGCGATCCTAGTACTTCGTAGTAGATTTTTTTTAAAATTACGAATGGAACACCTTTTTGGAATTGGAGAAGCAACTTACTATTTATATCGAAATTAAGTTGAGAGCATTAAGTGTAAAAACGTAATTATTACCTATACTGTTAATTCAATAAAATAATTTAAACCCAATGTTTTTATAGTTACCTCATAATCAGTGCGGTTTTAAACCTGATACTTATATACTCACACACTAGAAATAATGTCTTTGTACAGAGCATTAGTGAATATTATTGTATTCAGTATTTGGCTTGTTATGCAATTGAGTTTAATGAGGAATCTAGACTAATTTAATTGTGCTTTCAGGGAGTCAAGTCAAAATTGCAAATGGAGTGTCTCGATTGTTAGTAAAGTTACTCAAACTTGCGATATACTAAGCTATTGTTTGTAGCTATTATGATTCTATTAAAGATATCTATCCACCTAGTAGAAATATGACCATTTTATACTAAGTCTACTTTAATTCGGCTAAAAAATGTGATTGAAGCCATTCTATAAATGGCTAAGCGTGGGCATATTGTTACCAAGACTCATTTGATTAAAAATGTCATATTCTTACACGTGTGTAACCTATTAACTGCGTTCAACATAAATATCGATTTGTGCAAACTTCAGGCTTATTTTTAAAGTGTTCGTGCTTTATCAACAGTGTTTTATTAATCCATTTATATTCTATATTAAATATTCAATAGTCTGCATTAATTTCATTAACTATTATTAATTATCGTAACATGATTTATCTGTGTCTGTGTGAATTTATATAACAGGTACCTATAGCAAATATTAAAATAATGTTCGATCTATTTTAAAGCTCACAGCATCCCTAGTAGAAATTGAGCATTTTAAGGTTAGACAAAATTCGTAATTTGATCATATTAGGATCATATTTTGAGCATTTTTTACTAATTCGTCACTTTCTGGCTTAAAAACCGTTTCAATTATGCTCAAAATTCTACTAGGGATTATATTGATGAAAATATAAATTTACTAACTGCTGACCCGAATTCAAATTAATGAAAATAGTTCATTTAAAGTCCGCGTAATATTAGTATACCGTGTCCATTCTTAAAATACCAACGAAAGATAAAAAAAAGGGCATCGAGTTTTCCAAGTAAATGCGTAAACAAATTACAAAGTCCATAAATATTTTACTGCAATCTTTACGACCCTCCGAGAGTCCTTCTCTCGAGGTTGCCTTGTTACGGGAACTAAGTTTTTTATGGTAACAGAAAACATTACTAACCGGGGGAATCCAATGTGTCCATTATAATAAAATATGAGTCATTGGTGTCATCGTATACGATATCACAAAGGCACATCATATCGTATCTCACTCACTCACTCACTCACTCATTCTCTCTCTTTCTATCTTGTGGTCTAATCAAAATTGATGTCCCACTGGGAATAGGTTAACGCTTGTATTATGCTTCAGTGAATCGCAACTAAAATATACACACGACTTTTCTGAAAAAAATATGAGTATACGTGTGCATATATCCCAAAGCACGGTCCCGTTGTATCAATTTAAATGCGTTGTTAAAAATATTCGTATATGTCAACTTTAAGAATATTCTACGCTACAAATGCCGATGTGAAAAGAGACAACATAATACTATTAAATGGTTTGATTCATTTACTTATTTGTTGAATTTACTTATTAATTATTAATGCAAAAATATTCGATAATATTCTTTTCAGATTATTACCTAGTGGTCACTAGAAATAGTTTACAATACAAAACTAAAATAAATAAATTTGCAAAATACAAAATTACGATTGCCATTTTTAGAATACATTAACAAATTGAAAATCTCTATTTTACTAAAACTTTGAGAACATTAATATTTCTTTACGTTTGCAGCAATTTAAAAAAAAGTATTGCTTTTATCACACTGTATGAACTTATATTAAGTACATGCACTGGCAATATATACGGTAAAAAAATTTATTTTATAGTTCTGCAGATCGATTGCAAATCAACATTGTCAGTTTCTCCGATCTTGAAGGTTTTCTCTAGCATTGTGGTCTTTTGAAGTTTATTCCCTCGACAATCTGCTTTCTTTATCCAAACAGAATCGCGATTCTTCATTCCCTTGCGTCGCTTTCGCTTCTTTTACTTTATGCTTTCGTCGACATTTGTGTAACGACAAAAAACTTCTGCTTCCACTCGACTCTAATAATCTTATATACGCTTACGTACTGTAGTAGATCATCTGTCATGTTTAGAAAAACTTTATATTTCTTTATGAAAACATTATGTTCTTATTGAAAATATGTTATTTACTTACATTTGGTTCAGTCAAGAAAAAACATTTTTTATGTTTTAGATTCTATTTTTTTATTATCAGTTTATTAGATTTCATAAATTAATCTGTTACAATGATATGTAATCTATTATATATAAATATTATATGATGGTTTATGCAAAGGTACATTTCCTAGGAATATTAATTTCTAATTAATGAAATCAATCATCGCGTGATCGAGAACCCGATGAGAGACCCAGGTAGAAATTTCACATCTTTTCCAAGGTTGCAATAACATCAGCTGTAGCATCTCGTATAAAAGAGCTCCATTCGTCGTTTCAATTAAATCCTGCGCTTATAATCATTATTGCGCGATTCATTGCCTAACGTTCCGACCTGTTTCTCCACTTCCATCCAGCTCGTATCTTCGCTTTTTCAAACACAGCCAAGAGCCTTCGTTCCCACTATAAATGGGACATTCCGCGTTGATTCGCTCGAGAACTAAGAAAGAAAAAGTATATCTCGAAATCTTTAATCTTCCGAGCCTAATAAACTTTCTTACGTATTCTGAAATGTAAAATTTTTCCCTTAATTATTGAACAATTTTTCTTTTGAGAAAATTAAATTATAAATACTATTTCTTACTAGGACTTCCTGATTCTAATTTCTTTACTGAGGTATTAGGGCACCCGATATAATTTTGATGAAAATAGGTTTTGATTAAATCGGCCATTTAACTTTCTCTTGGCCAGAGAAGCGAACTTGTAAAATAAATTTATTCATTATTTAACTGTCATCTCTAGGAATTTGAATTTAACTACATAAATTTAATCATAAAAAAAGTTAAGAAAAGTTAATAAAAATTCAATTATACTTTCGGACAAACGCTTGTTTTACGTCCACTTCCTTTGCGAACAAAAATTTCATACTTTCCTATCAACAGTTATCTAACAGAAATCTCGAAGTTGAAAAATGTTTTGGCGTGCCACCGGTAATGCACTTCCATTCCGAAAAGTTAAACCAATTTTCCATTTTCGAGCCGACAACTTCACGCAGAATATCCTTCGTAGGAACTACTAGAAGGGGAGAGAGAGGGGGGGGGGGAGGGGACTGAGAGAGGGAGAGAAAAAGAGAAAATGGGGAAGAGAGAAGAGAGACGGCAAACAAACGTGCGGTAGTCCAACTGCACATACGTTATTTGGCGCGTGTCCAACTGTAGACATGCCAAACGCGTTGGATACACACCTACGCGAACGCCCGCGTATGAACCTGCGTTTCCGTTTTTTTCTCTATCCTGCTGCCCTTTTTAGCACTTCGATTTTGCGGCAAGTTTGACGGTGGATGCATTAAGCTCCCACTCTTGTACTTCCACTTGCGTACTCATGACTCCAGGAAGTTGACGATTAAGTGAATATATTTATCAAATTTGACGTTTTTTTAATGATTAATTAATTTACGTATTAATTAATAAATTAATACGTAATTAATTAAATTATAAATTAAAACGCGTAGAAAAGTTTAAGCTACATTTAAAATAATTTTATAACTTCGTTAATTTAAATATCAAATTAAAAACAATTTGAACAATATTTTACAGATAATTAATTCCTATTAAAAATAAAATAATAAGTTTGTAGAACGTCATAATGCAAAGAGAAAAATATTTTTAATTTTGGAAGTACGGGGACATTGACAGTATGAGGTTACAAAAATTTATCTAAAGCAAACAGGAGATAAAATTTTAAACACACGAACAGAATAATAAAGATTACTCCATGATCATTTGTATTGTTTATCGCAACCGCATAATTGACTCTTTATTCGTAAAAATAAACAATCCACATCTTTTTAATTACGCGGTATAAACATACCTTATCAAATTGCACGCGGCGCATTTTAAAATCAAATTCCGCCCTGTTGCACTTTTACGTACACGCGTTTTATTTCAATTCCAAGCACTTCGAATTCAAAAGATAAAAACCAGTCGCATTTGCATCATCGCATATGCAAATGTGCGTGCGTGCCGTGTAACTATGCAAATAATACGCATACGGTGAGGCTTACAGAAGTTGATTCGATTTTGGGGCACGCGATGATCAAGGGTATCATAGTGGGGAAGAGAAAACAAGGGAAGACGAGAGGACGATCTTCAATGGACTAGACAAACAAATGTGTTCGATCGTTTGTTGTCTCGTCGAATGTTACAGGAACGACGAACGAAATAATTCAGGTGCCGGTGCGTCAATCGGTCTGTTGCCCACATATTTTCGCTTACCCTACCGATTCGTATAAATCCATCCTACCAATTCCTCCCTTTTTTCAACTACCTAACAATACGAAATCAACAGTTTTCCGTAATATTTAATTCCTTAACAATTTTAATGTCCTAAAATAACAATAACACAAATTTCATATTTATTAATTTGTACATGATTAAAATTTTGATAGATGTTACGTGTACTTACTTTTAAAAGTGTAAAATACTTTCTTTATAATATACCATCAAAATTAAAAAATACATATAATAATGAATGAACCTCTTGAAACAGAATTAAGCTAGTAATTTCGAAAGCCCTAGTTGAAAATTCTGTTTGATAAATTAAATACATAATTAGGAATGAGCAATTTCATGAAATTCCAAATATGGTATTTAACGGAAAATATTCTCAAAATTTTTTGGCTCGTCAACTGATATTAGCGTCACTTGAAGCTTAACGTTTCACAAAAACGAAAATTCGCCCAGTCGTGAAAAAGTAAATTAGATCGCTGAAAAAGAGGTCAGGCAACTTATGAAAACAGCAAAAAGTAAACGAAATAATGCAAATTAAAAAAAAAGTAGCATCGCACTTCGTTTCGTAATTTAAAACATATTTTCTCCACGCGATATCGATCAAAGAATTAATAACCTACAAGCTTGCTTAACAAAGTAAATATAAATATCAATAGACGGAAAAAGTGGAAAGCATTTAAAAAGTACGTTACTGATAAACAAATTTTTTGAAGTTAATTAAAATCTTTCTTATATTTCGTCAATGTTGTGTTAATTCAAATGTATACAATATGTTTACCGGACATAATTATAGCGGCTAGTTCAAACGAAGATCCTTAAAACACATTCACGAAAATTTCTCGCGGTGATTTTCACTAGAAAAAAAGCGCGTTTTCTCCTATTTACTCGTTTAACTCCTCCAAATACCTTTTTTTTTTAACCTCCGGAAAGGGAGAAAATTTTAATTCACCTTATTTACATTTGAGCGAATGTGTGCGCATCAACCGAGGAGCTGTAGGATGAAAAAAGAAAGGAAGAGTAATACGAGTGCAAAATTAGGTTTAATTTTTTTGTCCCATCAGTTTAATTTTTCCGGGTGTCATCAGCCACGAGATATCTCGGAAAGATTCAGGGAGGACGATTATAGGTTTTAATTAAAAATTCAATTACGGCTAAATCACGGTCCCTGCCGGCAAATCCTTTAAACGCGCAAAAACGGAAACCGAAAATTAATCTGGATCTGCGCCCACTCCCAAACGGATGTGCTCCTTTCCCCGTCCCCGTTCGGGCAAGTTCGAGTAGCGCGTATGCGGGACCATCTCCGAGTCTATCTCTCGGCATGATGGCAAGTTAGTTCAGAGGGGAGGCGTCTGGCTCCTCCTGCATCGTCGCGTCCCGGCACTTTGCTTCCTCATCTGATTTCGCGAAGCCTCCGTGAATGTAATAATTAACCGCGCAATGCGATTTAACGAAGGACCCGTGGGCGAGCGTCGCTCCACCCTCACCTCCGTTGGCGATATAATTAATGGGCGAAACGGTTCCGCACACTGGATTCTATTTCCCGCGATACGTGCGCGAGAGCTTCGAGAAACGCGAGTATCGCTGGAATTTTGCAGGATGTTGCTCTTACCTCGAATTTCGAGTTTCATTTCGGTGCAGCTATCACGGGGGTCATCCACTTAATTTTTACACATCTTTCTCTTCAAAAATTTAATATTCATTCATTTGTTATTCTTATTTCTAATGTATCCTATAGAGAATGGAATTAGGTGGTGTTAGACTTTCTAGGTTTTAAAATTAAATGATCCGAGTCAGTATGATATGTGAAGTAAATTTATTATATAAATATTACAATGTATTTCGATGTCGATAATATAAATGTATAAATGTAATTTCGTTGAAGGTTCGATTTCATACTCATGAATATCTGAGTACTAACGAGATTTCCACTTGGCATATCCGGTTTGTAAATTTGGCTCTGATTAAATTAGATCCCATCGAGCGTCGACGGCGATCTTTGAAAGTTGCGTTACGCTTTCGAAAAAGTTGGTCTCGACAAAGATATTCACGTTCGTCGGAAAAGTTCAATTTACCGGAGAAACGAGAGCAGACGTACGCTCAAGGTCCGGGAAATCGAAAATCCGCATATTAGGAATTCGAATGGTAGTTTAAACGTAACGGCAGGCTTAATCGCTCGGGGAATTAACGCCTCCGAATCCCGACACTAAAGTAGTTGGTGCAACAAATCAAGTCTCGCGGAGGTATAGGAGGAAAATATCGGTCGTATCGAGATCTTGTTTGCGCGTATATAGGCAAAGTTGCCAATGCACGGGATTCGCGTCAACGCGCTCACGTATACACTCACACGGTTTTCGAACTCAAGATTGAAGAGGTTAACTTCATAGCGGATCAATTTCCTCGGCTCGTTTCCTGCATACGGCTCTCGATTTTCATCGCGGAGCTCGCGCTATTGCATCTTCGTCCCCTCGCTTTCTCATCGCCCACGGCTCGTCCCAGAACCCATATTTCCGATCTTCGTCAGCGATTGCGTTTCCCTGACCTGGGAAATAAACTCGGCTTTTGTCTCTTCCTCTATCGAGAGATGCGCATCGGCTCGTGCAAATTCAACATCCACACGGATGGAAGTTATTTAATAGGATGATAACGTGTCTACAATAATGCTATTTTATCGAGAAAATTTAAGCAACTTTACCTCTTCGATAGTAGAGGCGAATTAGTGTGGCATACCTTACTTTACGATTTAAGGATACGAACCTAAAACTTTCTCCTTCGCTTACAAATTCGCTAGATGGTAATTTCTTTGATTATTGTTAGTTATGGACGGACAGCAGTTTACCCAAGAATTTTATAACATAGCCATGTTTACTTTATAAATAGCATGCTTGCCATTTTTTAAATTTATATTCGATATTATGCATTTAGTTACAGAAAGCAAACACATGAAACTCGAGTAATCAATGCCACTAACAGTAATTAACAGTTATTTCCATGAAAACTTATAATTATTCAATTAATTATTGCGTTCATAATATTAATTTCATTATTAATTTCAATTATATAAATATTACGTTATTCTGTTATAGTAAAATAATAATGTAATCAATAATAATCAATTTAATTTACTTATATGAAATCAATTCAGACCAGATCAAGAGTAATTGCCTTGTAGAGAAACGATGTTGAAATTTAAATATATATTGTGCCGAAATTACTTTGTATCAAAATTTTACATACAGAATATTTTAATATAATCACACAAAGAATAGTTTTACATTCCACAATTTCCCAGTTGGTTGACCCATTGTTAAAGTTAATTTAATTTCATTACGCTTATACACATGTTAATTAAATTTGTGATTCTGACGATAACAGAAAAAAGAAAGATTTTTAATTAATCTCTACGCGAGGAACGATAATTAAATGCATTCTACGTAAGCATATTTTTGTTACTTAATTCTGAAACACACACATACACTGCGGTACGTAATTGCCAAATTCAACGAATAACTAAACGGAACCTAATTAATTACGTCAACTAAACACATATGAAAATATCAAACTGTAGGTTTCCCTATTGAATGTAAACGAAAAAATCATAATTGCTCTCGAAAATGGCGCACACGCGAAATCCATCTCGAGCGATAAATTTTCCTCAGCACGTGCAAAAAGAAAAGGGAGCAGCGTTCTGCGCCTTAGCTCGTTATGACAAAGCAAAACGATCGTATTCGTACACACGCGTTTCTTCGAGCACGAAGGGAGGTGCCCTCTCGCTCACTCTCTCTCTCTCTCTCTCTCCCTCTTTCCCTCTCTCCCTCTCTTTCTCTTTCTCTCTCGGACGTGTATAAGGACGCTAATTTCGGAGGCTACACACATGCGCACACATGCACACACTACTCACAAATACATAACACACATACAGAGAGAAAGAGAGAGAGAGAGAGAGACACGTACCGATATTGCATCTAGCGAACTGTCGAGCTAATGACCGGGCAGTATTGAAACTGCGCAGGTTGTTCTGGTAACAGCAGAGGGGATTTCAAACTATATTGGAATAACGCGGCCGTTTCTACCGACCGCTGTAACAATTATATGCCCGTAGCGATGCCCACTCTCGAATCGTCTCGGCGTTTCTTTCCCGATCGTTTTATGGTCTTCCTTTTGTTTGGACCTTTCGTGCCTTCCCGGGTTTCCTTCGGCGTTTTTACTGCGTTATCGATTTTCTCGAATTGACGTTACGCGCGTGGAATTTACATTTCGATGTTTAAGGGAGGGTTGCGAAAGGGGTTTGGGGCTGAGTTGTTTTAATGCTATCCAGACGTTCAATTTAAATTGTTGATGAGATTCTTTGGAAATTGATTGATTGGTCTGGAAGATGCGTAATCAAAACATTGTGTACACTTTTTATTTGAATAGTGTATATCGATACAGTATTAAAACTTTACTCATTTCCTTTTTCAAATAGATTTTTTTTTACATTGATTCAAGAGTTTATTTTTATTCAAATCATTATTTAATGATAATCTATATCATTTGATAAAATTCTTTTTATTCATTTAAGCACAATGAAAAACTCTTTTTCTCCAAAGTCCAACTTTTAGTTGAACGTGAAATTAGTTTTTAAAGTAATTATAAATAAATATTAAATAATACGGTAAATGCAAATACCTTTCGTAGTTTTAATAACCATTGTATCGTTTGAGACGAAGAGGCTTTAAAAACAAGGGAGCAACAACATTCTCATCGGTCGTTGGCTGTAAATACTAAATTTAACAACACATGTTTCGCAGTTACTGCCACATGTTTGAAATGAGTCCGTGTAGGAAGTTTGAAATCGACAGATCAAGAAACTCCAAAACACATCTGAGCGTCTCGGTGCAGTAGCAACAGCAGCGACGGCAACAACGGCAGCAACGGCAGCAACGGCAGTAGCACCACCACCACCAGCGAGAGCAGCGAAAGCAGCGAGAGCAATGGCAGCCCCGGAGCAATTTTCATACGTCCGGTCGTAACTCAGACTCATCGCCGGGGAACGCGACCGAGGGATAAACAAGCCCGTAAGTTCCCGGAGCTCGGTGCGAAAACTCTAGCCCTCCCCCTTTAGAAGCGGAAATTCGACCCTTGGACGTCCCGGCGTTCGTACCGCGCCGTTAGTTTCCCCGGCCGCGACGACAATATCACGGATCTCCGGCCTGAGTTCCGGGAGCGTTTATCCGAGCTCGGTGTTTGCCCCGGCGTTCTTCCGGTCGAGTTGCTCGGCTCTCGAATTTGACTTAATATCGCGACGGGAGAAAGAGCTCGGGGTCAGTCGTGCGGCAACGCTGCCAAAGACCTGACTCGATAAGAGGGTAAAGGCAAACGACCGGGAGATCGAATTTCAGCTCACTCTCGTACGTTCGTGTTTGCACGCGCGACTTTCATTAAGTGACCGGTGGGAGCCGCGACCTATCAAAGGTACACCTTCGCGGTTCGCTGACCCCGCCGATATTGGAAAACGGTCTGGCAATGACCCCTTTTTTTACCTCCCTCTCTCACACCCCCTACCCCCTCCTTCACTCCCCTCGCTACCACTCTCCGCACCTCTCCGCCTCCTCCTCCCCCCTCTTCGTACCGACGGATTAATAACGACTTCCGCCGGTGCCCCGGTTTCTTTAGCTCCTCCGTGATTAAACGCTAATAAGTCCATTGTGTACTTTTTGATAAGGCCCTTAAATTACGTCCAATTTTACAGAGAGAAAGGTACGGTTTTTCTTGCTCCCGGGGTTTCGAGCGTCTACCTCGAGAAACGTAGGTACGCACGAAATTATGCCACATGCTCATGCATATTTATAATCGGGTTCGCGTGATGCCGACCCGGACCCTTCTGACGGTTTTTCACGAAAGTATAAAAAGGGACGAAGTGAAAGTCATTTGTTAAACAGGTTCTCTCGGAAAAAGAAGATGTTATCCCTGTATCTTTATGTATTTTCCTCTCGTCATAATACTGACGCGGCGCTTGGTCCAGAATGCACAGAGTTTTCTGCGTTTTCTTCGGTTTAGAGACATTGATACCCCACGTGCTCCGGTCATTAAAAGTGAGGACTTGGTTGATGGCGTCCAAGCATTTGTTAATTGACCGAGGTACAATTCTCCGCGCAATTTGCTTCAACCCGTCACGTACGCAATTTCTGCGCGTCGTAGCTGGTCCATAGTTCAATCAAATCTGTTATATACGAGGAGATAGGATGCAAAGTTCATTGGTGATTGATCTTAGTGTTATTACTCTCTCAGCCGAAACGACTCAAGATGACTAAGTTATCTCCGTTAGCCGAGTTCATACTCCTATAACATACATTTATTAAGACAAAACTATTGACTAATTATTTCTACATTTATCTACGATATAAATGATGTGTTAAATACAAAAATTTATATGCATCGAACATTTATATCATCACTAGATTGTAAATAAATATCGATGAAAACAGGAAAATACTCGAATTTTCTATATTCCACGTACCTAGTAACTCTGGTAATCTGTATGACAAATTTTTGTTACAAAAAATAATATTGAATAAAGTGTATTACCTTACTCCCATCTTGACATTTTATTTTCCACAAAAATATCTACACGACATAAGCGTCGACAGGGTCAGTAATTGAGTTTCTTGACCTAGATTATCAATATAAAAAAAACTCAAATAACAATGAAATAAGACATATGGTCCAGAAATCCGAGCGAGCCGCAGATTTCTGGGACGGGAGTTAAGGTCGAATTTCGAAGCCAATTGCGCTTCGATTCGGTAAAATCGTTCACTAGACGTCAGGTAGCCTAACCGCCCTATGCCCGTCAGACGAGAATCGGCCTCTCTCCGAGCTGTCCGGGATGTGCAATTGCCGTGGAGAGACACAAAACGAGACGGCTTTGGTCACGCGATACACAGCCAACTGCTATCGCGCGGCACTACCCTCGTGTTTCGCGAACGCTGTAACGTTAGTATTTTTTTTTACTTTTTTAATGGCTCTATTTCAACGGAAACAAATTTATGCAGATATCGTAATGATCTCGCGTTGTTTTAGTATGTGTACTGCACCAGAGGTGGCAGCAGTATCACTTTTTAAAAAATAAATCTTAGTTAATGTTATTTAACTAGATGTCTTTTTACTGTTATTTATGTTAAAATTATAGTTGAAATATTCCCATGTTTTTTACAGGGTTTAATATTTTTTGTTTATACTTTTGCTTCGAAGGTTTTTATTTTCTATGTTCCGCCGATGCTGCGTAATTTATAATTAATACAACTAGTTTCAATACGGCAATGCTAATTTCGTTTGTGCATAAAAAATTAGGTAGTCTTCCAGAAACTCGTTATTAATTTTGTAAATAATTAACCTGTGTATATTCGCGACAAACGTCGATCTTCCTTAGCAGAGGATTAATATCTGCGGTGGCTCATCTAAGTTTATTACTACGAGCTGGAGGAACTTGCCGTCAAAAGTTGCGCTCGAAATACGTTTCCCTATCTCCTCGGCATTCCGGAGTTAAATTAATTCCGTTTATCATATTTTTCCGAGTCCGCAGACGTTTTAAAGGAAAGAAGCAAAGGACGTTATATACCGAGGGCGAAGGAAGTCTCGAGTAACGCCGCAGGAGTGTGGGCGAACTTCATAAATATTCACTATGAAATCTACCCCTCGATAATAACGGGCCCCGAAATATATACGAGTAGTAGCAGGGCTGTCTCTAGTATCTGATGTGATCCTCCCACGCAGCCCAACCAATCGGCGGGTTTGCTCTCTTACCACCTCTGTCTATCTCGTTGCATTATCCCTCTACCTGGGAGCGCTCTAGCCCAACTTTACCCAAGCTTTTAAACCCTATCTTTCTCTATCCGTATAGCTTGAGCTGTGTTTGTGTATCTCCACCACCCACCCTCCAGTCTTATCTACTGCCGGTCGAAAAACCACCAGCTTCGTCGAACCAGTTGGTTCGCTCCTTTTCAAATTCCCACGGGAATTGATCTCCTGCTCGGGGCTTATCAATAATTTTCAAGAAATGTTGCAGCTTGATAATGTTATTTACAAATTCACTTCTGAATTTATTATATTAACCTATTTTACATCGTATATAAAATAAGGTATTCTCAATTCAATATATTGTTAAACCATCTACTATCGTGTATCAAAATCAATTAATGGAAAATTGTTTCATTGAAAAAGGATCCTAAATTTTAAGTCCAGCAACAGTAATAGTTGCTGATTTTAATGATTATTATTATCGTATAAAATGATTGAGTAATATCGATTGAGTAATTGGAAAAGTACTTTGGTTAATCTGGGTACTAAAACAATTACACTGAAAGTATTAATCTGATCAAGATAATTAAATTAGATCGAGTACGTGTACTCGATGTGGAAAATCTGAAAAATGATCGCATTAAAATAACAATTACAATTGAAAATCTCTTTTGCGTTCTCGTTCGGTTGTGGAATCCCAATTGCAACGATCGAGAAGGTGAATTATCTTAAGGTGCTCTCAATTACTTGGTAATTTCGGTGGGAAGCTCGATGCACAGCCAGGGGCAAGTGTCTCGGCAAGTTCCCCCACGTCTAAGCGAAAACATTACACCGTGTACGTGATCCTTTCCGGTCTACGCAGCCTAAGATTGAGTGCGCCGCAGTGTACAGTTGAGCAGACACAAACACACCGAAAAGAAAATGCTCCCGTAGCCATCCACGCGAGTAAAACCCAAAGGGCGGGTTGGAAGCGCAAGTAAATTGGTAAAAATGTCTGAAAGGTGTTTGGAGGATGGTGAACACACGAGCGGGCTATTCTTCAGTTGGCTGCGACGCTCGTCCCTTCTACTCTCTCGCTCCCTTTATTTTTCGCGTTTCTTCGCTCCCCTCGACTTCCTTTTTTTTTTATCCACACTCTTCCGGATTTCTAGACTGCTCCCAAGCTCTCCTTTTTCCTCTCATTTCGAGTCTCGGACAACGCTGAGCTTCTCGATTCCTCGTGCTTTATTGCGGGTAAAACTTGGCAGAGATGTCCGGCAAAAGTAATTTTACTTGATGGCGCTCGGGTAGGGTCTTTTTATAAAGCCGTAAATGAGAGTTAAGTATTAATGGTGCTAAATTCGCCTGTTACGCTACTTTTCGTCCTCCTCCTCCTCCTCCATCTCCTTCTCGTCTCCTCTCTCTTTGTATCTCCTTCTCTTACTCTGGATAAAACGCTTATGTGAAACTTACAATTTTTACATTCTCAAAATACACTTTTGAGAAATTCTTTAATTAAATTTGGTTTAAATCTTTGTAACAAGACGAGACTCGCTCCGTCACCTTATTTAATTATGTTTTACATTTTTCCGACATTTTAAATAAACTAAATTTACTTTGTGTTTTCATCTTGACAGTACGTTACATTTACGTATATATTTTCTAAATTTGTTGTATCACTTATACATTTTACAACCAAACATATTGAAAAGAAACTGTCAACAAATGTTCGGTTATATATTATATATTACCATAATTAACAAAACATATATATGTACTTCTCTTGAGCATTCAAAAAAACTAAAAATAATATAATCTGAGGTTTTTAGCTTGCAAAGTATAGCGAATTAATAAATTATCACGTTTGGAAAATAGTTACATATTGATAGCATAATTTAAATTTAATTCCATGACTTGGTGTTTCCTGCAGCACAGCTCCATATTGATTGACCTATGGCAATCAAAATTCCATAAAATCTTGAAATCCCTCGTCTGCTCTAGTTCAAATTTCCGTAGCACTCTTTCGCACTTCTCATCCACATCCAAATAAAACGAAACCGCGTCCTCTGTTTTTCTTTCTCCTGCACGCATCCGGCGATTTTGGGTAATGTCGGTCGGAATGAAGACGCGTATCCAACCGGGAAATTGAGAGACCCGAGAGGGAATGAACGAGGCAACCTTCATAAAAGATAAACGAAATCTTTCCCTACGAGTCTGTTATATGTTTCACGTGTTGATTCACATCGTCCGTTCACGAATCAAATGTGACAACTTGGTCTTTCACGGAGAATCGATGTTGACCGTCTAATGATCGAACTGACGATGAGAAAATTTTTTGCCTGAGTATTATGAATTTTTATAACGAAATTACGTCCCCACACGACGGCCAGAATATAATGTCGATTTTGATATGAATTGAGGAATATTAAATTCGGCAAATTCATATCTTTGTATTAAAGCTTATGAATATTTTGACATTTATTCAAAGTTATATTTAAATGTGAAGCTACGATACTTTCGGTATTCTTCAATGTTTTATACTTGGAAGATATACATTGGCAAATCATTAACGCAAGAGATGACAAAGTTGTATTTACAATTAGATTGTATGATCTAGCTTTCGAATTTAATTATATTGAAAAACATATTCTTGCATGAATTTGAAAATGTGTAAGATTAAGGCAATAGTAGATAAGTGAGAATGTCAAAGCTGATTTGAAACAGTAGAATGATAATTATGCAAGAATAATAATTGCCAATGAATACATATAGTATTTTAAAGTTTATCCAAGAAAACACGTACGTGGCAATTTATCATTCACTTTAAAGCACCTGATGCATCTTCTTACTCTAGAATGTTTCAATGTTCTTGTTAGAACACTAACTTCTTGTCATGAAGATTAAAAACTTCCTTAGCATTTTCGAGGTACGTGAAAAGTTTTTCAATGAATAAAAAATGAAGATGAAAACAACCAGCGCGGTTACTCGAAATACAAAAAAGAAAGGCTACTGCATTTTGTCTGAAATTTTTGTTGTACGCATTTTACAGTACACGAGTAAGTAATAATGTTGCTTCCTTTGTATAAACATGCATTTAATAAATACTCCAGGAAATTGGCCAATATTCTAACCAGGTGAACTTTACCAAGACTGAGAACAAGAATGAGAATAGTATCCCGAGAGATTTGAATTAAATTTTCAGATGCCTTGGGCTTTAGCATATTCGTATAACGTTTGAGGAGTCAAGTCGAGCCGATGACTTTTAGTTGCACGGCAAATGAATCTCGAGAAAACGAAGTGCGCGCCACTCTGACAAAGACACACAGTAACACAATGCGGCTTGTTTCGAAATAGCGGGTACGATACACCTTCCACATCTCACTCGCATTGTTCACGCCATTATGCCTCTCCGTCTCTCTTTGCTTTAGGCGCTGAATTAGGTACTCGAGAAACGGAGTTCTCCAACTTCCGCCTTGGGACATCGTTACACAATGAAGATGCGGATTTTACCCTCCTTCTCAGCTCTCTTTTATTTTTCTAGTACATGTGCACGCGTCTTGACGAGTTAACCAAAAGGAATATTGTTTAGTACCTCGAGTTTAATCTTACCAAACGTTGCAATCGTGTTGGATCCGACGATGAGTGAATGAAATACTATGCCACCTATTCAATCTACACTAATTTACCGTTTTCCAACGCTATTTTTTTTTATTCCGAAAATAACCATAATTGTAGCTATCAACTGAAAGTAAATACATTCAACTATAATTCACTTTAGTTATGGAAAGTTTCCCTTGTATTAATGAAAGGTTGGAGCTTGTTCTGCAGAGAAACAAAGTTACCGACTTCGGATCAAATTTTGTTACACGTAATTAATGTAGGTATTCATTATTCTGAAAAAATGTATTGTTACCAAATCAAATATAAATTTCCAATCGTGTATAAATTTATTTCTAAAATTCATCTTATTTTTTCCGATTTTACCACTAACACCTACATAATTAGACGATTTATAGTATACTTGATACTGACATATCAAAGTCGAAGATATAAGCGACATAAGTTAATACATGAAGATCTTTAAAATGAATTTTTTGGATAAATAAGGTTTTTAGTAAAAAGTAAAATGATAACACGGTGTTCACGGGAACCCAAAGCTGAGACGACAGTCGAAAACGATTAAGTGCAATGTGCAAGCTCTACTCCAAGTTCTTTTGCCCTCACGGCTCAATAAGCACGTTCTCCCGGGGCGCCGGGATAATTTTCGCCGAGTTTACGAAAGTTCGCTCGCAGGGAAAAGAACAAGAGGACCAAGAGGGGGAGGGGAGTGAGAGTCGCGCGCCGTTGATTCCTCCTTCACCCCCTCGAAGTTGGACGCGAGAATTCGTACATCCGGCGACGCGAGCGAGCACCAAAGTAGCCTGTGGAAAAGTTTTAGTGTCGATTTTTCCTTTGGTATTTCCCGGCCTTGCTCTCCGTACTTCTTCCATACTTTTCCGTATCCGCCCTTTCTGCGCTCAATCTTTCGATCCTTCCCGAATCTCCTCTGTCTTCTTAATGCGATTATTATCGCTCGGGTATGTTTCGTCGCCTTTTTTCTTCGACTTTCTGGTTTGACGAATCTCTCGCTTATTCCACGATTTTCAGTGAAATATAATGGCTAAGTGACGTTGTGCAATATATAATTGTGAAATGTTGAAATGTTTAAATTCAACTGCCAGTTGTTGAAACTTTAACAATCACATACATAAAATGTAGCTAGATTTTTATAACCAAGTATTCAAATTTATTAATTTTCAATCAATAACATTAAATTTTCTTAAGAAAAAATGGTTTTGTTGTTGTGTTATGCACATTAATAAATTTTTAATCATTTTTATTTAGTGCGTGAAAATGATTTGAAAAGCAATTAATTGTTGAAAATGGATTTCATCAATAAAAATGTCCGAAAGAAATTGTATCTGCATATTTATGTTACGAAACAATGCACTGATTCATGATTTTTATCTTCTTCAAGCATGAAAATATTTCATCGTTGGTTAACATTTAAATATATTACATTTTCTACATTGCTTTCAACTCTAATAATTTTGCAAAAAGATATGTAAGAATTTGAAAATAAAAAAGTAAATAAGAATAATTCCTTTTTTAGAATCATGTTTTGCTCGGTCCTATTGTATTTTTTGTAGTTTTTTATACCATCAAAATTGAAAAATATATAACGTTGTAGAATTTTCATGACCCCATTTTTTGAAGAGCATGAAAGTTACATCACAAAGAGTTCAAAGGGTCATAACTATATTACACTTCGTAATGAATTTTCTATTTGAGCCTGCAACGTTAAACTTATGTTCTGTCGATTTTTTTTAGATATTGAATTTAACGAAACTTATCATTTCCCTATAAGATAAATTTAAATGGAATCAATACAACTCAATATATTTGTTTCATAAATTCTTAACTTAACTGTTTGTACGTTTTTTTATAAACTAACACATTTTTACCCTACAATAATGCAAAACAATGGTTGAAAGGACCATTTCGGGATTTTTCGCACATTTATCGATAATTTTAATAATGTATACGTGCATTCACAGAGCATTAAGACTATTATAAATGTAGCCTTATTGAAAATATATATATTAAAAAATAACTTTAACCAAAGTCAATATCAGCGTCCGAAAATGAGTTTTCTAGTCAGAACGTTACTAGAGCTTACTAACAATGTAAACGAATAAATGAAATATTTAAAGGGTTTCTCTCACCATTCTCTTGTTAGTTGTATAAGTACCCGGTTGCGTTTGGAATTTTCGAATGTCCTCGGTGGAGCATCCATCTTTCCCTCGAATTGTAGCCGAATCGCGAATCGTCCCGGTTAATTAGCGCCAAGTACGTATCGTTTATGGCGCAGCCACAGTAATTTGTCGGACGCGTAACGGTCGCATATGTACCGAATCGCGGGTATTTACTATGACAGCGCGACGGGCCTCGGTTTTGCAAGCGGGTCGGTCGACCGCGCGTCGCTCGGCAAGAAGACGAGCCGTTTGTTTCTCGTTTTGCCTCCCCTCTTTCCGCCTCTCTCTCTCCCTCTCTCTCCCTCTCTCTCTCCCTCTTTCCCTCTCTCGCTAGCTCTCGCTCTCACAGCTATTTTTTGTCCATTACCCGGGTTAGATTTTAGCCGGCTTAGCTGCTTTGTTTTCCCCTGTGTCCGGGGTTTAATTAGAAAATGAAGTTTTTCACTGGAGGTGTATGTTGAGTCCACCCCTTTTTTTGGTGGTTCTGTTATTCTGCTTGTTCGGGAGGAAGGAAGAGAGAAAGAGGAAGAGGGACGATCTTCTTTTTCGCGCGTTCCAGAATCTCTTGTTAGGCGGATGGAAAAACGTGAGTTAGCGAGTTTTTGGTGCGCTTTAATTTCGAAACGTTTTTCTCTTGGGCATCTACTTCCTGTATAACAATTAACTTTCCTACGCTTAATGCAGGTGGAACAAGCTTTTTTCTGAATTTGCAGTGTTGGAAAATTATGTGGTTAATTTATATGTAGCGCGAGATTTATTGTTTAAGCAGCTAAGATGTATTGTGCTACATTTCCGAATTTCAAAATTAGATTAAATTTTTAATCAATCACTTTTTATTAGAAATAAGAAAATTAATTTTTGCTTACAAGATTAATGTTCTGTATTTGGCATCATTGATCTGCACCACTATTGTGATATATAAATTAAGTAATACTCTTTTTTGTGTTACAATCAGGTACACATAAATAAATTTGATTTTTTCACTTTACGACAAGAAGAATACGATCGTAATAGTTATAATAAACAATAAATACGTAATTAATTGGAGCACATAAACCTTACAAGGTCTCGTATATAAATTCGCTGAGAAAGCAAGGATCTACCTTGCGCCACATTTGACTGGCTCGCGCGACTCGACGGACCATGAAATGAACGTCCATCCTAATCTTTGGGATCGCAGGTACGGGGTAATCCGCAAGTGGATTTTTAATTTGTACTACGATACACCATTACGTATCTCACGCAAACTCAATGTTTCACGCGTGTGTCGGAGGGAATCAGCTTTCGAGAGAATTTTATAACGCGAGAAAACAAGCCATTCTCCCAGGTTTATGCGGTTCGATAAAATTTCCTTCTTCTTGGCTGAGGCCATTGTTGCTTTCATTGATCATTCCATCTTGCAGGGCATACGCTTTATCCATTTTATCGTCGAGTAGGGGATGAGCCACTCGAGCTGTTTTATTAATTGCTCACGTTATTTCGCGTCAATTTATTATGCGGCTTCGGCGTCGAGTGCAATCGATGTGTGTCGAGCTCGAGTATACTCGGGATACTTGGACGCGTTGGCTTTTAGTAAATTAACATTTAATTGTATTACATTATGGCTCTTTCGTTTGAATATATAATGCAACATGCTATCGCTTACCGTCCAATAGTTCTGTGTAAATTTTCTTATACTATAAATATTTTTTCATTCTCGATATCGCAATTTCATTGTATTTTTATTAGTTTCAGTTTCAATTGATACGTTTCAATTAGTTTTTGTCGATTACATTTTATTTTCGGTCGGTTGAAATTAATTTATATCTTTGAATTTCCAGGAAACTAGATATTTTGTCGTTGTTCAATTGAAGCTTGAATGATAATACTAACTATTGCAATTACTTTATGTTATCGTATAATCATTTAAACGTTAATAAATTTAAATTCTACTTAAAAAAATTGGATGTATACTTACATTTTGACGAATCGCAATACTTAAGTTGTATAAATTAAATTACAATTTATCCAAACATCGAATAATAAAAATCATTAAAAAACAATAGTTTCAAACGTCAATTAATCTCCGCGTGTTTATGGCATCCACCTGTCGACTGTCTTTCGTCTTGTCTTTAACCCTCGTCGACACGGTAAAACGAGTTTCGGAATTGTTTTTCGGCATCGTTGCTCTAAGTACGCTAATAGATATTGCTTCCGCCCATCAAACTCCCTTTTCTCTCTTTCGCGCGCGGCTTATCTCGAGGCTAGCATTAAAAGAGCGCCGTTTGTATTCGTTAGGGAGATTAAGCAATTCGGTTCGGGCTTCCACAGTAAAACCGGAAAAACATCGAGTGCTCATTTTCTTTGTAGGTATCTGCTGTATTTTTTTTGTAGGTTCGTACGTTTGGAAGGATCTTTTCATTTCTCTGTTTTTCTACATCAATTTTTTTGATAAAACTAATTGTTTTCGAGGATTGTTAATCTTTTTTTAACTCTAAAGGGTGTTTTGTGTATTTGTAGTACAAATTCTCAAGGTATCACTCTCTAATTTAAATGAATTGTCAAAATAAACGAAATTTATTTATAGACAGAAATATACTTTTTTTCATTTATCGAACCAACTAGAATTGTACATCACGGGAAACATGCAATATTTTCAACTGCGTAAACCTCGAAAAGTTGGAAGGTTCTCGTTTGTTCGAAGCGCTGATTCCCAAGGGCCATAAGACATGTCCGTGAACCGAGTCCGCGAGGATCCTTAGGCCGGAGCGTGTGAAACTCTAGAGTAGCGAGTAAGAGAGAGCGAGTGCGCGGACATACGTAAAAGGGCAGAGAGACGGATAAGGGATGCCCCTCAATAAAGAGGCACTCTCTCTTTCCAGGAAACTGTGCACTTTTCCAGTCGCCCCGGGGTCTTTTACCTCGTCTTCCCCTTTTTATTTCTTTCTTGCACCTCCATTTCGTGTCCATCTTAGCAGTTTCCAGGACTGCGAGCTCGAGCCGGAAGAGTATTTTAGGTGCTTCGAAATTTCTATGAGCGCTAAAGTTCTTTTACTCCGAGGCCCGCGCGGGAGCGAGTTTCTTTCACTGACGCGCCAACTTTCCTAGTTAGACTCGAGACTATTTGGACTCGAGGAAATTTTATTCTTCCGTTTCTTTCGGTCCTTTGACCGAATGCCCGGATAATTTATATAACAACAAAATTTATTACCTTACCCTCTTATCTTTGATAATACGCTTATTTTACACACGAACGAACACGATTTCGAATTCTCTCTTTATTTTCATTTTTATTTTCGTTTTTAGGAACTTGAGGTTACTTATTTAATTACGTACTTCAAAAATCTATGTACGCGTGTAACTAATTAGTCATTGTGGAAATGAGTAAAAATGATGAACCATTTTTTAAATTTATATTCATATTTATTTGTTTTTAATAATCGCTAAACTGCTATTTTTTCTGCCAAATGAACTTTAATATATTTTTATTCATCTGAATCAAAAAGTCGACTAATCTATATAAAATTTTTTTTAGGTCAAGCTAAATTAAAACTATTCTAAAAGCTTGAAAGAACATTCGTATATTGGCAATCGCTTAATTATGCAGCCGAATCACTTAAACGAATGACTATTATTTACCTGTATAAGAAATCCAAGCAGGAACTTTTTAATTAAACTCGCTAAATATTTAATCAATCCGAGTAGAAAAATAGTACGACTCCTTCATCGCCATTTGCAAAGTACACGGGAAAGAAAGGCCCGAGGTAAAGAGAGAAAGTAAGATCGTAAACATGATTAACGTACGGCGCAATAAAAATAAGTTATAAACGTAGTTATACTAAAATGCAACTTATTGTCTCTCTCGCTGGGCTCCTCGCTAATGTCGGGAAATGAGCAGAAACAATGCAGGGGGAGAAACATTATCTCATACTCCCATGGGAGAAAGCGAGTGGGAGAGTGTAACTGAAAGAGAGGGACAAAAAGAGAGAGAAAGTCGTGAGTTAAAATTAAAGTGCCTCGCGGAACTTTCTTTCACGGACTAACTTCGTTAGTCGCAACAAATAAAACGTAAGGGAAGGGGTATGCCTTGGGTTGAATGCCGCGAGCGAAACTCGCAGGCCACGGGAATCCCGAAGTGCGGCGCCTTTATCAAGTATTAAAACTTCTTAAATCGACGCGGCAGTAAAAGAACGAATGCGCCCCTGCAAGATTTAATGCCATTGCCCAGTCTCGCTGTCTCTCACCTCGTTCCTTTCTCCTATTTCGCCCGAGAATTGCACTCGGCTTTTGTAATGCGCCGGCCGCATTTTTCGCCGGGCTACGATGCCGAGCTTCTAATAAGAGCATTCCCTCGGACTTTTAAAGACCGTACCTTTTATTTTCTCGGGTAGTTTCTCTCCCCGTCCCTTTGATAATGTTCCAAAATTCTTTCGGTTAACTCGTCTAAAACTACACGATGTTTACCTAATAAATATTTCTGGGATCTCTCCGTGTGTTTCGCGTTATCGAGAAAATTTAGTCTTTCGAAGAAAGTAATTGACTAAACGGTATACCTACAATTGAATTATGTTTATCAGCACTTCGATAAAATATTTCCTTACCTTTCCTTATTACACATTTTAGTTAAAAGAGATTGAAAATTTAATTAAATCCATTTATATACTTGCTTGATAACTAAATCTAACTCTAACACAATTAGCATAATAATTTTATCATTAGCTAATTGAATGGTGTTAAAAATTATGTATGTGTTCAAATTTTGAAAAAGTTTGCCTTTTCAAATTTATTATGCTCCCACGTCAATTTATACGTTAAACTGCAACGTCAATAATAATATCAATAGGAAATATTAAGTCAATATTGACTTAGTGTCATTGCTGCAAGCATCAAGTTAATTACGTAAAAGTTAATTGAAACTATTACGTTAATTTAGGAAAATGCAACAAATTGAGAGAAAATTCAAACCACTTTAATTATATGATAAACTACATGAATTCCCTAGTTACGGGTCGTCGTGCATTGACAGAAAATCAAAATACTATGCATTCAATTTGTAATAATGTATTTAAAAACTTATTACAATTAGTAGTAATGTTAAGTAATTATACTATATTTTAAAAATTGTGTTATGTATTCACGAGAAAACATGCAATTTCTATCTTGCCACGAAACAGCTTTTAAGAGAAAAAGTGAATACGGTAAATGTTGCAAATTAGTCGGTTCATTATAACTGAAGAGAGCTTAAGTAAATTGCACGAGTTTTCAGAGAAAAATTAATTATAGATAAGATAAAATCAAATTTCAAGATAATTGTTCAGTGAAAGAAAAATTTAGTGCGTGTTTTGTTGGCAACATAATATGCTGCAGTCTTTACAAAGACTGTGAAAATGGTTGATGATAGACTTTATTTATCTTTTGAATAATATAAGAATAGCTGTTTCAAGTTTCAGAAAACAGGCATCAAGTTAACATCGGATAAGTTAGATCGACTTATATAATGTTTTATAAAAGAACCATCTGTAGATAGCATCTGAAAAATCTTAAAGACCACGTACGACACCCTAGATAAAATTGATTCTTTCTCGTACGATTTTTAAAGAAGAGAGAGTAGGAAAGAAAGGGTATAAGAGAAAGAGCATTTGCGGCTTCACCGGAGTCAGTAGATAGACTAAGGCTTTGGTCAGCCGGGAGCAGTCGGAGCATCGTTGTCTTTACTGCGTGTATAGCCATACGGACGCGTGCAGTCGATCCTCTAAAGTTTCCCGTTTTATCGCTCTTGCGAAGATATTTAATTTTTGTTCGGGGAGCGCCTTTACGGCGATCGGGTATCCGTGCCGCCTTTCTTTTTCCCGCGCACGTATAGGCGTGTGCGATGAGACGAAATGTGTCCGGCTCTTTCTTTCTTTTTCTCGTGTCTCGCGTCTCGCGTCTCGCGTCTCTCTTCCTACTTGCTCTCTTTCTCTCAGCGAAGGATCTTTTTTTTACGAGCAAAGTTGCCGGTGGTCCGGCACTCGAGCGATGACGATCGATTTTGAAGTCCCTGAAGGGGGTGAAGTCTGTCTACTTTATCCCCGGACGTAAAAGGGCCACAATAAAAATTGCAAGTTGTAACTCCCGTGGCTAGACTCCCACTCTCTTATCTCGGTTTCTTTCGCTGCTCTTCGTTTTTCCTCCTCTTATTTGGATTTCTAGAAAGGAGCTCATTTGAGGATGAAAATCTGAAAACTGCTGGGAATAAAAAAGGAATTACCCTGGAAAGTGAATTTCGTCGTCTTCCGATACACACGCCCGTCCAGATTCCGCTTTGAAGAGATGCAACTTTCCTCTCGTCTATCCGTTTTCCTTTCACGCTAGGGTCCACTTGCTTATTCCAAGGCAACTTCCCTTTTTTCTCTCCAGGGGCGAACGGTTACTCGTACATCCGTCTATCCTCGCGCCGAGTTTTCGGATAATTCTCTTTCGTCCATCCTTCCGCCTTTCTTTTTTCAACGTCTCTTACTTTGTTTACCTGAGGTCAGCCTCAAGGTCTAGCAAAAGAGTGCTACGCTACTTCGTTTTACATTTCTAGATCCATGGCTCTCTCATACTTACCGAAATAAAATGTTTACGACACTTTCTTGATCGTCGTTTTATTAATTTTATATAATTTTATAAACTCTTTGATGGCACTCTAATTCACGGTTGCTTTTCCAATATTATTTTTATTAAACTACACGAAAAAATCGTTCGAAAAAGCTTACGTGTTTATTTTGGATTAAACAAAATAACTTTTTATTTTTATTTTCTTTTTAAGTTGTATTAAAAGATTCATTGATGTTTTCATATTTACTATTTTTATGTTATACGATTTATACGTACTTTCAACACGCTAGCAATTTTTATTTTTCATATAAATATTTAGCCCAAAAAAGTTTTATGATCGAAAATTCAGTTTTTTTATAGTTTTTTTTAATACTTGGTCTCTTTGTTTTTTTATTTTTCTCCAATAATATATATTTGCTTGAAATTTATACTAATCATTGATGTATAACTGAACTATAATTAATCTTATCGATAAAATGGTCGATTATTATTCAGTAGTACAAGTGAATGGTCTATCTGAATGTAAATTATTTTTTTCCTATTATGTAAAATTCCTTCCTATTACACAAACTGCATGAACGAAGAGAAAATTGATTAGTAATGTATTTACACCTAGGCTAAGAGAGTACATTACAATTAACTTTGTGTATTAATAAATTTCTTGGGTTAACTGCCCAATTGCAACAGCAAATCTTAACGTCTACTGCGACACACGAGAATCCAAAGGACAGAGAAGATATCATGATCAAAGTCCAGATATCCGCAGTGGTCATTGTGGTTTATAGATCGGGCTTCTCTTCTATATCTATATAGATATTTGTACGGGGAACTTGGAAATTGTCTCGGCTCGCTGCGGGACAGAAAATAGATCTATGGGTCTGCACCATTTGACCGGTCGTAGACGCGCTCGCTCGCAATTTAGTGGCAATCAGCGCAAACCCGCTCTCACCACCACTCTTCGAATCCTCGATCCCTAAGCCTTGAGCTATCAGTTTTTCTTTTTTCTCGCTTCGTATTTTTTCTTCCTCTTCGTTTTTCGGTAGCGCCCTTTCTCTGTCTTCGCGAGCTGACCTGTTTGGAATTGTCTGGACGTCGGTGATTTAAGAGAACTGGACGATGTTTCTTTTTTTTACGCGGGTTTTATGTTACGCTGATTTATATAATTTTTTGTAGCGAGTAGTTTGGTATTTCATCAAAACAATAAAACTTAAACTTAAAGTATCCGAATTAAATTGTTGTACTGTAAGATACAATGGTTTAAGCGTATTGATAACACTCTAAATATAGCATTCCAGAAATGTTTTTCTCACATTTATTTTTCAAACAGTATATACTGCCAGTTCTCTATTCACGTGATCTTTGAAAACTTTAATATCATCCATCCAGTCAAGTTTCAAATTCGTAATTAATACATTGGTAAACTGTTTCATTGCAAGATACGAAAGTTGATAATAAGAAAAAACATCGAAAAGCAGATGTTTTTTTCTCACATTATTAATGCATATACTGCATCTCATTTATAAGTACATAACGTACATTACTGGTACCGTAGTAGATGTGTCGTGTCCATTAAAAAAAATACAAACGAAAAAAAGAAAAGTGAAAAGCCGCATAAAGAGGCGACGCCAGGCGCAACTGACATATTGTCAAGCCGAACTTTTTAATATTTTTTCTCGCACGAATAATCTGATATCTCGTCCGAGCGACCTCGATCTACTTGGTATTCCAACATAGCGTCCCTTCGCACACACATACGGACACATACATAGATACGTAGCTCGACCTCGGAATCTGTTTTCCTTCTCTCGATTTAGCCCCTATGTTCCCTTTTAATGCGACAAAAAGTCCTCCGGAGGGTCCGCAGAGGACAATATTGAATGTCGGCCACCATTAACCCGAGTCGAGGGAGAAGACGCATGTGTCGCGTTTCGTCACGCGTGTCGCGCTTTGCGAGCGCGAGGCCGTAAAATTTGTGAGGAATGATAATGGAAAGGGCACCGTTTCGTTTCGGTTTAGTTGTCCCGAACCATACCCACCTTGCTTTTAATCTCCATTGTTTTCCTTTTATCCGAAAAACTAACTACGACGTTCCTATTTTCGGCTCCGAGTTCTATCTTCCTGTCAACTTACATAAGTATTTCTTTATTGATTATTTACCGAACACATTTCTACGAAAAATCTATCCATATTAAAAAATATAGCGATATTTAATTTACGTAATTAAATGAACAAGGCGATAAAAATAAATAAAGTACAGTTCACACGTCGAACTCGTAACGTTATGCAAATGAACACTATCTCCCTTAACAGATTGTAAGTTACAGTTAGTTAGTCGCGTCAGTTACGCGAATATAAATAATTACCCAAATGAAATCCCTCTACCAAAAATACCCACGACCCGTCAAATTCGTTCCTCTTTAACTCCAATCGCGCGGGAGAACGCGCACGAAAACCCAGGATCGGTGGCTCAATTGCGGGAAAAACATTTGAAAACTCCCTCGTAAAATCATTTCGCGCTCCCGTGCTCCATTGAGCTTTCGTCCCCTCCAGTTTGCAACGCCGAGAGCGATTCAAGACCGCCGAGGGGGCAAACGCGTATAAACGCGACATCCATTACAATAATTACCGAGGGACCGAGAGAGGAAGAAACAGAGAAAGAAAACGTATAGCGTAGCTTTCAGGCTTTTGTTTACCCGATGCGTGTGATTTCTCGCCCTGAAAAGCCTAACCCTCTTCCCTCTCACTCTGAAGATGTACCTACGAGAGAGCCGTACTTCCGCTTCCGTTGTCTGTCTCCCTGTATATGCACCCTCTGGAGGGAATTTCCTTCTTGTTTGTAGCATATAAACAATGGTACTTTTTTCACCGTTCTCTCGAGCGTGATGTACGGTAAAATTATCGAGTTGTTAATGAAAATTTGATGTGCATAAATTTTTTCTCTGTTTACCTGTTTTAAAGGGCTCCACTTCTCTTCGGATCTACGTTTGTTTTGCCACCGAATGTATAACTTTTTCCATTAATATGTTTACCTGCTCGTTCGTAGTTTTCATTAACGGATCGGTTCTCCGTGTCAATATAAAAATCCAGAATTTAAATAAATTTCAATTTTCCGTTGCAAATATTAATTAACCTAGCAAATATTAGCTACATTTATATGATAAATTAAAAAACTTCATGTAATTGCAGACAAAAATTGCTTAGCATTGTACAACTAGTATTATTTAATTTAATTATTCAACTGTTATTGTTAGCGATGTTCTATTATTTTTAAAGAATATCATAACAACATCTAAATTATGTATTACGCGTATTTCGTCATATTCTTTGTTGTTCTACTTATACCAAAATATATTATTTTAATATTAACAAAAATTTATAATTTCTGAAAAGCTATTGAATAAGCATTTAAATCATCTATTTTGTTAATACAAATCTTAATTAACGTTAGCTTAATTAGATTTTAATTAAATTTCAACGCCGGTTTAATTAATTCAATAAGATGAAGATATTATTCTACTGTACGAATAGCGTGAATTGGCTTTTCGAATGAGTTTAAAAATCAAAGCGCAGCGAAGGATAAATTGTAAAGAAGAGTGTAGATATAGCATAGAAATATACATGTCGATGATAATGCCCTTTCCTTCGTGCATGACCGTCTTCCAAGGATCCCTTTTGCACTTTTGAATAGCAGTAGGTTTCAGCAAAATCGATGCAAATTCGTTTTCCCGATGCATACATTCGTCGAGTCGTGTGTATACATACGTAAACGCATCAACAAGCGCTGAGAATAAGTGGCAGTTTATACCGATATTTTTCAAGAAAATATTACCATATATTTTTAACATTATCTCTATGATTTCTTCCTAAAAAAATCCTCTGCTTTTCATACTTATGTAACTGTGAAGAACGATGAAATATGTACATTTATTTATATACCTTATATGATCCAGAAGAGCGTAAAGTACAGATGCACGCAGTAAAATGTTTATAAAAATCACTAAAATCTGCGATAATATTTAATTTAATAAAAGTACTTTAAATTGCAAACATCGTTTATACGAGGGGGATCTACCATTTGATACTATTTATTCGTAATTACAAATCGAAATCTCGTTTTAAAAAGACAAAGTAAAACTAACTGATTAGATAAGAATAAAAGCTCCGGGGGTCGCAACGACAACGTGAACGCGTTGTACATGGGTGTGCGAAGCGGCTTTATACACCTGGGCAAGGCTCGGCGAGGCCAAATCCTCGCAAAGTGATTGATACGGCGCTTGTTTTCACGGTGGCTTGGAAATTTCGGACGATCCATCGCGTGTACCGGAGAATAGCCTCAAGCTCGATCCTTCGTACCTGCGACTCCAAGTCGACAATCCTCTAGTTTCCGATGCATACTGAAAATCAGTTTTCTTACTTTATATACATTCAATTAAATGATTTTCTTTTCGATAAAAATTCCGCAACATCAAATGGAATAATAACTCGTTGAATACATGCACGATATGCAATTTAATCGTTATTTAAAGTGCATTGAACCTTTTTGAAGTGTAATAAATGTATATCAATTTATTTGATAGATGTTTGACATCGTGTATAACAGAATAATTGACTATCCAAAAGTTGGTATGAAGCATTAAACGAAACGTTCATTAAATCTTCTTGAATAATATTTCTATCATTATTTAAATCGCATCAACGCCATCCGCTCAACGATAATATTTATCGAAAGAGCACTTGGCGCTTTACGACATGTCACCCGGTGTACACTCAGTTGCACATTATATTTCGCGAGCCCACGCAAATGTATGATAAATTTTAATCCCTCTACCGGTATTTCTCTCTTTGTCTCCCATCTAGTATCGACGACCACGACATAAATGGCAGCATTATGCTCCTTTGGCTCTATCGAGAGGGGCAGATACGAAGAGAGAGAGAGAGAGAGAGAGAGAGAGAGAGAGAGAGAGAGAGGAGAAGGAGAAGGAGAGAGGTGGAGTACGAAGGGAGCTGGTTGTGGTAGAGTAGGATACCCGAGGATGCGAGCTTCAGCTTTCAATATTTCAAACACTTATCGTCCGCCGTGGATTCCGTTCGATTCTCCTCTCTCTCTCTCTCTCTCTCTCCTGCGTCGTATAATAGTCACATTTATATCATCTTCGTAGACAGCTCACTTTCGGCGGGGCGGTTTTGACTTTATAATTTAATGCGAGGGCTGCTTCGCGCCGGGAAAAGGGTTGGGACTCGCTGTGAATTACGACGGTGCTGTTTGATTCCGCCTTCGCGGGATCCAATGCGACGCGAGGAGGTACGTTTCTCTATCCTCCTCGACATCACTGCCACGTGATTCTTCTTCGCCTTTTTTTCTTTCTGCACCATCCGGGAATCCATTTGCCGGAATTGAGCATTTTTCGTTGGATATATTATCGGTTCATATTTTAGTGGCTCGCGCATTTTACGCGTTACGTCTAACCTTCTTCGGGTGGCATTCTCCAAATGTCTTTTTTAGAATTAATGATCTTACTATCCCCGTTAGTTATATAAATATATGAAATTACAGGATAAAAGTGAATATTGGTTCATGATATATGAATACCGCAAATCTGTAATATTGAAACCTAATAAAATAGAAACTGTAGTAATGTACGGAACAACATATTTGTTCTAAACGTAACAGTCGAATTGCAGAATAGAATGGGCATTAAGATTATATAATTTGATGTGGATAATACTAAGAATAACATTTTTTCGACATATTATTTAAAATTACTGTATCTACAGTAATAATACTTGTAATATAATAATTATTGATGTTATAATAATATCATTTACTGCACTACATTGAAGAATTATGAATACGTTAATCGATGCTGAATTGGCAGTATAATCAAAATCATTGATTTTACATCTGAACATTACGGTCCGAAACGTTTTAATAATTTGAAAATTAATTTACCGGTGAATTTTATTAACATATTTACTTTAAATCCTAGTAGCATTTAAATTTTACAATATTTTGTCGAGGTCATGTTTATTCATTAATAACGCACATCCAAATTGTTTCGTAATTCGCGTTATTCTGTATTAGCAATTACTCTGCATAATTGAGTAATTACAAATATAGTTCAATGTTTACGAATACCTCGTTAAGGTTACACGATTTGTTACGTTACGCAAATTATTAAGAATGCCTGTGCCTACTCTACTAATATTGGATGTTATTTGTGTTATATAGTTAATACGTGCTTCAAGAAACTGATATTTATTGTTCAATTTCCATAGGAAATAAGTATATATATATTGTCATTATAAAATAATATCTAATCATTCAAAAATAAAGGAAGAAGATTCTGGTTGAATCATAAAAAGTATAATATATAATACGTTCGTAAAAATAAAAATTGTAATGAAATTGAGCGTCGCATAAATCAATGAATTTACTCAACGAAGCCACTTACCACGACATCGCTTAATTGACAAAACGGTCAGGTACGTTAATTGTGAAAAAGTCAACGTTCGGTAATCGAAAAAGAAAGAAGAGACGCCGGTAAATTTAACACTCGGTGAAAAAAGTCGTTAAACATCAAAGTACCATCACGTAATTAGCGACGCAGCTGGAGTAGACTGGGTAAGAGAATAAACGCACGAGCCACCTTTGCTAATGCAGCGAAAGAATCCCGGAGGTTTTTACGCTGCCTATATAACAGTCATTTTCGCGCATAAAGGGACAACGGGGTCGCTTGGGTTTATTCCCTCCCGCACGGCCCTCTTGGAAAATTTCCTCGACAGACGCGCACGGGACATTAAATTTCGCCGGTATTTTAGTGCACCCCCTAGGCCAGATATGATATTAAATAACGGCCTTGGTGCGTAACGCGCGGTCGAGCCAAGTCACGCGGCAAATACGTGAACCCGGCCACGAATGTTTGTTTAAGATTTGTTCGAGGATTTGTTTCATATGTGGCGCTCTTCTCTATCTATTGGACTATTTAATGTTTACCATTCATAAAATATATACACATATATTTTTCGTGTGGTATTTATTTTTTTTTTATAAATATTTCACTCGTTAGTGTATTGAGAATATGTTTATGGAAAGCGACTATATGTGTTCTATTAAATGCGTATCAAACGTTGCGTTATTTTTTAAATGACAAAATGTACATATTTATTTATATGAAATTGATACTATTTCACGTATGCGAAAAAAAGTAGATCGACATTTTACGCGGTTTTGTGTAGACTGCCCAAATTTTAGACTAAAAGCATTTCTGCGTAGAATATAAAAAAAAGGATAAATGTAATCATATGTTTATGTCCGGACAGAAGTAAACAAAATATAGTTTTTTTATGCACTTGATATTAAAGTAACAAAATATAACTGACTTATTTCAAGTTATCGTTAAAACTTTCAGAAAAAATGAATATACGTTTGGTCTAGCAATTTTCATTTGCAATGAAAACTGATGTAAAGAATGTTGATTTACAACGTTTTAAATAACATTAAAAAATAATCTCTCTATTTGTAATAGGTAATGTTTGTAAAAAAATTGTAAGTTCGAATCGTCACGATTCCCATTTAATTTTAAGAATCCGATGAGTTAGAAAATGTTTTCGAAAGGGGAGGTTTGCAATCACACGAGAATTTATTCTATACGTGATTTAACCTATAGCAAGTGCAAGAGAGATAAGACGAGACTCCCAAGAGAATTGCATAGTTGCAATGGTTCGCCCCTTGTGAATGCATGTATGAGTCCGTAGTCTAAGGCCGTTCGAGACCGACAAACTCGAATCTTACGGCTTTCGATCGGAATTTATTATCGTTGTTCTTCGTCCCTCTCCTACGTATTCAAGTTTTTTTCCTTCGCACCACCGGTTATCCATCAAATTTATACGGACAGTTTCCGCGTCGAAATTCGGAGAGCATTCTCATGTAGACATTTCGCGTTTAAACTTTTGCATATTGTTATTATTCGGAGAGGACCCGAGTTCTCGATGAAAAGGTATAGTGCGGAATCGAATTTTCGTTCAAGTTAATGATCGAGCTTCAGAATAGTTTCGAAAAACTTTGATAATAATGCAGAGCGAAGAGCAAACGATCAATGAGCATCACCCGTCGAAAGCTAAATCCCAGGATATTAAGCCGACTGTTATTAAAAATAAATGAAAAGTAGTGTCGTTTAATTTAAAATTCTTCCGATAACAAAATTAATTGAAATTCTTAAAATATCTGAAAAATCGTAAAACCGCGACAAGATGGTTTTAACGCTTTATTACTAATAAAAATATATACGCATGCGATGACTGGGGGGAAAAAAACTAGAGGTTTATACGATACGTTCATCGTCATTCTTTCGCGGATATTTTATTACTTCTGATCAAAGAGCGGACGTGTACACGGACGGTAATATAAGTTCGGATGACCGTTTAATGCCAGCCGCGAGGTTGTTTTTAATCCATTCGACGCCCCGAGATAGTCGAGTTTACGACGATAAATTCCATCGACTCCTCTCGTTCGGAAAAGGAATCCGATCGGGTTACCCGAGAACGAACACTGCTCCAGCCTTTCGAATTTTCACAGCGGTGAGGAAAATCTCCGGAAATACACATCGTCTTTCGACCCAAAGAGGATTAACCGTTCGTCGCGCAAATTCTCCTCTTAAATTGGAAATTTACGCCTGTTTTATAAAGACGGCGAGGTTGCTCCGACGCTTTGCTAAATCACCAGCAAATCCGAAGAGACGCGACTGGATGGAGAATAAAAGTCGCTAAGGTCAGAATACTGCTTGCGAACTTTATACATATATATATATTTATATAGATATACATACATTGAAAAAACAACAACAAGATTTTCAAATTCGGTCGAGTGAATTTGTTTTCATTCGAAACTCTTTGTTAACGTCGACGAGGGATGATTAATGTCGAGTCAGTACTTTATTCAGTATTGTTATTTGTTTATTATAATGGGAACTCATCAACCATTGTTCAAATGAAAACATATACTATTTTGATTGTATTATCGCAATCTTGATTTTTCTTTGTATAATTTGGATAAATCTAAATGCATTTATTTACTCAACTAAAGTTTGTAATATTGTATTATTCAATGTAATTTAGTTGATTATTTTACAACTCTTGATACGATATGTTACTCGATACTGCAGTTACCCACACGCATAGTCGCATACATAAATAAGTAATCCGATCGTCAAGTCGATTCTCGTGATACAGGGAAGGAGTTAATAAACTAAATGTGACAGAGAAGTTAAAATTCAGTTGAACAAATGTAGATGCGAAGGTGCGATTGGAAAAATACTAAACTCCTTCTTGTCTCGTCAGCCTAATTAAAACAGCTTACCAGAGGCGATTTAATCTCCCCCTGAACAAAAGGTACAACGAGAATTCCAAAGTCACGCGGTGTCGAAGGTCGAGCGACTCCGCCGGGGATTTGAATGGAGCAGCAGCGGCGCGTTGTGCATGCACCAGGGCGCAATGCACTGTTGCGAGTCCGTTGGGAGACTAGGCGACGTCCTTATCTACGGATGCGCACGTACGTGGCCGCGTATACACGCGCGATTACTTGCTTCACTCGGGTGGGACGACGAATAGTACCGTCCATGTCTTAACTGGGCTGTTTAGCCTTCGATCTGTCAGGCTTCCTCTATACGTTTAAATCCATTTTCCATTGTTGCAACCCAACGGGTTATTTGATTAGTTTGATCGTTCACATTCGTCTCAATGTATCGAGCTTAACAGTTTATCTCATTCTACGAATCTAAAGTTTAACTTCGTTGCGAGAGACAGTAAATGTCATTGTAATTAAAAGTACTTTATTTCTGTTAAACAAAACTACGTTGTTATTTAATTATGTAACTTTATATTTACTATCGTACATAATATAATATAAAGTAATATTAAAACTAGAGAAAAAGTATATATCTAACTCTAGAGTGTCACAGTTAAATAAATATTTATTTACACAAAAATGTACATAAAAGTTTCCGCGATCTCTTCATATAGAATAAATATAAAAAATTTTTGTTCTGGTAAACTAAAATAATATTGAATTACTATGTCAAAAATATTATATAATATCAAAGAGATACAGATAGATACACGTTACAAATATTTAATGAATATATAACAGTATCTGTATAGTGCTACAAAGAGACTATCAAAGTCCAAAAATTATTACGTTCCAAAATCTAAAGTATTGAATATAATACCATTAATTCTTTGGTTTATATCATCATAGTTTTCATAGTTTTCATTTGCACGGTTACGATGCATTTATAGTTAGTATATATATATTTCAAAATAAAATATTGTTGAAACAAACTTCAAATCTTCAGTATTATATAATTCGCAAGAGTTGTATGGTATATGAATAACGTATCAAATATAACATACTTGTAGATAAATACTTTGAAATAACCTAACTGTATAATTTTATAATAATGGTACACAGTGATAGGTCTACTTTAAATGTACGACGCATTAGTTTGAAAGCGTGAAAAATAAATCTAGTTTGATCCAAATAACCGAATCGGAACAACATCTCGAGATACGTTGCGTACACCTGACTACACGAATTTCATGTAAATAAAGAATGCATCATCTTGCGCGCAGTACAAAAACAAACATGCAGTAGTGAAATACTGGTATATATAAGACGAGTATACAGCGGAACTGCACAGGATGTTGACATGCAGCTGCGCAAGAGAGTTTTCAGGCGAAAGGACACTCTCAACATCAAACTGCATATGGAGAATTCCAAGTCACCAATTTCAGTAAGAACGTTGGATTATTAAATATAATCATTCTTTTTTTGTCACACAGAGCTGCACGATTTTAACGATTTGCGGATTCGTTAAAAAAAGTAAGGATAACCTAGAGACGCATAGTTGACAATAAACTTTTTAATAAAACATCACGATGAAAGTAAATATGTTACAGTTTTATTTTTGTCGATCGCATGGTATAATTTGCAGTTGTATTTTCAATCATAGCGATGTAAGATAGTTGGTATGCAAGTGAATTAATAAATAAGTTATATTTATTTATTTAACATAACGATTACTATTAGAAACACGAAGGTGTTAAGGTTTAAAGGCAATAAAATCGAGTAAAACCAAAGTCGTTGAATAAGGTTAAACTAAGACAAGAAGTAGGAGAAGGAGAAGGAGAAGGAGAAGGAGGAGAAGGAGGAGGAGGAATGCCTCGTATAAGCCATCAGACACCGTAGACAACGCGAGATAGAGAAGCAGCGGAGCGCAAGGCTTCCCGATTAGTCGACCCAGACTCACTCCAAACAGTCGCGCGTGATCCCGTATCGCGCGTGAGAGCACGAGGGAATCGCATCGCAGATACATGCATACATACATACATAGACACGTAGGTATACGTACACGTACACGCGCGTATATACCAGCATCGTGTATACACTATGGCCAGAGAAGATGGCGATGTGACACATTTGTGGTCCCTACGCGACTCGAGGCGTTCGTTAGGCCAACGTGCCATCTGACCTTAATATAAGTACCCCGGACCTTTGTCTGTACCAACTTGCGCTCGAGCGTTAATTAAGCGCGTAACCGACGACGCGCTAAATCGCCAAAAAGCATGAGATTACCGCGAGTTTCCTACCGCGTTAAGTTTCGTTTGCCCGAGTTTGGAAGGGTCGATTTCCTCCACGAGGTAAAAACTTTCGAGACGCAGAGGAGAGACGCAATCTTACAAGCTCCGAGAGATATTGTGTACTAAATTTTACTACTAAAACCCACCTCACTTTGCTACACGGACTGTCTCCTTCTGGGTTTCGAGGACTCGACGTGCTATTCCTTTTCTCTTATCGTATCATCCTTAATGGAATTGTTTCTGTTCCACCTTTTTCTTCAACGATTCAACATTCCTTTCAATTATTGACTTGTCGCTAACTGGAATATACGTAACCTACATGCATATACAAACTGCAGATAATAACTATTATTTATGTAACTATTTATACGTATATAAAGGACGCGCAGTTCTTCGTATAGTTTGATTTTGTTGATATTAGAGACTACAATTATCCACTTTACCAACGAAACGTGGGACAGATTAACAAAGTTTCATTCAGATCCATACACGAATTTTGATAAGACGTTGAATAATAGAGTCTCATAATTATGTATATGTCTATCGACGATAATGATATTTATCTTTCATAACGAAATTACTGATAATCGAGCGAGCACTTCCATTAGTATTTTGCTTAAAACATTAACTATAGTCGATCCATTCGAGACTTCAATTTTAATTCTACTCTTATTGTCGTAAAGATAGGATCATCCCCAATTCGTTTGACAACCTGTTCAGCATACCATGCTTCGTGTCACTGGTTTAAAATTGCTAACCATATACAATAACCCATTCACGCTCAAACGGACAAAATTTTCTTTTTATTTTTTCGTAATTAAATTGGTGCATAAATTGTAACCTATCAAAAAGTTGATTTAACGAATGAAAAAAAGCAAAAAATATTTATTGTTTTCTGTTTTTAATTAATTTTTTTATAACACCATTTTTTTATTATTTAGCTTAAGAACAAAGAGATGATTGGATGCTATATTTTATCCTTATATTTTTTGACTAACTAATAATAAAAAATAAAATTATAGGGTTAAAATGTAGGGGAGACTGGTGCATTTTTGAACATTTTTTTTATTTATTTTTTTCTTATCGAGAACGATTTTATATTTGGGACCGTGGCAACTTCAAGTATTTGCCTCTAGCTATTAAGTCAAAGTTTTTTACTCACTATATTTATTGATAGGGCGGTTTATTGTACGGTTGAAGAAAAAGGCATTTTGTTCAAAAATGCCCCAACCCTGGGGTAATTTTGAACATATCCTGCTAGTGTTTTTGAACGTATTTTCGATTTATTATTTTTTCGATGCAAAGAGTAATATTTTATAATCTAAACTAACGTAACTTCAAATCCATACTTTCTAGCAACTCTTAAAATATTTTTAGGCACCAAATTTATCAATACAACATTTTACACTTACCAACTTTTACACTAAAACATAAGTTATTTTTGTGAAATTTAACTAGGTTTTGTTTCTTTTAGATTGGACACACGATGAATATGGTATAAAATCACCGTGCACCCATTTACTTAACACGTTCAAATTTACCCCAGGGTTCGTGTTCAAAATTACCCCAAAATAGAAAAAAAAACTTTAGATACACAGTGCGCAGCAGTAAATTAATATTTTTCAACGTAATTACGATCAAAAGAAAGCTAGTATGAATACTTTTAACGTGTGTGATTTGCAAGTATATAAAAGGTACAGCCCAAGTGTGCTTTCAATAACTAAGGAGTACAAATAAAATAAAATGAGATTTTCATTTTGGCAGGTTTCGAGTAAACGTAAACAATCGATTCGAAATAGCTCCTAACTATAGGAGATTTAAGATAATAGCATTTATTTAAAGAAACCGTCCTATTATAGCATAAATATTACGATATAAAAGAGCTACTCAAAAAGTTCAAAAATGTCCCTGTTCAAAAATACCCCAGTCTTCCCTATATATATATATATATATAGATTAAATTGAATTCAACCATGCAGAATATCCAACGCAATTTGATTTTAATAATTTGTTCAAAAAAAGAATATAACCTTTAGCGTAAAGGATATGAATGCTACTCTATTTATAAAACAGCCTACAGATACATACGTGCTTTTCGTTTTTTATTAGAAACCAGAATGAAGCTATAATTGCTTAACCAAATTTGCTTTTTTCGGACATAACGTAACGTGCCGATGCATTCATAATGTAGAGTACACAGTATATAATTTTTATTTAAAATCTCTCTTGAACCATTATTTTAGTGGACGCAATTGATTTAAAAGCTCAAACGCTCAAAAAACAGTACAAAAGTTTAGGTGAGCTTGAACGGAGCGGGACAATAAAAAATCTCGGAGAGAAATTTCTATCCCCGGAAGATCATTTACGGAGTGTACCTGAAATTTCCAAGGGAATATCTGGTGCACACAAAATGTAGAGTAGACAGTTAAAATTTCAATAGCTCCGCCCCTTAAAATCGGGTAACGGGTAACACCCATTCGGGGCCCGAGACCCGTCGACGCTTCTTGCCTTGGCCCACGTCGTTATTTGAGGCGCGCAGGCAGTGATATAAACTTGTCCCCAGAGGCCGTGTTCCGGCATTAAATATAGTTTAGGCGCGGGGGAGAGCGCACGACAAAACCCGAAGCATTCGTATCACTTAACGGCCCGACGCTTCTACCCGTCCCTAGGTTACCCCCTTGATACCACCCTCGCAGTTCGCGCCGGTGGTTCTTTCGCTTCGCGCTCGACTGACGTGTAATTTTCCGGCCGCGGTCCGCAGCATCTTTTTCAATTAAAAGGCGAGCGCGCGAAATTTCATCCTTTTTCTAGGGATGAACACGCGCGCCAGCAAGAAATTCATGGGTGTATGTTTTTTTCTCTTTCTACCTTCCTGTGTGCCCCACCTCTTTTTTTTTCTCTTCTAGCGAACACGTTTTTGAAGCGGGAAGATTGATGCGAAGTTGAAAGTAATGTTATTTGTTTGCCCCGTTTTTGCAGTGTATAGTCCCGCGTTAATTTAATGCCGGGTACTTTGTCTGGTGAAGTTCCCTCGTGTTACTTTGTAAATTCTGAAAAATGAAAATTACACTCCTTCATTTAGAGTGGCTTGGTTTTATTCCGAAAAGCGGTAAATTATTTACTTCGTTTCTCTCCCTCTCCCTCTCCCTCTCTTATCCTAACGGTGTATCTTGTAACTCGTGTAAATACTTGGAAAAATACTTTTACGTTAGTCAGAATGTAATTAGTTTCTTGGAATTGCTTTTTAAAGCAGCTTTTCTACTTTGATTACAGTTCATATTAATAGTTACAGTTTACTTTGAAAATTATAAAAATCCAGCTGATTGAACGTTTGAAATTTACGATAGCTAATAATTACGAGCGATTATTGTTTATTTAACTATTTACGCTACTTTTAATTAAAACGGGAGAACTGAGAGCAAGTGGATGAACATTGCTTGAAATAAATGAAAACTAATAAAGGACGTACTATTACTGTTTACAGCATTTTTTAAGTAATTATAGTCGAGTGTTTACGTTTAAAATACATTTAAATCTTGATTCATAAAATCCTTACGTAACTTTAATTACCTTTTCAACGAAAGAACTTTATTTATTCTATAAAGTCTTCATTTCCACAGATTATTAGAAATATTAATACAATAAATTACAATTAATAAAAATGTAATATAAAAAAAATTGTACAAGATTTAATTAGTTTTTGCTTCTTTTGATCGTATTTAAAACCTCATTACTCTACACTCGACTAGTTCACTCAATTCAAATAAAATCCTAGCCTTCGTCACACACTCATGCGGTGAGTAAAAAAAGGTAGAAATTGCAAAAGGCGATGCGGTCCTTAAATATAGCAAGATTAAGCAAGAGACGGAGCTGTGAGCCTCCCCGCGGCGCAGCCTCATTCCAGCAAGATTGACGAGCCACTCATAACTCGCGGCTTGGGTGGGAGTTTGGCCGGGGGCCAGCCTGCTCCAGATCTCCCGGGCAGCCGGCCCGCCGCTATTTACGGTCATTTTTACGGCCGACTTTACCCCGTCATATAATTGCCGGACGCGCTGGGGTGGCCGGACATACGTGAGACCGAGACCCGGGGAGTCGCCTCGACGCTTGGGAAGCGTTTTATAAGCCACCGGCAAGACTCAGCCTACGTGACGACTTTGTCGCTTGTGCTAAGACTCCCTTTTTAAATTGTTTTTTATTTTCAAGTAATAAACTGTACTCTTCCTTTTAAAAAATATATTAGTCTTAAATGAGCTCTTTTATAGAAAATGATGATAATGTTTTTAACTAAATTAGGATTTATCTATAATAAATATTTAATCTACATTTTATTGATGTAAACAAAGTATTTTTCAGTCGATACGCAGTGTAAAACATGAGAATAACTTGTATTTTATTTGGCAACGTACGCTGATATCCCTTTCGGTACATAAGATGCATCGGTACCATTTGGAAAATCAATTGCATTTTATTACCCTTTACGTTTCCAAAACATACGGGTAACATCTTTATTTACAATCGACTTGGCTGCTACATATACTTCAATTGTACGATGTTACAACTATAATAAATTATCTTTTATACCAATAATTTTAATATGAAATACCTTGCACATAACAACAACAATTTAAATGTAAACAATTTAAATCAATAGCTGTTTCAAAGATTGAAATACTATTCTCGTAAATTTTCGAACCGAGTCTAATAGAATAAACATTTTACTTTTATACTTGTACGCCTGCAATAGTGAAACTAAACTGGTTTTCTTTTAATTTGCATTTCTCTTTGATGGTATAATTAAACTAAATCAAAATATAATATTTCATAGTATCAATATTCTCTACACGGAAATACTCTGGTGTATTCGAGAGGCTCCTTGATTTATAATACATTCGCCCCTCCTTGCAAAACTTTACAGGACACTGATGGCATTCTTCTTCATCCAGTATCTTTTCGATTCGATAAAACAACTAATAAAGCAAACTTTGTACATATTACGACGCAGTATATTTAAAAAGTTGACGGTATACTAAAAAGTCCCGTAATTCATGTGATATTTATTCTCTCGATGAAAGTTTGCACAGGCTTGTTGAAATATCGGAGTCGAGGAAGGGGGATAGGAGAGTATTTTTTTCGACAGAAAAGGGATCGTAGGAAAAAATCCTTATCTCCCGAAGCAGCTGTTTTCCAGGATCGCGAGAGAGAGGGAGAGAGAGAGAGAGAGAAATTTCTCGTCGACGAGCGAAGCAGCACAGTACCCTTATACATTTATACGTGTCACCGAGATAAACAGCCGTTAATCCTCGAAAAAAGCGCGTGCCTTGAATCTCGGCCTCGAAGTGAAAGCCAAGTATGTGTGTCTTCCGCCTTCTTTCTTCTCTACTCTTCCCTTATCCACCCCTTGAATTCCAGATTAGACAGTGGCACTTTCTCTCGGCACATACACAACTTGATCACTTTTAGCTTCATCGTAGTTTATGCGAATGTTTACCAATCGATCAATGCTCACCCGATACTCAATTATTTAAGACGGTGTATATTTTTCAATTCACTAGGAAATTGTCTTTTAGATTAGTCGCTTTATAATGCCGTGTCAACTTAATTTGACGCGACCGGATCTTTTACCCTCTTTTATCTACAAGCAATTTTAAGTCTCTGCACATAATTTACCAAGATTATATAGGTTTTATCGAGTAACTATAATTCAACGCGTAATACAATGTGGCATTATGTTTAAGAGATATAGCTCATCAGTGCTGTTTCGATGTGTGATTAAAATAATAATTTCATCAGAAAATAGTGATTAATAATTTTCTGGTGAAAATGTATAATCGAGTATAAGAGAGGCAGCCAGCTGCAACGATACTTTGTCTCATTGCGCTAGTTAAAAATGAAAAAAAGCAATTATAACAAGCTCGATACTCTGGACAATCTCACGTTACAAGTTCATATATAACCGGGAACGTTATAACTCAGTGAGCTCCTGCACCTTGGGGAATCCAGAAAATTCGCGTTAGACGAGCATCCGCCCACTCGTACACACTCACACTGATACCTGCAGGAGCATCTGGCTCCTTTGCCTCCCTCATTATTCATCCGGTCTGATAGCGCCAAGATATAGAGCGCGGACGAAGTAGGTTTGGCCACCCAACCAGCCCAGATATGTGTATTTGTGTGGCGAACAGTCGCCTCGTCGTTCCATTGTCTCTGCGGTGCTCGGAATTGCGACGCTTACAATACGACGATTGTTTTAGCCCTTGGCGCCCCCATCGCGCGCCATCTTCTCTATCTCGCACCTCCCGAATTCGAGCTACGTTGCCGGTTAAATTCTCCCCGATCATCCGAGGTTCCGTCCCTTTCTTCCTTCGAGTTCTCGGCTCTTCGAGCTTCCCGACAGTTTTTTGCCATCTCGCTTTACTTCTGCGGAACTTCCCGGGTGAATTACTTCGAATGAAGCCGTCCGGAGGACTGATGTTGCAACTGCACTTTCAAAACAGTGCCCAATCCAGCTGTTGTAACTTTACATTTCTATTTTTACTACAGTTACTCTATTTCTATCCATATACACGTAGATTAGATTTTAACCGTTTTAATACTTCGTTAATATAAATATTTTGATTATTACATCACACAATTTTTACAGTATTAGCCTGTTGTACGTCGTTGTACGTATTATCAATTTTTCAAAACCGATATTACACTAGTACTTTTTTTTATTCAAGCGAAATAGCATCGATATTCGTTAACAAGACCAACAATACATGATAGGACGTGGACTAGTAATAACCATCATAATTTCCACTATCTTTCATCGTATCTCCGTCTTTGTTCTGGAAAATAACGATGCCATTTTGCACCGGGAATTTGTGAAAAATTCAAGCTGGTTCGAGGGTCAGAGGACGGATGTATGGGTGGCTCTTTGATGCAAGGGGAGGAGGAAGATCGAATTGAAATCGAGCAGCCCGAGGCTCCGACTCACTGGAGTGCAGAGTGCAGTTCCCGTACGAAATAAAAAGCTTTATGAGCTTCCTCTCTTTCTCTTTCAAATCTGGGAAATCCAGTGTGTTATTTTTTGCAGATTTTTTTCAAACGACTATGTAAAAGGGAGGCCCGAATAACTGCTTTATTAAGTCGTTCCATCGGGACTCTTTAAATTCATTTCATTTGCGGTGGGTTTGTTTTTTATTCTTTCAGTTGTACGGATTCGAGCATGAACCGTTCAAAAGTTCTGAACAACCAGATACGTTCAAAGTGTTATCGCGCATTTGTACAAGATAAACAAAAATGTCAGAGATAACGGGTTTATATCTCGAAATATTTTTCGCATCATTCGCATTTAATTATTTAATATTTTTTATTTAAATAAACCAAGATTTTTTGTTTCTTCCAACATTTCATATTTTCTCTTTCTGCACTGCAAATATGTACAGTGAAATAACAACGAGTATACATAGTGGGTAGTGTAGATACAGGTTGAAAGTTAGGTTCTAGGCATGTTTAGACACGTTCTAGACGGCACTAAATTAAAGAGTTTTAAATGGTCACTCAATGTCACAAATCGCCATTTCAAATTCGCCAAATTGAATTTGATCTCTTGTCAACAACTGTATTAAACCTGACCGAATCGTAAACCTCGCGCACGGTAAAATAAATAAATCGTAGAGTACATACGTGCAAATGTTTCCGAATCGGTTATATCAGACCGGTCGTACGGATCATTACATCGTTCGCATCTCGACTGCAGATATATTCGTCAATGGACGAGGAAAAGCCATTAGTAAGATTACCGCTGGTCCTTCTGGGGGGGTCAAAGCAGCTACGGCTCGTGTAAAATAATTGGAAGGTTTGATCCACGGGAGCTTGATGAAATTGCAGTATGTCGAATCGAGCCTGTCCGTCGTCCCGGAACCGATGATTCCATCCTGGATTTTGCATGCGGTTGCCTCACTACGAAATGTATATTTCGTGCGGCCAGACATTTTCGAGTGGAATGGCACAATCGCGCATCTGTATCTCTTGTAACACTGTGCCCTTCAATTTTGAGCCTGGTGTACAGTTTGCGGGAAACGGAGGTAAATGATTTTTGTTTCTATTTTAACTTTACTCGAGATCGTTGTTCAATTGATTAATACAATTTTACAATTGTTACTCTATTTTCTTTATAAATTATACGGAATAACGAAATAACGGAAATATGTAACCAATATTACAAACCATAATATTGGCTACATATTTCCGTTGAGGGGATCTGATACATAAATATTAATATCGCTATTCTTTTTTCATTAACAATAGATTTGCGTTTTAAAAATAATTCTTTCTATAGTAATCTTATATTTGCTCTGAATATCAACTACAATCATTTTTTCAATATTTTTTGTCTTTAAGCGATTGAGATATTTGGGTTGTCGTATAATTATATAGTTTTATTAAATATAAAATTAATTATTTCGGTAAATTCGCTCTGTAAACTTCCTTTATATCATTTTGGCATCATGGACGAATTTTTTCAAATTTTTAGTTTTATATTTTAGTTGTAATTTTCGAGTTTTTGGAGGTAGATCCTTGTAACTTGACTATCACATCGTATTAAAGCATCTATCTTGTACTCATACATTATCCTATTATGGATTCACTTGAATCGTCTACAGTTTAATTTGAAAATATAAAAATACGCAGTCTCCACTGTTGTTCAGAGCCATGAGTATATTTGAATATTTTATGGAGAGAAAAGTAACTTGCTAAATTGCTTTCAATTATGCACGAGACACTGGAACCGGTGTGCTCTCGATATTTTATTTTCGATAAAATCCTGGATATAACCAACACAAAAAGAAATACGTTGCTTTTTAAATATTGCGGTGTAAACCAATATCTATAAATATACATATTGTTAATTATAATTGTTAGAAGTGAATATATAATTTACTTAAAAATCGATACAATTACAAAATGAAATTGAGTAAATATTTACAAAGTTCCATTCAAAGAAAGCAAAATTATAAAAACTTAGAAAAATATAAAATAAAAAAGAGCACATATAACAATGTATTATCTACGTATTTATAAATTTCAATGTGATCCAAAAGTGGTACTTGTTACATTATACGCGTTTAATTACATGTTTATTTAAATATTTGTTTAGGAAGTGTCGTAGTGAATGTAATAAATCAATATGTAATAATAGTTTTTATAAATTAAGATAAAAGGTAGAAAGACGGCAAATCACTTATTCAACTTTTGAGGAAATAGAGTTGGAAACGTTTTCCAATACAGCTCAGTTTCCGCTCACTCTGAGAGAAAGACGAAACTTAAAGAGGAAAGCAATACTTTTTAACAGCCCGTCGATATATACATATAGACACCGTAGTAAAGGCAAAACAAAATCCCCTATTTTCAGGTTCATTTCGTTCCTTGTTTTCAAAAGTCGTCCCTCTCTGCAGCCGAAAGGAAAATAAGGACAACAAAGACAAAAGGCCGAGTCGCGGAGAAAGAGAGTGAGTTCGTGAGCCAAGAGATGAGAAAAAAGTCGAATCTGCAGATCTTTCAGCGATGCGGCATAATACGATATATAAGTTCGCTGCAGTACGAATCCCGCGCGTCGTACGTGATCGGGCAGACACTCAACTTCGGTCCCAGCTCTTTCGATTCGAGGCTAAAGGTCAAGTCGTGGGATTGCCGGTGTCCAATAACGCGGTGTCGCCGACGATTTTTCTCAAACTTTTCGGGAGGAAGAAAAAAATGAGCCGAAAAACTTGGTTACAAACAGCCACCGCGACAATGCAATAAGGTGCGATAAATTTCGCGAGGGCCTCGGATTTCGATTAAAACGCGGGACGTAATTTACGTCGTCTACGAAATCTTCTTCCTCCGTTCCGTAACTGCCGGTGGCTGGTGAAATAAAACGAAGCGAGAAATAATGGTTCGCCAAAGCACGAATTGCTGGCTCACCTCCCACCCGTGTATATACCTTTGGTGAACAAAAATAAAAGTAAATTCGTCGATCGCATACCTACGGGTTATTCGATTCCAATCGCGCAGCCAAAGACATACTACAGGCTAAATTTATGAACGAACTTTTGGAGCAACAAATCAGGTCCACTATTTTTCGACATTACTTTTTTCTAATTACAACTTGTTCTCACGTTTTCTACGATTGGCGCTCGACTAGGTATCACAACTGGTTTACTCGATCCTGCCATCGCTTATATTTTCAACATTGGAATAACGATGTTATCAAATATTCAGAGGATCAGGCTTGCCCGCCTAAGGAAATCCTAGTTTCGTGTATCGAGATATACTACTAAATGAAAACCCTTCTAAATATAAATTTTAAAGTTACTTTCAAATCCGATCAATCTGCGATAATTTTAGTTACTTAATTAAAACATTCTACGTTTAATTTAACTAGATAAAGTATTCAATTTATGTATCTTTGTGAACTTTACGTAATCTTTTTATAACTGAAGTGATATTTTGAAGAAAGGTTTTTACTCGTTCATAAGCTCGGTTATAACTGTTAATTATTAAATTATTTGAATTGTATCAAAAAAATTGTTTATTTTCATTGCAAAAATTTAAGTGTTTTTGCCAAGTTTCGCAAGAAATTTTGTATTGATTTGAATGTAACTGTTATTCAATATGGGATATTATTTTATTTTACACCGCATATAGAAATATCTTTGTATAAAACATAAAATGAATACATTTTCTAAGTAATTATATACATATTAACATTATAAATTGAATTGCATAAAAAGTTTGAAAAATAATACACTAATTAATCAGTCAATTAATCCATTCTAATAAAGTTGTCTATTTTTGTTCTAGTTGACATAATTATTCAGATTTCCGACTCTATTTTATTTTCCATAACAACGTTAGTAAGGTTACTTAAATTTTTACAGTTAAGAAATAAAGTCTTCCGACTCGTAAACCTCCACCGTTCGAAATCACCTTACATACCAGAGAAAAAGAAATGAAAAATAGAAAGAAGTAAGTCCACCGTCATAAAATCAAACCTCGAAGCGCGTTTCCTTATTTCAATAACACTCCAGGAGCGACTCTCTTCGCCACTATACATCCCAATTTTGTTCTATAAAATTTCCTCTACATATATCAGTAACTTTTACATTCACGGGAAAACTCGTCCGCCGGTATGCACGAGAAAGAAAGAGAGAAAGATAGAGAAAGAGAGAGAGAGAAAAGTACCTGAAGCAAAAAACCATCCGGAAAGTTCGCGCAAACATCCTCGTAGCGGTCCACAAACAAGAAAAAGGGCGAGAAAAGGAAGGCAAACGTCTCGCAGGACGCACCGTCGAAGTGGGTCTCGAAAAGTAAAAAAAAAAGGAAAGGATGAAGGAGTTGGAGGACGCGCGCGAATTCTTATTTCTTCTTTTCATCGAACGGGGAGGGAAAGTTTCCTTGGTGCATTTCCCTCGCGGAGGCGAAACTTTCTCGAGGCCGTGTGACGCGGGGCACAATAGCTAGTTACGGGAGAATGGCCGCACTGGTGGGGGGAATTTGGCCGAATTTAATTATGAGACGCCTTGGGGAGCTGCCGTTGAGAAAGAGGTAGAGACTCGCGTTGCACCCGTGGGAGAAATTGAATACGGACTAATTTTACCAGCGCCGATTCCATTCGTAATACGACCGCCACGGATTCGAGGGCTCGATTTTATATTTCAGATCTCCCTCCCCTTCTCTCCCTCTTCCTTATTTTTTCGTATTTTCAGGAGTTCTCTTACTCTCATACCATCTCCTTTTTATCCGGCTTGAACCAATGTCAATTTCCGTTTCCGATTTATTTTCCCTTACACTTGTACCCAAGTTTCGGTGAGTATCGAGTTTAGCATGGATATTATGATAAAGTTCTGGTCGATGCCTCTTTATGTTTTGATAGAAAAAAGCTATAGTGATACTCGGTTACTTTGTATTCTTAAATGTTGTGCTTTCTTTTTAAATTACACAGATGAATTCTTATTTTGATAATAACTTATTTATAATCATTTTTTAGTATAAAAGAAAAGGATCACATTTGTGTAGGTTTATTAAAGTGATTAACAACATTTTCATAAGTTTTCGTCTAATTCATTTGTAATTGACTAGTAAAATAAATTGAAACATCAGCTAATAATAAGTATTGTAATTTAATTCTTTATATAAAATAAATATAAACAATAATAAAAATGAAAAAATATATCCCTATACCTAAAACTGTTCTGACTTCATTAAATTAAAAATAAATTAAATTGGATCTTCAATCAGCTTTCCAAGTTTAGATTAACCAATAATATCCTGTAATTAAAAAAAGAACAATTTAAAAAAAGTATCGCTAATGTACTAAATTATTTTACTAAAGGATGTGGCTCTAATTTTAAAAGCTAACTTTAATTTATCGGTTTATAAGTATTTAAAAAAGAATTAACTATTTTATAATACTTACACTCGTAATTACCACAATTAAATTGGGGTTTTTCAGAAAATTTCGTCTAGTATAATTTAAATCCGAAACGTATACAAAAATTAGCATTCCTCTCATCCGTTTTCTAAAACTCGACCAGAATTAACGTCCAGCCATTCATCACACATCGCCACAAGTAGCTCCTACTCACGACTCCTATTTATAAGAAAAATACACTCTCGAAAATTCCCACGAGCGAGTTTTTTTCATTCGTCCTTACTCCGCCGGAAAATGGGCTGGAGAAGTCGCGACGTCCGTCGACGTGTTTCCCGAGGCTCTCGACTTCGCATTTCGCGCTGTCCTTCCCATTCTCTCAACGGCGTTTTCTTCAGTCTCCCTTTTTGTCGAGGATGAAACGAGCACCAGCGCATTCCCTTCGTGCCTCTCTCGCCCGCTTTCATTAGATTGCAGCCGGCGACTCGTAGGAAAAAGGCGAGAAGCGGAAAATAAAATTCGCGGGGTAGTCTCGGTTTTCTCTCTGGCTACTTCAATTAGAGTTTCTTTTTTTCCCTCTTGTTGGCCTGATAGACCGCTTTGGAATCTTTGTTAACTTCGATTCCATAGATCGAAAAAGTAAAAGTTGAAGGTATCATTGTGAACCTTAAGGGATACGCTGTGTTATGTATTTTTTTATCTTTTAAAATAGAAGTGTGGTCACTTATTTGTACTTCTTTCAGTTCTGATAAGTTCGATACTAATACCTTTAACTAATATTATCGAATCTAGTTATTTAAACTAATAAATATAAATAATTATATATTAAAGTATAAAAGATGATATTTGAATCAATAATGTATAAAAGCAAATTATACACTGAGAAAAATGAAATAAGAAAAATTACTATATTTTATAGTAATGGTGGGACATACTTCGACTATCGTAATTTTTGCTATATTTTGTAGTAGTTTTTGTTATAATTTTTATAAAAATTACTATGTACATAGGAAAAATTGCTATAAAATATAGCAAAAATTACGATAGTCGAAGTATGTCCCACCATTACTATAAAACATAGTAATTTTTATTATTTCATTTTTCTCAGTGTATATAATAGTTATTAATATTTATATTGTCATGTACACATACAAGTGTACGGAATATAATGATGAGATTATCGGCAGCTGTTTTGGATGATGTTTCGCCTGGCAATATAAACACTACAATTATAAATATGTTTGCGTAAAAATCAATAAATAATTAGTTGACAGATACATTAATTTAAAGCATGAAGTTTTAATAAGTTCAGCCCTGTCATATGAAAGATTTTTTGAACGACCGAACCGTAGAACAAAATAGTTTACCGTCGATCTTTATAAATACTCTCCTAGACATTCAATTCCTGATCCACTTTATCAGTTTGACGTTTCAACATGAACCAAACGGCAGCCACCGGCTGATCAAGTGAGCTAAGCCGGGAACGATTGCACCCTACGAAAAAGAAAACCAAGTATCCAACTAACGAAAGCTCGGACCTACAAAAAAGCAGTGAACAATCTCAAGTCCCGGTATAAGTATCAGCCTTGTTATATATATATATATTCTTTAACTTGCTCCATCTCTCTGCCTCTCTCTCTCTCTCGCACGCTCGCTCGCTCTCTTGAGAATCTCATTTTTCATCGTCAGCCGCTAATTGAGGCCGCCCGCGGCAGACACCCGAAACTTGCCAGCCCCCAAAATCCACCGGGACTACGGTTAGACAGAGATAAAGAAGCTGAGACTATCCCGTTCGATCTTAGGTCTTATCAGTTTGCCGGCGCATCGAATTTATTAATTAAACAGATGGCAATCGCCCGCAAATTTTCCCCTCGTTAGGAAGGATACAGAGGCGAGATCAGGGGAGCGTGAAATCGCGCCAGATCGCGGGAGAGAAGTGGGTCTCTTACTAGCTCCTTTCTTCGGTACAGTAATTCGCTAGAGCCCTTTTCGAATCATCGCGGAGGATGGGGATCAAAGTTTTCCTTCCGCGTGGCGTCGCTTCTTATCGGTCGCTTTATAGAATAGACTCATTTATATTAACGTTGATCGCATTAAATTATATACTGGGCTTTCATTATGATGGTAAATATTTTAAAGCCTCCAGGGAATTATTTATCGTAATAGAAATTTAGATGGGAATGCCTCAACGGTAATTGGAGGATTAAGATCGATGCGTCCTTATCATTCAAACTATTTTCATTTATCTCAGATCGATGAGTTATTTATTTAAACTTATATTTCACTCGTTCGATGATTCTTCGTACAAGTTTTACTAATGAAATGACAGATAATTTACCAAGTTGAAGTGTAAACTATAATTGTTATTTATCAAATTGTACAAATAAATAAACACCGTGCAACCGACTAAATATTAATAACACCCATGTATATTTGCGAAGTTGAGTAAACCAATTTCCAATCCCAAAATTGCATTTGATTTCGAGCAGGATACGCAATCAATCAACAACAATTAACCCTCTCGAAAATCAAAACCGAGCGTAAATCAAAATTAATAACCCAATCCTAACAATAGAATCTTGAAACCAAATCTCCTCGGAATTTCCGTCGCGCACAGACAAGACGTTTGGGTCCTCTGTCCTCCTCGTCTCGACCGCCCCTTCCGAGGTCCCACCTTCCGGCCATCCCACCTCAGTTTGCAATCGCTTAAAATTCAAAGAGCCACTCAAGAACGACATTTTTGACCGAATGCGAGCCGAGGTTCTCGAGGCGAGGTTCTCGCCAAGCTGTTAGACAGCCGGCAAGCAGCTCGGGCGACTTGTTTGAGTTACCTCGAAATCTACTCCCCGATTTTCCCTCTCGCTCTCTACGGCGCGTCAGCCCGAGATGCGAGAGTGCTTCTCTGGAAATGAAGCGGTTCCAAGGGGAGGGAGCGGCTTCTCTGCACCAGACAGCTCGATCCTCGTTCTGTCTATCAGTCTACTTAGCTGCATTGAGGTTGCCAAATTTTTGGATATTCTTTCGATCCAAGTTTCTTACACTTTGTTTCCAAATTTTTTTATCTACGTTCAATTCTCCTTAGACTTGCATCTTCTAAAAATGTTCATTTACGTTAAATTAAAGTAATAATTTAATCGTTAAACATTACTTCAAATATATAGTAGTCTTTATTCTAAAAATTATATTGCTAAGTCGATCGGAATATATAGGTTAAAATAAATTAAAGTTTAATTAAAATTTTTATATTCATTTTGTAATTATTTAATAATGTAATATATAATATACTCTAAGTAATTGAATGATTCAATAATATTTACATATTATTTATTAAAATTATCGAAACATTAGTTAAATGTAAGTTTATTGTAGCATAATTATTTGTATTCATATATAATACAATAACAATGGAAGTCCTAGTCAATTAAAAATTATATAAAATTGAGGATGAAATTGCCTTGATTTGATTACAGAGGGTTTTATACGTATGATTAATGTATAATACATTTAATTGTATTAATAATTAATGTCTAGTAATGGTAATTAAAAGCGTAACTTGAAGTTTTAAAATAATATTATACTTGTTTAGTTATTAATCACATTAAATAAGTCTAACTAAACATACATGTAATTTTAAATATCCATAATTCCTTATTCAATAATGGACCTTAATGTAATTAATAAATAAATAAATTGTATGAATATTTATAATTAAATATTTATACATTAAAAGCTATGTAATTATTTCTAAATATATGTCGGATTATTATTTTACTTTTTAAAATAACTCGAATTAATGTTTGCTTTTTAAGTAGTTGTACATGTATTTAATATTTACGCAGTACTTTATTGTATTTTAAGGACACTAATGCACATTTTTCGAATTAATTTTAATTATTGTTCATTTTTATAAGTTAACATTTAACTGAGTTCACGTGTACGCGAAGAATTTCCTTTGATACATCAGTTTATTGAATATGAAATCGTCTGAATATAAATCTTTTGTTAATGTTATTTAAATATCAGTAAGAGTAAAAGAATTTTCATTTGCAAATATAAAAAAACTGCATGCACTTTGTAAATTTAATTTTAATTTGTTACGATATGACATACAATTATTTTCTGGTTTGATATTAAATTATTATATGTATTTTAAGCGGCAGAATTTCAGTGTTGTTAAAATTATTGAATATTTTTCATGAAATACCCACTTTGCGGTAATTTAATATTCATTAGTACGCGAGTTTGAATGAAAATTGATTTAACGTGTTTCATTAGTGTGACTTGTGATTAATTTTGTAGACAGTATAATTGTTGTGCTACTCATATTATTAAGTCACTGCATAAATTTAACTTTAAGAAATGGCAAAACTGTGTTGTACAAATACAGTACGAAAAATTAGTTAAATGTTTCTTTGTTTTGTGAGAAATATTTTACAAAATATGCACAACGTAAAATATCAATATCTCAAAAACATGTCAAAAATAGAAGCACGGCACGCCGAAACACAATTTTGTGATCGTACCCAGAAAAAAAGCCTACGAAATCCCGAGGTGAGCAAACTCGTCGATCTCGGTAGTGGTGATTAATCGTCGTACGTAAAAAGCGTTGACTCGAGTGTGTTGCCGCCCCTCAGCCGCGGTAGCAATTCTCGTCGTCCGCTCGCACGGAAAATTTCACAGGGTTGAAAATTTTTTCGCTTGACGCAGAATCAAGATCGAATCAATTCAACAAAAAGAACTAAGGGAACAACGCAGAATGGAGAAACAAAGAAGCATTGGTCGTGCTAACTAATGGACGTTTTACGTCCTCAATTATACACCAAGGTAAACAATGAATAATTGCCATGGATTACGAGGCTCATCGCGTATTTTTCTCATTTACCAAGGAAAAATGCATTCCACATCTGTGGAATCGATCGATGCAGAGTATTCTCGGGAAGATTATTATACTGGGTGATTGATAAACACGAGAAAGTCGTCGAACGTTGACCCTTGAACATTTCAGTGGTGAATAAAATAGTTTGCGAGGATGCTCAATTTAGACGAATTGACACGTACATGTTTTAACGCTTTGTATTGCTGCCTACGTATGAAGGCAGCATCTCATACTTAAAGCGACATAGCGCTGTTAAACTTATTGATTGGTTAATTTTTGTAAAAAGAACAATTTTTAATATTCTTTATCCAAAAGAGCGAGATAAAACTTATCCTTCTGTTTGATAAATTGTGAGATAAATAACATTTGTTATAAACGTTGAATAACAGTAGAACAACAGTCAGTATCACATTTTTGAAAACTATCAAGAAGAAACAACGCCGTTGCCGAGAATCGATATTCAAGTATGACTAAAATTATTATTGGAAGCTATTGATTATTCTACTTCCAAACAATTCTGATTAAGGTGGCACATCACGATTAGTCAGTCGAAAATCTCAATTGACCAAAAATGAGCTTATAACATCCAGAAGTATTTCAAGATTATGGTATTAAAGGACTTCCTATATCCTTTACTTTTTTCACTTGTTTCGGATTTCTGAAATCCTTGAATTTTCGTCCGAGAAAATGGATATCTTCCTCAAATATCGAGGGTTGGGAAGAAAGGTGAAACTCGATCGAGTGCAGGCGAACAGCTGTTCTTAATAATGTACTCGATAACTAATCGTTCGATGTGTATATAGTTGCTTTTTCTATACTTCGAAATTCTTTTTCTTCCAGTGTAGAAGGAAGAAAAACCATGAAGCGGATTGGTCTGTATTTGTTTTTGGTAGAATTTTCGATCACGTATCTTTCTTAGGACGGTCGGTAGAAAGTAAAATTTTCGATTGCCTTAGGAATGAACGATAATATCGTCAGCTAAAAGTCAACTTTTAGTTTCGACGCTATCCATTCATCCCAAGCGAGTAATTGTGAAACCACAATAAAGCGCAGCGTAAGGCTAATAACAAAAACTTGATATGGCTTCTCGGTGGAGCTCGCTTCATGAAATGTTAATCCACAAGGATATTAGTGTCATTATTTCGTGCAATTTACGCGAGTTCGCTACCCGTTTAATTACTTGAATTTCGGCAATCTTATTCTTCGAGTTTTGATAACAGAAAGAGTTGTTGCCCGCTACCCTGCGCTTAATTGCCAGCGTAAAGCTACGATGAGATGGAATAATGGTGTAATTTTAATTGCTGTTTATGCCGGAATGAATGCTGCTTCGGTTGTATTAAGAAATCCCCCATTATGAGGTTTAATAACTCGTGTATTATTGTTATACCTCATGGACTTACTTTTTATCTACACGCATTTAAAAATGCAGGTTAAATTATGCTGCTCCAAGCATATGTAGACTTTTTTTAACTCTAAATGACTCTCGTTCAATTTGACTCGCATTTATTTATCGTCATCCTAATTTTTACCGATAATCGCGTTAAAGTAGATGCTCGTATCTCTCATTCGTATTTGTATAAAGTGCAACACAGACATTGTTTTCCATCCTCATATACGTTGACATCTGTCAATTCATCAGAAGATTTATTGCTGATGTAATCGACAGGAATAGCATCGAGTGTGCATGCAGAAGTTCGGCTCATAATCTGTAATGAAAGCTGTCCTGACTTCCGTGTATTTGCCTTTCTATTCGTCTTGAAACGGAGACATTTAATTTCTCGCGGTTCTTTTTCTCTTTACGTGCAGCGTATAATTAATTTTGCCATGTTTCATTTTTCAACGTTATATTTTTGTGCAAAAAGTATCAAGTTCATAAGACTATCTTTCGATACACTCCGACTTCCCTACTTTTCTCACGCGTGTTTTAGGGCCCATTTTAACGCGTAGAACTCTGCATACGTATTAAAGGGATGCAATCGTAATAATCAACGTTTCGAATGAAAAATAACGTTCCTTTACGGGTTTCACCTCGTATCCTCGCCCACTTTTTTTTCCTCTTTTTCTTCGTCTTTTATATTTCCGACTCTTTTTATGGGAGGCCAAATGTTTGCCATTTATAGAAATTCCAATGGTTTAATGTCGACGGTTAAAGCGAAAGAATATTTTATACTTCCAGCTTTTTATGCTTTTAATAAAACGAAAAAGGGTTTCGTACCGATTTATCATTTATATTTCGCTGTAGCATTGATTCGGAACAATTTATTACGAAATGTAAAATCAATTCGGTATCGCAGCATGGGTAAAAAAAATTTCTTTTCATTACGCGTCGTAAAAGTTTAATGTAAATTTGTTTCTAAAAATGAATGTTGGCTCAAATAAGTGAGCCATTTATTCAATTTATAAATCTTTAATTTTTACTTGGATCATGTTACGTGACATATTTATTATATTCAACGTTTCATTTACTTCCTATTTTCAGATTGTACACAATTAATATCAAACGTTTCATTTTTAAATCTGAGTTTAAATTGTTGTAGCATCAATGTGCTAATCACAAATAAACCACATGTTACTGAAACATGTTTCCAACATTTCTTGTTTGTAATTACAGTAGGAGAATAAAAGTAATATCGTAATAAAGCGAACTACTCGGTGCATCATAATGTTGAAATATCCCAAGTCCGTCGAAAGAACCGTAATACACAATTAATGCACTACTAAAAACGTTTAAAACCCTGAGTTCCTTTCTCATTAGGGTGTAACATTTTTAACGGAAAAGCGAAACTACCTCATCTCCCACCCTGAAACTTTCCGTAAACGAATTTTCCTCCACAACACACGGGTTGCAATTTCGCGCCCGATTGTCTTGTTTCTCGTTTCTTCATGAACGCAAAGAAGAAAGAAAAAAGGCAGGACATTTTCCTGGCCCTGATCACTCGTAACGGCCTGGCAGTAAGGAATTTCAATTCTTACGGGAGAAATCAAAACCTCGTTACATTGCAAATGAACTCGGTTACTTGGTGGCGCGTAAAAAAAAGGCAGGCTCGGGGAACCCAATTACCGCACTATCGAATGCTCGTTAAGCAGTAGTCATCAGCGTATGTTACGCGGCCCTCGCGCAATAACCGAACTTTTTTGCCGCGCAATCTCGAGAGCCCTCGTACGTCTTTCTCTCGTGTCTGCGGCCCTTTTTATTATTTCCCGTAGAGAAGAGCTCGCGGAGGGCTTTACGACCTTTTAATGGACGCTAGATTTAACATTGCGCGTGCGGAATGAAAGCTCGGTGGAACAGCGAAAAAAGAGGAGAGAGAAAGAGAGAAGGATGAGTGGGAGGGGGGAGGAGGGCTTTGGTTATTGTTTCTTCCCTCTTCCTCGTTCATTTTTTAAGGGCGGCTTTTTACTTTTTGGTTCCGCTTTCGTACTTTTACGTCTCGGTTGTCTACTTTATAAGCAGATTTACACATTTTTTCCGGTCTGTTCTTTTTTTCTGCTTTTTTTTTCTAAACGTACTCCTGTCGTTTCTCTGGCGAAATTAGTTTGTTTGTTCAGGGGAAATATGGGAAGGAAAGGAAATGGAGAACTTATGAAAGATGCATGCGCAAGTCTGCAACCCATGATGTTTATATGTCTGGCGTCAAATTTTATATATGCAGATTAGACGAACCGCAATTTTGCGCTTCTGAAATAATAATCTTGTATTTCAGTAGATAATGCGTTATAATTTTCGGATTTGTTGCGCTTAAAACGATGCGTTGAATTTTAAGGTAGCTCTTGTAAAAAATAAAATATCCTTGCTGCATAGTTTAAGAATCCTACATTTCGTATTACCACAAAGTAAGGAATTCATAAATTTTATATTTCTGCATAACAAAAGTCGAGATTTTATTTATAAAATAAATATTTCATTTTATAAATTAATATCATTTACATAAAAGACTGTATATTTACTATATATACTTTTAAAAAAATAATCGAACTGGAAAATATATTTATAGCGTCCTAGAATGTTAAAAGACTTTATATAATCATATTATTAAAGAATATTTTTCATAATATTTTCGTAGGTACTGTACAGTTTTAAAAAAATCTCTAAAGCATACTAAAGTAGCTTAAAGTTAAATCTTAAAAAAACTTTATAATAATCTTGACTTATACTACTGAATATCTTTATCCGTGAAAGCTCATTATGCAAGCCTTAAAACATTTCATTCTTGGAGATGTTCGGAAAAAACCATACCTATAATCTTCATCAGAATTTCTTATAATTTAACTTAGATATTTCTTCAATTTTGTAACAATTTGACTAGTTAAAAAGATAAAAAAAAAACTAAAATATCCTATATCTAAACAGGAAAATAACATATTCAAATCCAGACGGTAATAGCAACTTCCTCTTACAATAACTTCCCTACCTGAGTAAGACAATTGAATCTATAACCGCGAACTTCGCAACTTCATAAAATCTCCCCGTTAAGCCGCACAAAGAAAACACAAACGAAGTGAGCGCGCGCGCCGAGGAACAAAGCTCCTTTCACTCGAGCCCGACTGCTTCCTTCAAAACTCAACCGTCGGACTTTCAGCTGCGTGTTTTCCCCCAGTCTTAGACTCGCATCAATTATCGCGGCGGCGCAGTAATACCCGAACCCGCATTATCATCGAGAGCAATTGTAGTACACGGGAAACGGGCCTTGGGAAAACAACGCGCGATATTTCGCCAGGTGCAATCTGTCTCTGTCAAGGTGCAATAACAACTCTACGCTTGCCTCTACGTTCTCCCTTATTTTTCCCCCTTACCCTCTAACAAGATTTTTTCCCTCGCGGTGTAAATATGTTTTCTTTCGGCTGATTCAATTGGACCTGGCGTGCTTCGTTTCTAATGTGGAATTGCGAAAGAAATTTCTAAGACATATGAGTTTTTCGAGCAAGATTTGCAAACCAAGTGATTTCTTTTATGGAAATAGATATTCTATTTTATTACAGTGCGAATACTTTATTTACGCATTTACCATATTTTATAATCAAATTGTTATTTTAACATATAATTTTATAAATAAATTACGATGATATTGAAAAGTTATTTCTAAGGAAGGTTTATGACAGCTATGTAATTAAATTGAAAGATAAACTTTTCCTCAATATTTAAAACGTATAAATCGTGTATTAAACTTCTAAATCAAATTTGAATGCAAACTCCCATTGAAAATTGCATTTAGTAAGCCTTGTAATACATCCATGAGAGCGAACCGCGGGAAATTTCCCAGTAGCAAAACCCGA